>JAJTUV010001322.1:0-362854 GCA_021653895.1 Mastomys natalensis | reverse complement strand
TTAGATTCCTTAATCTTTTTTCTCAATCTAAATTATCTTTTAGCACTCTACTATTTTAATTTTATGTATACTGAAATTAATTTTCTGTGATTGGCCCAATAGTTTGTTCAATATTCTTTTGCTAAATGTATCTATGTATATTATTTTCATTCTTTCTCCTTATTATGAAGTGATAAGCTGTTTGAGGAAGGAATACTAATGAACGTTGGTCACATAGTTAGGATGCTAAATACATTTTTATAGTTATAACTGTCCAGACTTTTCCAAACTCCTTCTGTTTATTTCTAATTCCCCCAAAATGAATCATCTAATTTTAGATGCATTGTGATGAGTAATTTTGTAAATTCAACCATCAAAACTACCTCCATTGTTCTACCTCTGCTGTAATAGTCTGAGTCACTGCAATGGTAATTTTACATACAAATCTCCAATTTCCTTATGAAAAATATGTAACTTTAATACCCCAACTCATGTTTCCTAGCTTTCTGAATCCTGGATAATGACTTACTTGTGGATAAATTATGAAATACCTGAAGAGTCAACATATAAATGGAACACATAGGAACTGGATTTGAGAAACACTGTCACAGGCTGTGGAGAGCTAGTGTCACAAGATGACAGCTGGCAATCTGCCAGCCCCTAGCTTGGGCATTGCTGCGCTATGATCAGGGCACGTAGATCTGGCATTACTGAGTGTGCATATTTGTGTGACGTATGGGTGGAGCACCAATCTGGAATGGCTTCTGATTGGAGGAGACAGAGATTTAAGGGCGGGGGAACTACGGTTGGCGGGCTTCTGAGAAGGAGTACCCCGTGTCCGTTGTCTTCTGTCTGCTGGTCGGATCGGGAGGCGACAACAGGCAACCTGAGAGAAAACATTTGAGACATCTGCTTACTTCAGTGAAATGTTGTAGGACAGGATCCATGACTTGGTCATTACTTTTACATGGACCTTGGCAGCAATGAGTGAACCACAATAAGAATGACCAATACAACCTTTATTATATATTTTGTAACTTTTACTGAGGTGATACATACAAATGTTTTTTTTTTTTTTTTCTCTACATAGAGCACCAACACCAGTCAAAGAAATAACATTTCATCAGAGTCCAGTTTGGTGGACAACTGAATTTACTGGGGTTAAATACAAAAGTATGATTAAATAGTTCCTTAAAGAGCATTGATGACTCACCAGCACCTGCGTCACCCAAGATGGTAAAGACTCATGGAAGCTGCATCTCTGGAACTCCTTGCTCAACTGTAGGGAGTTCAATCAGATTATCTCTTCTCTCCAATCAACTACTCTGCTTATCTGCTTATTTCTCTGAGAATAGGCCTTGTGCAACTCGTAACTTTCTTAAGGTCCTGAATCTCTCAAGGTTTTCTAGTTTAATGAGCCACTTTTTTCCATAGCATAGGCTTGGGCTAACTTAGTGGAAGAAATGAGCCAAAACCACACAATATTAAATTATTAGAAACCAAGCACTTGCCAGGCGGTGGTGGCGCACGCCTTTAATCCCAGCACTTGGGAGGCAGAGGCAGGCGGATTTCTGAGTTCGAGTCCAGCCTGGTTACAGAGTGAGTTCCAGGACGACCCGGGCTACACAGAGAAACCCTGTCTCAGGAAATGAAAAAAAAAAAAAAAAAAAACAAGAACCAAGCACTAGGACCTTATCTGAGTTTGTAGACACCTATATATGAGTATCAATGGATAAAACCTCTTTAAGTGGGCTGCTGGAGTTCAAAATACAATGGACTTAAACTGTTTAAATAAAAATTCTGTTCTATTGATGATCCTATAAGTTAGCCCTATAACTTTTTAGAAACTTACAGTGGAAGGTTTCTACACAGTCATCAGATTAAACTAATACCTTCTACTTAGGATTTTGCTTTTAAATGGAGCAGACCAATGCTCTGTGTGAATGATAGTAGAACTAAGAATCATAAATATGTTGTTCTTATTAATTCAGTTTTGTATTTCTCTTAATGCAATACGTTTCAGCCTGAAACTAAAAATGCCTTTAAATATTTCCATCATTTTCCTTAACGTTCAATGACTCACTCAGTCATCACCAAAGCACCTTAAAGTTATTTTAAGGTCAAAGTCACCTGTAAACAGCATTAGACATTTTTAACATACATATTCAATTATGGAAACTAAAAATTCAAAACATTCAAAGCAGGTTCATTATTCCAAACACATAACATAAATTCTATAAACAACCCAAAGGGATACTATTGACCAAAAGGCATAAAACTTGAATGTAAAGAAATTCCTAGATTCAAAACTGATAGATGACTAGCTTTTTACGGTTTTAAATTTTTAGACAAATTATAGCAAAAATATTAGGTAACTGTAGTAATAGAGAAAAGCTTCTTAAACTGAATATGAAAAGATAGTGGAATGCCATATGTAATACACAGTCCTAGGATGTGAATGAAAACCTTCTTTCACTTACAGATTATATGGGAGCTACACTTATTCTTCTGTGGAGGAAATATATATAAACCTTAGAGAAGTATGAGAAGAAAGCATTTATGTGTTTTCTAAAAAATCCATTACCTGTATGTATATGATCTCAGGGCTGGCTATTTGGTATTAGATAATCAATATAAAATTTCAAATAATATGGAAAAGACCAAGGAATCTATTTTTCCAACAAAGAGAAAATAAAACACACCAGGCAGAACTGTGTTCATCTGCAGAGAGAAATCGGTAACTCCACAAGGCATAGATAGTTCTTCATGAGGAAAGGAAAAGTCTCTAAGTGGGTAATTTAGTGCTAATATGATGACTCCACAATTGTTTATGTAACATGTCAAACATTCATTTAATATTTAACCACATTTTTCTATCAACATGAAGAATTAATCTGCAGCTATAGCATCTTCTTGCAAATAAAAATACTTTTTTGCAAGCTGTCACTTTCTTCTTTCTTCCAATGTTTCCTATTTTGTTGAAATCTTCTGCAGCTCCAAATTCTGTTTTTATTATATTTTCAATATGCTTCTATTCACATTGATATAAATTTTATCAATTGTCTTTGGGTTAACAACCACATGTCCAAACATTTACATCTATTTAAGAATAAATTCTGCTGATTTCTTTTTCATCGCTGTTCTCTGTGTTTTATAACTTAAGGAGATCATCAATATTTCCATTCCCCTAAAAATTTGGTTTTCCTACTCAAGCTTGTGTCTTTGTTCAGTAAAGGAAAAGTATTTACTTTTAATTTCTTTTCTCCATTTCATTTATTTTCTTTTGCCATGATTTCTGATAGACATTTTGTTTAAATTATATGGTTAAGGTTTTTTTATCTATCTATCTATCTATCTATCTATCTATCTATCTACCTACCTACCTAGAGTCAGGGCCTCTTATATAGCTGGCCTAGAACTCTCTGTATAGACCACGCTCACCTCAGACTTACAAATAGCTACCTGTCTCATCCTCTTAAGTGTTGAGATTTAAGATATAAACCATTAGTACTGGATCACAGTCTTTTTCTTTTGTCATGCATACATTGTTATATAATTTATTGACTCCAAATAACAAAGACTCAATCTTCAACTCTATCAACCAATGACAAATTTTAGCCCATGAAAGTTTCAATGTTGACTACTTTTTCCACCTGCCATATTTTATTTTCCAATAAACTAATTGTTTTGTTTCTATATAACTATTTGTTTTATGAATATAAAATCACCTTAATCATAACTATTCAGAGTTTGTTTTGGTTTTGTTTTTTTATTTCCTGAACATACACTCTAATTCTCTGCATTGTTTTTCTTTTCCTATTGTTTTCATTTTTTGGTGCTGATTTCCATGAAGACTTGGCAGTGAACCATCATGTTTCCAGTGTGATGATCAATTTAATGGTTAACAGAATCTAAAATCTCACAGAAGTCTGGTGTCTGAAATTGGTGATAGGGATTATCCTGATAGTGTCAACTGGTATAGGAAAACCAATGCAGTATAGACGACACTGGTCTCTGGGCAGGGATCGTGACCTACATAAGACTGAAAAAGTGAACTGAGCAGTTGCATTTGTCACTCTACTTTTTGACTGTTGAAGTGATGGGACAAGCTCATTCATGCTCCTGACACTGTTAATTCTATGCCATAATAGATCGCAACCTCCACTGAAAGCCATTGTTAACACTTAGTTCTATAAATTGTTGAGGTCTGGGATTCTGTTTGTCTTCAATCACAGAAACAGGAAAAGAAACTAAGACACCATGTTAAAAGCTAAGGTCTATAAATGTCAATATCAGTAATTTGAGGATGTTTCCTAAACCCTAGTGGATTGTGGATTTCAGTGATTTTTTTTTCTTTTTTCTTAAAATTATTTTTACTGGATATTTTCTTTATTTACATTTCAAATGTTACCCCTTTCCCCATTGCCCCCTAGAACCCCCTAACCCATCACCTCTCCCCTGTTTCTATGAGGGTATTCCCCCACCCAGCCACCCATCTTGTCTTCCCCTACAATGGGGAATATAGCCTTCACAGGACCAAGGCCTCTCCACCCACTGATGCCTGGCAAGGCCATTCTCTGCTACATATGTGGCTGGACCTATGAGTTCCTCCCTCCATGTGCCCTCCTTGGTTGATGGTTTAGTCCCTGGGAGCTCTGAGGGATCTGTTTGGTTGATAATATTGTTCTTTCTATGGAGTTGCAAACCCCTTCAGCATCTTCAGTCATTTCTCTAACTCCTCCATTGGGGAACCCATTGAGGATCCAGTGCTCAGTCCAATGGTTGGCTGTGAGTATCTGCCTCTGTATTTGCCAGGCTCTAGCAGAGCCTCTTGGGAAACAGCTATATTAGGGTCCTGTCAGCAAGCACTTCTTGGTATCCACAATAATGTCTGGGTTTGGTGATTGTATATGGGGTAGATACCCAGGTGGGGCAGTCTCTGGATGGCCTTTCCTTCAATCTCGGCACCACACTTTGTCTTCATATTTGCTCCTGTGAGTATTTTGTTCCCCTCTTTAAGCAGACGTGAAGCACCCACACTTTGGTTTTCCTTCATCTTGAGCTTCATATGGTCTGTGAATTGTATCTTGAATATTCTAAACAATTGGGCTAATATTCACTTATCAGTGAGTGCATATCATGTGTGTTTTTTGTGATTGGGTTACCTCACTTGGGATGATATTTTCTAGTTCCATCCATTTGCCTAAGTATTTCATGAAGTCATTATTTTTAATAGCTGATTAGTATTCCTTTGTGTAAATGTACCACATTTTCCCTATTAGAAAATGAGGTACAGAGCTAAACAATGAATCTCAACTGAGGAAACTTGAATGGCCAAGAAGCACCTAAGAAATGTTCAACATCCTTAGTCATCAGGAAAATGCAAATCAAAACAACACTGAGATTCCACCTCACACCAGTCAGAACGGCTAAGATCAAAAACTCAAGTGACAGCAGATGCTAGCAAGGATGTGGAGAAAGAGGAACACTCCTCCATTGTTGATGGGATTTCAGTGATTTTCTCATGGGAAGCAAGCATTGTTAAAGAAATCCTTGTACCTTTCCTTGTGGTTTCAAAGGTGGATGCCAAACACGCTGGATGCAGCCAAAACAAATCATCTTCAGATCTTGTATTTGTCGTTCCGTTGAGAGAAGTTATGGAAGCATCCAACCTTCCAATACTTACTCAGTTCTTAATACTCTTCCATTATCACATGCTCTTTGGAAGTGACCTATACTATAATTCCCTCTTCTATTTAAAGGCAATGCTTTTCCCATTACAATAAAGCTCCAAATTCAATGAACTAATTTTAAAAATGTGACTTTTTAAATTGCACATAGATGGCTTTGTGAGGCCTGCTTCTTTTAATCCCTGCTACTTTTTATCCTTAATATATTCTGTTTTCTGTTGTATTTTCATCTCAATTTTTCTCTTCATTTCTATCAATTTGGCAGAGATTCTACTTTATAGGAATCAAATAAAATATGACCAGCAGTTATAAATTCTTGATATTATTCATACTGCTCTTTGGCTAATGGACTCCATCGTGTGAGAAAAATGTGGTTTTTAATCTATTTGTTCTAAATACTCAACAGTTTGTGGCAGTAGCATAGATCAGAAAACTCAGCGTCTATGACATTGCTTCCCTGTTCTTCCCTTAAGATAACTGGTAGGCAGGGGTCAGGGGACATGGGATCAGGGAAGGCATATGGAAAAGAAGGGTTGATAATTGTTACAGTTGTTTTTTGTTTGCTTGTGTTCATCAGAAAATCTGTTTAGCCTGTGAGCAAATTACTAATTGCAGCGTTCTTTTGAATTGTAGATATTAGTTGTATTATATTCATGAGTAAGTCATTTTCTTATGATGTTCATGAAACTTAGTCAGTTATAGTTTTTTGTATCTTTAAAATGGTACTTCTTTCCTTTACATACATTTATGTTTATAAAATAAATGAGATCAGTCATTTCAAAAATCTATAAATATGTAATTTAGAATATTGAATATACGCAAAAGTATTCATTTTTTACTGTCTGAAGCAATAACAAAGTCATACAAAGTGTGTTTCTTGAGATCTTTAGAGACAGTGATGAAATTGTTGAATTTTTATTATTATTGACATAATTAACAATTATTAAGATCTAAAAGTATTAGAAAGAGCTTTTGTAACATAGAGTTTAATTTTGCTTAGAATATACTTTAAATTTGAGATAACTCTTTTATGTATCCTACTTATATGTAATTATGTTTAAAAATTATTTTATCCTAAATAGGTAAATCAGTGGAATGATGAATATTAAAGCATGAAATATCATAGCTCCATAAGTCTAGTTTATTAATTTATTTAAAAATCTAGTTTATTAATTTCTATAATTATTAGATAACAATTGGTTACTTTAACTGTGTGCCAAGTTCAGTACTGTAGGCTATGCTATGTGCTTTTTTTTTTGCTTTCATTGGTTTCTTTTTAATTAATCTTCCTACTTTGAAATTATTTATATATCTAATTTCCATGTTTAATACATTTAATTTGACTATTTTGTTATTCATAAGATTTCTTTCCCTCAAGAAATATGACAAGAATTAACCTTTAACCTTTAATATTACCTGTTTTGGAATATTTACCATTACTTATCAGAAGTATGGTGGCACATGCTGAAATTTCAGATTTTGAAATTAATTAATGTCTAATAGCCGAAAATTCAAGGCTAACCTGAGCTAAACACTGAGACTCTGTCTTAAAACACCAAAATATACGTAAGATCAAGACAATTAAACCCATAAAAATTGTTTTTCTTTGTCTGTAATAACCAATGACCAATCTAAACTCACATCCCTTAATTCTTGTGTCATCTTACTCTGTAATAAGTGTTTAAGTTGATTTTACTCCCTGGCGTTATTCTCTTATATAATGTTTGCAATCATTGATCTGTTTACAAAATCATAGTGGATAACAGAAAATGAGCCTTTTCAATAGTAATGATAGCTGTTGAATTAAGTGAAATTCTGAAGTTTTAGGCTCTGTCATGCTCTGAGGTGCCTGTGTGGTTCCTAGGAAGAGATTATCAGGAAGATTAGCCTCCGGGCTTCTGGAACTTTCAGTTCTTTACTTACTAAGTTATTATTTACTGAAGTTCTCACTTACTAGTTTTCCAGAATGAACTTTTCCCCTTGAAATGTTCTGCCTCATTTCAAAATAAATGATCAGATATTTGAAAAAAAAAAATCCTGCTTTTGTAAGTAGATCTAATTTTGCATATAATGTTTCTGGATTTATAGTCCTCACTCCCAGTAAAGTAAATAGCAAGAGACTTTGACTGTCATAAGCCCCACATGGGAATTGCAGGTTTAAGACAATATACATTTTCTTATAAAATTATTTGTCTTCCGATTAAAAAATCTTTATATTAAACAAGTACCTCTTGTAATGATTATTTTGCACAGCACTATGCAAAATTTGAGGTTTTAAAATACTGAATTTGGACCAAAATATTCAGCACCATGCACAAGTGGGTCAACCTAGCAGAGAAAAAGTGCACTGCCAGCTTGGTAGGACCCAAGAGGCATGGAACAGAACAAGCCATGTGGGTCAGTGCTGTTGGATTAATTTTGATGAAGTTATTCTGCTCTTTTGACCTAAATTTCCATTTAGGTTGCCTCCTTTCCTGGGTTTGTTGTTTCAAATATGCAGAGTTTCTAAAAGCATGTCTTAGACAAATAATAAAATATCTAAGACAGTCAGTTGTTCTTTCCACTCATAACTCCAGTGCCTTCTTCAGAGGAGGAAATCTTATCAGCAAGTATTCAGTATTTAGTGTATTTATTTTATTTATTTTTTTATTGTATGTATGTATGTATGATTTCAGGCATGTGCAAGGTTATGCATATGGGATGGCATGCATGTGAAAGCCAGTCTGAAATGTTTTTGTAGAGCAATTTTCCAGCATCAGTTCTTTCCTTTTGCCTAGATTCTAGAGGTACAACTCAGGTCCTCAGACAAGCAGCAACTGCTTTTACCCATCAAATCATTTTATGCACTCTAAGAGATCATCTTCAATTTGAACACACACAAAAAAGCAACAACAACAACTACAACAACAACAAACTATGAACTAGTGATTAGGATTATTTATTTTTATATGGTAATTATGATCAATTACATGGTCCTATTAGACCAATAACAATTTCACGAGTGGATTTTAGAACTTGTTTCTGTGGGGACTGGAGAGATGGCTCTGTGGTTAGGAACATGCATTGCTGTTGCAGAAATCACAAATCCAGTTTCCAGCACCCACACTGGGAGGCTCAAATAAGCTATAAATCCAGTTCTAAGGGATCCAACACCCTCTACTAAATCCTGTGAGTCCCTACCTTCATTTAGGGACAGAGAGAAGAGAGAGAGAGAGAGAGAGAGAGAGAGAAGATCATTAGTTCAAATTGGTATGTGTGTTGGCAGCATTTCTCTGATGAGCTGGAAGCTTAGGAGAATTGAAACACCCAGGAATCTATAAGCATGAACCTGGCTAAAACTCTTAGTAGTAGGAGATGTGGAACCTGGAATAGCCACATCCTGTAATCATGCAACCTTCCAATGGAGGGATGGGGACACCAACCCAGTCACAAAACCTTCCACCCACAATTTTTTCCTAATTATAAGATGTATATGGTTAAAGAGGAAGCAGAAATTGAGGTAATTACAAATCAATGATTGGCCACACTTGGCACTACTAATGTTATTCTACTTGACTTGCAGACAGGAACCTAACATTGCTGTCATCTGAGAGGCTTCACCCAGCAGCTGATGGAAACAGATGCAAATATTCACAGCCAAACATTAGGTGGAGCTCAGGTGTCTTATGGGAGAGTGGGAGAAAGGATTCAAGGAGCCAGAAGGTCAAAGACACCACAAGAATACTTATAGAATCAACTAACCCATAGAACCTAACTGAAGCATAACCACCAACCAGAGAGTGTACATGGGATGGATATAGGTCCCCTATATATGTGACATATATACAGCTTGGTCTTCATTTTGGAGACCCCTATCATCAGGTTCAGGGACTGTCTCTGAATTTGTTTCCTGCCTTTGGATCCTTTTTCCCCAACCCCACTGGGCTGTCTTTTCTAGCCTCAATAAAAGATGCACCTTGTCCTACCTCAATTTGATATGGCAAGGCTGCTTGATTTCCATAGGGGGTCTCCTTTTCTCTGAGGAGAGAGAGAGGGATGGGAAAGGGGAGAGAGAGGACTGGGAGAAGAGGAGGGAGGTGAAGCTGTGATCTGTATGTAAAGTAAATAAATTAATTAATGAAAAATCATTAAAAAGAATGAGTCCTCCAATACAAAGTTGATACTCAGCAGCAGAGAGTCAAAAAACTAATGTACTCCTTAGTCATTGTAATTCATCTTAATTTCTCTCTCCTGTTTTCTTTCCCCTTTAATGATCCTTGAACCATAGCCAAGCAAAACTCAGCCAGCCTTTACAGAACAGGAGTGGGGAAAGGCAGTAGATAATGTGAATGCTTCTAAATCTATTATGAAAAAAGAATTTATTGGTTTAAAATTAAGTTTGATTAAATTTAGTCATGCACATGTATATATATGCATATGTTTACATTTGTACAGGACTCTGCAGTGCTTAAAGGCATTTGATGTCCCTGGAGCTGAATTACAGACAGTTGTGAGTTGCTGGCTATAGGTGATGGGTATTGAGCAAGGATTTCTGTAAATGCAGTATGTGCTTTCAAATGTTTGGCTATTTCTCCAGCTAAAGTTAATATTTGAAAAATACTCAAGAAATTATGTTCCAAGAATATATTATTCTGTGCCTAATTATATTAAGCTTCTAAGAATAGTGCCAATATCAAAAAATTGTTAGAGAAGTAGAAAGATTTTTATATAAAGTCAAATTCAATCATAGTACCAAAGTCTGGCAAATATGAAGACTGTAGAGACAAATAAACTTTATGTTCACATGTATGCCAAATGTAATTATGAATTAGCTCATAGAACCTAGAGATATACTGGCATAATAAGGATGGAAGTTTAACCCGAGAATGAAAAGCTGCTTTAACACTTAAAAGCAACCCAACATATGTGAATAAATAATTTGACAAAAGTCAGGGAGTGTCAGAATATGACTAAAATATGGAAGGAATTTCCTTTTGAGAAAACAGTATTATAATTATCAGGGGAACTATCTGCTTTGGTTGGGAACAAGGTGCACTTATATGCTCTCTTGGACTCTAATCACACTGGAAACTCCAGATAGTTTAGCCACAAAGTAAACACTATGCAAACATACAGAAAAGAAAGAACAAACTTTCTTCATTCATGTAGTACAGCACTGTTTATATAGAAAACCCTAATATGTCTTTAAAAACACTAAAAACAATACAAAGAGGGTTTTTTTTTTTTTTTTTTATCACTATTGCTTTATAGTAGAGCTTGAGATCATGGATGGTGATTCCCCTGGAAGTTCTTTTATTATTGAGAATTGTTTTGGCGTTCCTGGGTTTTTGTTCTTCCATATGAAGTTGAGACTTGCTCTTTCCATATCTGTGAAGAATTGTGTTGGAGTTTTGATTAGGATTGCATTGAATCTATAGATTTTTTGGTAAAATGGCCATTTTCACTATGTTAATCCTACCATTCCATGAGCATGGGAGATCTTTCTGTTTTCTAAGGTTTACTTTGATTTCTTTTTTCAGGGATTTGAAGTTCTTGTCCTACATATTCTTTCACTTGCTTGGTAAGAGTTATCCTAAGATATTTTATACTATGTGTGGCTATTGTGAAGAGTGTTGTTTACTTAATTTCTTTCTCAACCTGTTTATCATTTGTATAAAGAAAGGCTACTGATTTGTTTGAGTTAATTTTATATCCTGCACTTTGCAAAAGTTGTTATCAGTTGTACTAGTTGTCTGATATTGGTACAGAGCCAGATAGGTCTATCAATGGAATAGAACAGAAGACCCAGAGGTAAACCTATGGACACTTGATCTTTAACAAAAAAAAAGCCAAAAACATTCATTGGAGAAAAGAAAACATCTTCAATAAATGGTGCTGGTCTAACTGGCAATCTCTAGGTAGGAGGATGAATATAGATCCATATTTATCACCTTGCACAAAGCTCAAAGCTCAAGTCCAAGTGGATCAAGAACTTCAACATAAAAGCAGATACACTGAATCCAATAGAAGAGAAAAGTGGGAAAGATCCTTGAACACATTGGCACAGAGGGAAATTTCCTAAAGAGAACACCAATGACTCAGGCTCTAAGATCAAGAAATGGGACCTCATGAAACTTAAAAAGCTTCTGTAAGGCAAAGAACACTGTCAATAGGACAAATGGCAATCTACATAGGGAAAAGATCTTTACCAACTCTATACTAGATAGAGGGCTAATCTCCAAAATATGCAAAGAGAACCCAAATAACCCAATTAAAAATGGGGGTACAGAGCCACACAGAGAATTCACAACAGAAGAATCTCAAATAGCTGTGAAGCACTTAAAGAAATGTTCAAAGTCCTTAATCATCAGAGAAATGCAAATCAAAACAACTATAAGATTCCACCTCACACCAGTCAGAAAGGCTAAGATCAAAAACTTAAGTGACAGCACATTCTGGCAAGGATATGGACAAAGAGGAGCACTCCTCTATTGCTGGTGGCATTTACAAACTGTTACAACCACTCTGGAACTCAATCTGTCAGTTGCTCAAAAAAATTGGAAATAATTCTACCTGAAGACTCAGTTATAACACTCTTGAGCATAAACCCAAAAGAAGTCCATCATACCACAAGGACACCTGCTCCACCATGTTCATACAACCTTATTTGTAATAGCCAGAAGCTGTAAACAACCAAGATGTCCCTCAACAGAAGAATAGACACAGAAAATGTGGTTCATTCACACAATGGAAGCCATGTTCACCTATTAAAAACAAGAACATCATGAACTTTGCAGGCAAATGGATGGAACTAGAAGATATCATCCTGAGTGAGGTAACTCAGACATAAAAAGAACATGCAAGGTATGTACTCACTGATAGATATTAGCCAAAAAGTACAGAATACCTAGGATACAATGCACAGACAATAAGAAGTATAACATTCAGAAAGGCCCAAGTGGAGGATGCTTCAATCCCACTTAGTAGTGGGAAGGAAGTGATCACTGGAGACAGAAGGAGGGAGAGACCAAGGTGGGAGAGAGGAGGGGGAACAGAAAAGGGGAACAGAATCAAGTGGGGGAGGGGGCGGTGGGGGAGACAGGAGAGAGACCCAGATGGAATAAATGGAAATAAGCAACCACAGGAGTGGGAGGTAAAGGGAGAGGGACTCTGTAAAAATTACCATACCAGGGAGGTGAGAGACTTTAAGAACTCAATGGGGGTGACCTTAGCCAAAATGCTCAACACTGGGGAAAGGGAACTCAAAGAGTCCACCACCAGTGGAGAGACAGGGCCTTAAGTGAAGGGTACTAACCCACAGTCAAAATTTCTGACCCAGAATTGTTCTTGTTTGAACGAACTGCAGGACAAAAATAGAGAAAGACTGAAGGAAAGGTGCTCCAGTGACCAGCCCAACTTGGAATCCATCTCATGGGCAGAGAGATACTAAGGCCTGACACTATTACTATTACTGATAATATGATGTACTTATAGATGGCAACCTAACAACAGCTGTCTTAGACAGAAGCAGACACCCCTCTGATATACCATTGGACTGAAGTCAGGCACCACTATGAATGAATTACAGAAGCTGAAGGGGAGAGAGACCCCATAGGCAATACAGCAGTCTCAACTAATCCAGACCCCTGGGAGCTCCCAGAGACTGAGCCACCAACTAGGAGCATACAGAGGCCAGTCCAAGGCCCCTGGCACAAATATAGCAGAGGTATCCCTGGTCAGTCCTCAGTGGGAGAAGATGCACTTAATCCTTGAGAGACCTCAGGCCCAAAGAAGGTTTGTTGGGGGAGGCACCCTCTTAGAGGCAATGGAGAAAGGAATGGGATGGTGATGGGGACAGAGAGAATGGAGGCAATGACTGGAATGTAAAAAAGTAAAATATTAAAAACAAAATACAAAACAAACAAAAATAACAAAAACAAAGCAAAACAAACAAACCAAAAAAAAAAAAAAAAAAAAAAAACCCACTAGCTCCAGGACTCAAAATTGTTGTTAAGCTGTCCCTTATCTCAGAGGTGCTGCTCAGTTTCAGCTTAATACCAGATTCCTAATAGTTATTTGATGATAATGATCCCAATAACCAAAAAGTAATCAAAACAATAATAAATATGATCTATCATAGATTTAGAGAAGATGAGAAATTTCAGGTGATTCATGCCACTAGATGATAGGCCTATTGTAAATCTATGATAGTACCATATTGACACTAGTTGGAAAATTAGAACAATAGACAGAAAAGAGGACAGACAGACACAGCATAAACTTCATTTGGTCAAAGAGCTGAAAAATTTAAATATAAGATATAATTCTGACCTGAAATAACATTGGACATACTATTTGTCAAAATAAAAACAACAACAAAATCCAAACAACAGGAACAAACAAACTATCAGTAAGTCAAACCAAATTACTTCAAGATGCAACTTAGATACATATAAAAGCTAAAGTTACAAACTTCTAGAAACTAACCTGCGTATCATATGGAGTAGATAAAAGCTATTTAACTAAAATAAGTACATAAAGAAAGTAATTCTGATAAATTAAATGTCATAAAATTTTAAATCTAATATTTGGAAACTAAAACTTCAAGCCATAAGTGAGAATAAACTTTGTAATTATACAAATATACAGTAAAGGACTTGTTCTCAAAATGTAGAAAATAAATTCTGATATAAACAGAAGACCCCCCCATATCCTATTAAAAATAAACAAAAATTTTTAAATGTATGTTATGAAAGAAGGCACATGAATGATTCATGGGCATGTGTCATAAATCATAACAGGTATTGTTAGCATTCTGTTAAACTCCACCTCCAGAGTTACCTGGCAACAGCTAGGTATGCTCCTCCCCGAAGCTACTTGGCAACGGCCAGGTAGCCCTGCCCACTATTATAAGAGGGGCTGTCTGGCCCCTCCTCTCTCTCTTGCTCTCTTGCCCCTTGACCCCACACCTGCAGGTCGTATCTGACCCTTTCCCTCTCCCCTCCCCACTCCTCGTGGTCATGGCCGGCCACCTCTTTCTCTCTGCTCTCCCCTCTGCCCTAAATAAACTTCCCTTCAGGGGGGGCGGGGGGGTAACCCTCTGCCGAGGTTTTTCTTTTTTTAAATAACAACAGGTATACCTCTACGACTACTAACATGAACAAGACTAAATATACTCATTTTCATTACATGGTGAAAATGGAGAGGGGCCAGACACCCATGTAGTGATCATAAGAGTGTAAAATGGCACATCCATGGTGACAAACTTTATGCAATTGCTCTTAAAATGAAATACACAACTATTCCTATGACTGCTATTTCACTTTAGGAGAAACAAAATACATGCCCATGAACTAATTATGCAAAAATATGTTTAGCTACTAACTCATAATAATTCAAACTGGAAGCATTTCAAATGTTCACTGACAGAAGAATGGATAAACAGATTGTGGATTACTCAAAAAATAAAACACTACTAACTAACAAAAATAGTTAATGAACTACTAGTGCAACAGAGACGGCTATTAAAAAACATCATAGTAAACAAGCACATACAGCTAGACAGAAATGTAGGGAGACAGCAGAGTTCCATTTCCATGAAGTTCAAGCCTAGGCAACAATTTTCTAAGGCAACAGAAGCAAAGACTTACAGAAAGAGAATAGAGTGGATATTTGGGAAATTGGGACAAAAAAAATGTCCCAAGTTTTTGCTTCCTGTTTGTCAAAAACACATGCTAAGTTGGTATTTATAGTAGATGAGATAAATCAATTTAAAAAAAAAAAAGACAATGCAGATGAGGCAATATCTACAGCTGACTCTGTAGATTCTGAAGTGAATATTTGGGGAAAGAATGACATGTCTGTAAATCAGACTACAAAAAAGGGCAGGAAAGCATTAGAAAGTATTTTCTGCAAATGGAGCTGGGGTTGACTGCCAAAGGCTGCCAACTGGTAGAAGAAATGATCTAACAGTGGCAATCACATGTATCAGTGCCAACTCTGTTTCAATCATTTTTAAACTCAAAAGAAAAAGGAATACTATCAAAAGAAAATGCCATTAATGATTTAGTGATAAAAAGCAACTAATAATAACTGTGTGACATCACATTTTACTGATAATTTACTTTCTTAAAGTGTTCCATTGCAGCATATAGATGATACAGCAGCTAATTTCATTTCCATTTTATTCTTACATAGTCATCCTATCGAATTTACTTCTATAAAATATCATCAAATACATAAAGTTATCATTTACTTGTTGAGTCAAAATTACTTTATATTTCTCTAACCTAATTACATTCACCTTATTCAGTTAAATAACTCATGATTGTCAGTCTTGGACATCGTCTGATGCTTTATTTATAGGAGAATATCAGAACATTAGGGAATCACTCTGAAAAAGACATTCAAGCATCCTGGCATGGGGTCTTTAGCACACATTGCCTCCCCCTCATCATCATTGAATCCTTTGAATAATCCCCACTTCCACTTCCTCCCTTTGTTTTCTCCTATGACTGTTTAATTTTTTTTTAATAAGAAGTGAAGTAAGAATGAAGTGCAATAATCACAAATCTTCCATTCATCTCCTGCATCCTGCATTTTAACATAGAACTACTTTCCAGCCCTGTGCCCTTGGTTACCTTTATTTCTCTTTAGAGTAAAACTTTCTCTTGTGTAAGTGATCTAATTCTTTCTGAATAATCAGTAGCATCACATCAGAATTGTCCATTACCTATATCTTTAATTCTTTCCAAAATCACAGGGATATGCAGTTGGCTTTTGTACTGTGTAAAACTCTCTTGGATCTATTTTCTTTGTTGAACATTCTTTTATTCCCCACTATCTCAAATTTCCCTGAATCATATCTACTTGGTCTTTTAAATTCCTACCTTTCAATTCTTAATTCCACTCTAACCATGCTTTCTCTGTACATCCCCAGGAAACTTGTAAAAACAACCAAGGAACTCTATATTGTGAACCTCAAGGTATATCCTCAGTTGCTTTATCCAAGATATTTGACACTGTGGGGCAGTCATTCTCCTCCAATCTGAATGCATCTTCCTCTTCCTTCTAGGATATGTGACCTTTCTTCCTGTTCTTTTCCTTAGGGAGCCTTGAGAAATACCATAGCCTGCACCAGGAATGAGTATTTGCTGTATCACTTCCTTTTCTTCATTCAGATCTTTATACAGAGTTTCTCTTCTCAGCAAAGCCCATGTGGGCAGTCTACCCCAATGCACTGGACTCAGACTCAAAAGCAGCAGCTTGCTGTCACAATTACTACTGCTTTTACTTACTGAGCTCTGAATTGTTGATTTATTATTTTTCTCACTCTACAAGGGAACAGATGTTTTATTTTTGCTGATGTGATGGTAGTTTTGTTTTATTGATGTACTACCTGTTAGGTTTCAGACCTGATACAAGAGCTGAGGTGCATATTTTTACATAACAAAGCAGACTTGGTCCCCAGGTTGTCCCAGCATCCTTCAGTCCCTACCTGGCATACCTCATCCCCAACTCTGAACTTTCCAACCCAAGGGCTGGGCTGGCCCTTCCCCCAGAGGGTCTTCTCGATATAGTCCAGACATTTTAGTCTCACTGCTTCTCTCTCTGTCTCTCCTCTGTCTCTCTCTGTCTCTCTCTGCTCTCTCTCTCTTTTGCCTCTCTTCTCTCTCTACTCTCTCTCTCCTGCACTTTCTCTTCTTTTTTCTTTTCCTCTTCCCTCTGTCTCCTTTCTTCTTTCAAGGCAGCTTCCCTGGCTTCCCTCCTTGGATAGCTTCCCAACAAACCTGCAAATATTTAAAGATATAGCTTGAATTGGCTCATTTTACTGGTGGAGAAATAACTTATTACTACCAATGCCTATAAGACTACTTCATATATACTAAACAAACTTATAAACATTGATAGATTTTTAAAGCCAGGAAAAAGGAAAGGAATGATTTAATTCTCCATTGAAAGCAAACACAAATCACTCTTCCCCAAGCCAGTCGTTCTTTGTAGGGCAAATGCTCCTCTTATGTAAAAGACCCTTCTAAATACACACCCCAGAATTTCTGTAAGTAAAGGAAATCCAAGAAACACTTAATTATTCAATGAATGCCACTTATTCTTTGATCTTTATTCCCTGTGAATCAAACTGAAAAAGTTAATCACAAATGTCACTTTGAGTCTGTTCTAAATAGCATAGTCATTTTTCTAGGTCCTTCTTCTGGACTTTCCACAGAGAATTTTTTCACTGTTTCATCAGAAAGCCAACAAAATGTCATAGCAAGTGTGGTTGATTTTCTGAACCCCCCTCCACCCTCACCCTACCATAGTCTATTTGAACACTTAATCTCAAGTTGCTAGCACTGTTTGTGTAAGTTTAAGAGGTACGTTTGTCCTGGAGGGGACATAACCTTGGAGGAGGTCTTTAAGGTGTCAAAGCCTGGTGTTTTTTCCAGTTTGCTATCAGTTCAAGAAGTGAGCTCTCAGCATTCAGCTTCTATCTGTAGGCCTGCTGCTTACTGTCATGCTTCCCTGACAGGATGGACTCATATCCCACTGGAACCAGAAGCCAAATAAACCTTTCCTTCTGTAAGTTATTTTGGTCATGCTG
Source organism: Mastomys natalensis (assembly GCA_021653895.1). Lineage (NCBI taxonomy): Eukaryota > Metazoa > Chordata > Mammalia > Rodentia > Muridae > Mastomys > Mastomys natalensis. The sequence goes on along the minus strand of JAJTUV010001322.1, from coordinate 344,605 downwards.
TCTTATCACAGCAATAGAAAAAGAACTAAGACAGAAGCAAATAACCTTCAAAACAAAACTGCTACACAGTTTTACCCATATGCTTTGATTAATGAATGTCCTCCTGTGGTCTATTAAATTGTCAAAAGATTTAATTGATTGAAAAGGTTTAAAAAATAATACTTGAATGAGATATGTTCTGGATGACCATGTTATGGCAAATCATTAAGCTAAACATCTTTGTCCTTTTTGGGGTGTTTTCAAAAGTGCATGTGCATATGCTGATGTGTTTACATAGTATTAGTGAAGGAAGTCTCCAAGAGTCTGACATACTCAGAGGCAGATGCTCACAGCTAACCATCAAACTGATTATGGGGTTCCCAATGGAGAAGATAGAGTGAAGGCTGAAGGAGTTGAAAGGATTTGCGACACCATGAGGAAAGCAACAATCCCAACCAACCAGAGCCCCCAGGGTCTAAACCACCAGCCTGGGAGCACTTAGGGAGGGACCCATGGCTCCAGCTATTTATGCAAGGGAGCTATATATAAGTGGCAGAAGAGATCCTTGGTCCCATGAAGGCTGGACGTCGTGGGGGGGAGTATTTGAGGGTGGGGAGGTGAGATACGGGGGAGAGTGGGTGGGTGTACACCAACGTGGAGGCAGGAGGAGGGGGGAAGGGATAGTGAGTTCCTGGGAGGGAGGGGGGGAAATGGGGTAAGGAGAGAACATCTGAAATGTAAATAAAATTTCCAATAAAAAAAAAAAAAAGAAGGTAAATTGGCTTGAGCCAGGCTGACTCCATGACTGGCTGCAAACTAGCAGTTCCGGAAATGAGGCCTGAGTTTCTACTTCCATGATCTGGGCAAATTCGCTCCTTGAACAACCATAGGCTTATGTAAAACAGACTTGCAGCCAAGAGGTGAAGAGCTACCCCTCTTGGCATGAAGCAAAAACTACTTAGTCAAATATGCTTGAAGCAAGACCCTAACCAATCAAAACATCACCAGACCCCCAGAGATAGAGCCCACCAATCAAGATAAAGATCACCTACCCCTTTTTGGCTTTAAAACTGAATCTTCAAATTCCGTCTGGGTCCTTCCATCCCAGTGGAATTGGGAAAAAAATGTTGCCAAAACTTGTTCAATAACAGCTCTTTGCTTTGCATATAATTTGAGTCTGGTGTATCATTCTTCAGCGATTCATGAACCCTAACATTTGGTGTATTGTCTGGAAAGTGCTGAAGACCCTCTCTCAAATAGCTGAACATTTTGGGGAGCTTCTCTCTCCACGTATGGTGTTTATTTGTTTCGCTAAACGGCTGAAGCAAGCTGAACATTTTGCTCTCTAAGACTAAGGAGATGCTATTCCAGAAGCCTATTCTCACCTGGACCAGGAAAAGGTCTCACCTGTTTCTCTTTTTTTTTTTAGACAGGGCCTGTAAGGCTGCTGGAATCACCTGTAGACCAGTCCTCGACTCGAAATCCCCTGATGTTCCTCCCAATGCTGAGAAACGAGCCAAGCAGCTCACCTGGTTTCTGAACCAGCTGTAGCTCTCCACCACTCTTGTACAGAGAGAGGGGCGAGACCATCTGAAAGGCTGTTGTGTTTTGCTTTATTTTGCCAGGAATGCCCTCCTTTGTTTCTCTCTGTACCAGCTTTTAGGCTATCATCTAGGTCTTTAAAAGAAGACAGACATAGAGCACCACTCTGAGTCTGGTTCTGAGCCGTTTTAGGGACTTCCACCAGGTTGCAGGGGACTCAGGGCTGATTGTTCATTCCAGTAAACTCACCACCTTTTTTTTTCCAATTGGATATTTTATGTATTTACATTTCAAATGTTATCCAACTTCCTGGTTTCTCCTCCGGAATCCTCCTATCCCACCCCCCTCCCCCTGCTTCTATAAGGGTGCTCTCCCTCCCACCCACCCACTCCAACCTCACTGACCTGGCATTCCCCTACACTGGGGAAACAAGCCTTCATAAGACCAAGGGCCTCTCCTCTTATTTATACTAGACAATGCCATCCTCTGCTACATATGTGGCAGGATCCATGGGTCCCTCCATGTGTACTCTTTGGCTGGTGGTTTAGTCCCTGAGACCTCTGGGGAGGTGGGGCATCTGGTTGGTTGATACTGTTGTTCTTCCTATGGGGTTGCAAACCCCTTCAGCTCCTTCAGTTCTTTCTCTAATTCCTTCATTGGGGTCCCAGTGCTCAGGCCAATGGTTGGCTGTAAGCATCTGCCTCTGTATTTGTCAGGCTCTGGCAGAGCATCTCAGGAAACAACTATATCAGGCTCCTGTCAGCAAGTATCAGGCTCTTGGCATCTGCAATAGTGTTTGGGTTTGGTATCTGTATATCGGATGAATCCCCAGGTGGGGCTGTCTCTGGATGGCCTTTCCTTCAGTCTCTGCTCCACACTTTGTCCACGTGTTTCCTTTAGACAGGAGCCACTCTGGGTTAAAAATTTGGAGATGAGTGGATAGCCCAATACCCCAACTGGGAGCCTTGTCCAACCTTTGAATATGGGTCTCTACAGGTTCTCCTTCCCTTTGTTGGGTATTTCAGCTAATTTCATTCCCATTGGGTCCTGGGGGGCCTCTTGCTTTCCTGGCATCTGAGACTTTCTAGTGGTTACTCCCAGTTTCCCATCCCCCACTGCTACACACTTCTGTTAAATTTCCTGACCCTCTGTACTTCTCCTCCTGTCCCTCTGTCTCCTCCCACACCTAACCCTGCCCCCTTTTACCCTCCCCTTCTCTCTCCCTCCCAGGCCCCTCCCACCCTCTATTTCCTGTGAGTATTTTGTTCCCCCTTTTAAGAAGGACTGAAGCACCCACACTTTGGTCTTCCTTCTTCATGAACTTCATGTGGTCTGTGAGTTGCATCTTGGATATTGCGAGCTTTTGGGCTAATGTCCAATTATCAGTGAGTGCATACCATGTGTGTTCTTTTGTGATTGGGTTACCTCACTCAGGATGATATTTTCTAGTTCCATCCATTTGCCTAAGAATTTCATGAAGCCATTGTTTGTAATAGCTGATTATTACTCCATTGTGTAAATGTTCCACATTTTCTGTATCCATTCCTCTGTTGAAGGACATCTGGGTTCTTTCCAGCTTCTGGCTATTATAAATAAGGCTGCTTTGAACATAGTGGAGCATGTGTCCTTGTTAGATGTTGGAATATCTTCTGGGTATATGCCCAAGAGTGGTATAGCTGGGTCCTCAGGTAATGCTATGTCCAATTTTCTGAGGAACTGCCAGATTAATTTCCAGAGTGGTTGTACCAGCTTGCAATCTCACCAACAATAGAGGTTTATTCCTCATTCTCCACTTTCTCGCCACCATCTGCTGTTATTTCACTACCTTTTGCATGAATGAATGTCCCACCTTTAAGGTGGCTGGCCAAAGGAGGGAACTTTTCATCTCCCCATCATATACTGGGTAAAAGCTCTACAGTATCTGAAGTTACCAGATCATTCCAACCAGGTGCCTTATATCAATCATCACATGACAGTATTTAGTGAAACAAACAAACAAACCAAAAACCAAAACAAAACTCTGTTTGCATGAAACCTTTTTTTTTTTTGTCAACAGTTGTACCACTCCCTACTCTCCTTCTCCTGAAGGCCCCAAAGGCCAGTCTTACTTCCTCCTTCAGCTCCCTAAGAGGTCTTTGCCCCCTCCTTATGTTGCTGCTGCAGCTCCTGCCTAGCAGGTGCAGGCAGAAGAAGGGAAAGCTCCTAACTCAACCTGGAGTCCACTCAGGCTCAAGACATCCAGAGAGCTGACTCAGCTTCACATCATGCTGACTTGTCCACAACCCTACCCCTCTGGGCCACAGAATTCCCAGATCTCCTGGGGATACAGTTAGGACCTACTTGCCTTTTGCCAATAATGAACTGTATAATTGGAAGATACACCTCTCTCCTACCCATACCCCCTTTTTCAGAAAAGCCATCGAATCTTATAGCTCTTCTAGTTTCAGTCATGCTGACTCACCAGCCCACTTGGGATGACTGTCAGCAACTCCTGCATATCCTCTTCACCACAGATGATAGGGAGAGGATTGTAGTTGGCACCCAGAAGTTGAATCTGGGGGCGAATGGGTTGCCCACCCAGGTTCAGGCCCAATATTGAAGATGACTTCCTCTTGATTTTACTTGATTGATACAACACTGATGGACATAAGGAGAGACAAGTAAGTAAGGCCAAGACACATTTTGCAGCTCCCATGAGAAAGATTAAAAGCCCAACCCCAAGTCTACCAACCGCTACCAGAAAAGTCAAATAAAATACTGGTTTGCCCGAACTGCACATCTGCACTCACCCCAACACCTGCCACAATACTCACTCCAGCATCTGAACCAGGATCTTTGTGATTATTAGCACTCATCAGGTTTCGGTTCTTCCCACTCAGATCTGACTCAAGATTGCTGGTATATACGTCTAGATGCTCAACCCACTCAACCCACTTTCTAAGAAGGTATTACACTTCTTAATGACTATTCACAGGGAGCACTCAGGGATAACTAGGGAATTCATGGCCATAGTCAGGAAAAATTTGCAGAAAAAAATTAAAAAGCAAAACAAAAACAAACAAAAAACAGTCTCAAAACTGGTATAAATTTCTCTAACTGGTCTCCTTGGTTGACAACCCTTGTCTCAGCCATAACTGGCTCCCTTATAATATTCCTATTAGTTCTGACGTGTAGACCCTATCTAGTTTATGCTTTAGTAAGGTTTATCAAAGAACACATTTCCACTATTCAACTAATGATTCTCAGACAACAATATCGTGCTTTGAAAACATCTCAAGGATCTGAGGTGGGTCCTTACTCTAGGTGGGAATGAGTTGAGTAAATTGGCCTGAGCCAGGCTAACTTCATGACAGGCTACAAACTAGCCTGTTCAGGAGACCAGGCCTGAGTTTCTACTTCCCAGTACTAGGCAAGTCAGTTATTGGAACAATCACAAGATTATGTAAAAGGGACACTTCTCCAGCTTGCAAAGGGACAGTTAGCCAGGCTTGCAGCCAAGAGGTCAAGAGCTACCCTTCCTGGGCATGAACCAAAAATAGTTTGTCAAGTATGCTTGAAAGCAAGACCCTAACCAATCATAGCATCAACCAGACTACCAGATATAGAACCCACCAATCAAGGTATAGATCCCTACCCTTCCCTAATGTTCCTCTGTTTGGCTTTAAACCTAAATCTGCAAATTCAATAACGGTTCCTCCATCCAGATGGAATTGGGCCCCTGCATGCAGAAATTTGTTCAAAAGTGCTCTTTGCTTTTGCATACTATTTGGGTTTGGGGTATCAATTTTTCAGTGATTCATAGACCCTAACATTAGCTATATAGAAGTAACTGTCTGCACACATAGCTATTTTAACTTCACTTTTGATTCCTTAAAAAGCATATTGCTTTGCCATGCCAAAAATGTTAATGTAAAATGTTATTTAACATAAATCGTGTTTGTTTTAAGGGTTGTTTATAAGTGAAAATGTTTTTGATATTTAGAGAGAAGGGTCATACTATCTTCACAGTAGCTACAAAAGTATGCTGAAATGTCAGTCTTCGTGTGTATATTGCTTGAAACTGGAACGAAAGTGATAAAGTTATTTTACTCTTGTCAGAGTGATGAATTTGAACAATAAAGAGAAAATATAAAAATTGACATAGGGAATTCTATAATTGGAATTTTTAGCAATTTAGCTATAGTTACTTATTGACCTTTCTCACATCTCTAGTTTTTTATCTTTGTCAAAAGGAAAGCTGTATTTTCATTTTAATCAAATACATCACATTAAATATAGTTCACCTGTGTTTTGTAAAATAATTTTCCCAAAGATTATATATCTCAAAAGCCTCTTGTTATTTTATTCCCATTGCAGTAAAATACATAGTTACTAAAGATCTCATAATTTGAAATACTTTTGACTAAAATAATGGCAAATGTGATTTTTCTGAAAGATTTATGAGGCTAAATTAATGTTATACCACCAGTAAAATACACATTCTTTAAAAATATTTCTTTTATAATTATTCATCAGACATTCAACAAAGCAATGATTTCTATTGACTTACTGAGAGTGGGCTAATAGACTTTTAATTTTATATTGCTTTTGCTTTGACATGTGTTTTAAAATAGTAAGCACAGGTTAGAGTTTTGTTTTTAACCAAAGATAAAACTATTTTTGCTACAGAAATTTATGAATAAATCAAAGGATATGTCATATATATTCAAAGTAAATGTCTGAGTCTAAAAGTTTGGCAGTTCCCTCTTCCTATTGGTTACACTGCTTCATTATCTAGTCTATTTTCTGTCTTGTTATGTATTTCCTTGAGGGTGAAAATCTGCTACTATATAAATTTACTTCTGATTTATGACATTATTCATACTTCTACCTTATGAAAAGAATATAAAACTTTTGACCTTTTTTTGTGTAGTTCTTTTTGAGCAATAAAGGTTTCAGGTATTGTCCTTTGTCAAAATAAATTTATTCTAGGTACATGTTTGATGAAAGTGGTATAAGCAGATTTTCACTGGGTCATTTAGCCTCCAGTAAAATGGTTCCAGTCATGTCATAAGCCATAGGACTATAAGAGAATGTTCTGTGTGATCAATTCAGTTACCCTATTCCTTGATATGTTGAGAGATAGGAGTTGGGAGCCAAAGTCGTCCTGAGAAGAAACAGGCTCTGTGTGATTATCAGTCATTCTTAGTTAACACTGCTGAAACATTGACCAGCTTTCTCTATTTTTTTTAATGTATCCTGAAATTTACACTGGGCCAGAGGCTGGTATTCTCATCACTGATACTGCCTGTAGTTGGAGAATGCTCCTGTATTAGTGAGAGTCTATTCTCTACAGAAAACACTGAAATGTTGCAATTCAGAGTGTACAAGCAACATTTGACTGATAGCTCTGCAACCCAGAAACTTTGAATCTGATATATGATTCTTCAGACCAAGGTACAAATTCAAGCAGGTATCAATACCCATTGTTGGTTTCACTTGCTTATTTATCTGTTGATATATATGTGGGTGGTTACATGCCATAGAGCACATAGAAACAGAATATGGGATTTTTTAATTGGATATTTTATTTACATTTCAGATATAATCCCCTTTCCCCACATTCAGGAACCCTCTCACCCATCTCTCCTCCTCCTGCTTCTATGGGGATATGCCCCCACTCACCATCCCACTCCCCCCTCCCCACCCACAATTTCCCCCACACTGGGGCATCCAGCCTTCACTGGATCAAGGACTTCCTTACCCACCTATGCCTGACACTGTCATCCTCCCCTACATATACAGGTGGAGAGCCATGTGCTCCCATGCTGGTGGTTAGACCCTGGGAGCTCTGGTTGGTTGGTATTGTTGCTCTCCTCATGGGGGCCACAAACCCTTTCAGCTCCTTCAGTCTTCTCTCTCACTCCTCCATTGGGAACCCCATGATCAGCTCAATGGGTAGCTGTGAGCATCCGCTTCTGTATATTTTACGCTCTGGCAGACCTCTAAGGAGACAGCTATATTAGGCTCCTGTCAGCATGCACTTCCTGGCATCCACATCAGTGACTACCTTTGGTGACTGCACGAGGAATGGATACCCAGGTGGAGGAGTCTCTGGACCACCCTTCCTTCAGTTTCTGTCCCACACTTTGTCTCCATATTTGCTCCTGGGAGTATTTTGTAACACCTTCTAAGAAGGACCAAAGCACCCACACTTTGGTCTTCCTTCTTCATGAACTTCATGTGGTCTGTGAGTTGCATCTTGGATATTGCGAGCTTTTGGGCTAATGTCCAATTATCAGTGAGTGCATACCATGTGTGTTCTTTTGTGATTGGGTTACCTCACTCAGGATGATATTTTCTAGTTCCATCCATTTGCCTAAGAATTTCATGAAGCCATTGTTTGTAATAGCTGATTATTACTCCATTGTGTAAATGTTCCACATTTTCTGTATCCATTCCTCTGTTGAAGGACATCTGGGTTCTTTCCAGCTTCTGGCTATTATAAATAAGGCTGCTTTGAACATAGTGGAGCATGTGTCCTTGTTAGATGTTGGAATATCTTCTGGGTATATGCCCAAGAGTGGTATAGCTGGGTCCTCAGGTAATGCTATGTCCAATTTTCTGAGGAACTGCCAGATTAATTTCCAGAGTGGTTGTACCAGCTTGCAATCCCACCAACAATGGAGGAGTGTTCCTCTTTCTCCACATCCTCACCAGTATCTGCTATCACTGAGTTTTTAATCTTGGCCATTCTGACTGGTGTGAGGTGGAATCTCAGGGTTGTTTTGATTTGCATTTCCCAGATGACTAACGGACAATTTAGAGAGGGACTCAAGAATTCCATTGGAATGAGGAATGTGCTATGAAGACAATAAAAGGCACTCATATGAAATTTTCAAAAGAAGGATGAGAGGACAAGGAGGAGGAAAGAAGGGGAGGAGGAGGGGGAGGAGGAGGAAGAGCCTACTACAAGTTTGTTGAGAGACAGGACTGGTAAATCTTTCCAGTGAAAGTTGCATAGTCTCAGTAAGGAACCAGCAAGCATAGTAAAACCTCACAATGATCATTAGAAGAATGGAAAAAAACTATTAAAAAACAAACAACATGGTGGAGAAGACAGGTTCTGTATAACTGAGGCTAATAATACAGCACACATGTAAACAGCACTCAATACCACAGCAATAAACATGCATTGAATAATCTAACATACATGTTAGCATCCATTCCATGACTCAGCACACATGTAGCTATGAATTCAATGACACAGCATGTGATATACATGAATACACACACACACATTCATTGAAGTATCACAGCTGAAGACATGCAATCAATACTTCAGCAGAAGTATAGGCATACATTTGGTATTGTGACATACTTGCAATGACAATGGTTTATGAATGGAAGTCCCTGGTCCTATTTATTTTGGATTGAATTTTTTACACAGAGATACTCTAAATATATTCTAGCATATTCTGTTTTGGGTAACTGGACATTTATACAGAAACACAATTACAAGTTACACTTACCTGTATTCTATTGCCCTACCCATCCCCACTCTGGAAGTGGTATTTTCTCCATTCTCATAGGGTCCATTCTAGTCTCCTTGTCCCTACTCACACCTACTTAACATGTACATAATTTCAAATCTAGGATCACCATATGAGAAGGAACATGTATTTATCTTTATAGTTCTACAATTTATCTTTATAGTTCTATAGTTTACAGTTCTATTCATTTTCTTACAAATTTCCTTAAGTTCATTTTTTATTGCTTCTAAATAAAATACATATGCATAACACACACATAGATAATACGTTAATTGAATTTTAATTATCTCTTCATCTGTTAAAGGACCTGCATGCAAATAAATATTATTTTGAGAGTCCATCTTGCTCCAGTCCATTGAATATCTTCAAGAAAACCAGTGAATATTTTCAACAAAACAAATGACAGCAAATTCTGTCCAGAATGTGGAAAGAGTAACGTTTGACTGTTGATGGAAGTAAAAACTTGTCCAGCCCTTGTGAAAATAAAAGGACTCTATAACTCAGCCTTAGCATTGCTGAGTCATGTCCAAATGCCTCTCTCTGACCACATGTTTATCATTCTATACATACATTCATGTTTACTGCTGCTCTTTTCACTACATCATGGAAAAATCTACAATGGTTCAAAATCTAGCTGCAAGGACTGATGAACATGACCATTAAATCATCATGAGAAAACTCTCATCAATAAAAGCACTCAAGAAATAACAAAACACAACTGAAAGTCTAACATAAAGTTTTAACATTGTATACCACATGTAAACAACTAAGATATGACTATGTGACAAATATTCACACATGGGAATAAATAGAGGCATTCAATAGCAAAAACACATAATAAAAAAAGGGCTTAAATTACCTAATTTGAAATATGATCATTTTAATCACAAGCTTTAAAGTATAAATTGAAACTACAATGATATGCTAGTTCTAAGTCAGTACATTGGCAAGAATCAAACTATATAAAATAAGCTGTGATAAATTCACTGAAAAATAAGAAATTTCTTTCAGAGTAACTGTAAGGAGACTGTCTTAGTTAGGGTTTTTTTTTTTTTTTTTTTGGTTTGTTTGAGACAGGGTTTCTCTGTATAGCCCTGGCTGTCCTGGAACTCACTCTGTAGACCAGGCTGGCCTCGAACTCAGAAATCCGCCTGCCTCTGCCTCCCAAGTGCTGGGATTAAAGGCGTGCGCCACCACCGCCCGGCATTAGTTAGGGTTTTACTGATGTGAACAGACACCAAGACCAAGGCAACTCTTATAAGGACAACATTTAACTGGGGCTGACTTACAGGTTCAGAGGTTCAGTCCATTATCATCAAGGTGAGAACATGGTCGCATCCAGGTAGACATGGTGCAGGAGAAGCTGAGAGTTCTACATCTTCATCTGAAGGCTGCTAGCAGAATACTGACCTCCAGGCAGCTAGGACAAGGGTATTAAAGCCTGCACCCACAAGGCCACACCTACTCCAACAAGGCCACATCTCCCAACAGTGCCACTCTCTTGATCAAGCATATGCAAACCATCACAGACACAAGATCCATATTATACCACTTTTGATCTTATGTTCTTACTTAACTCCTATTCTAAAGATACACTCCTAATAACCTGTATATATATTTAAAAAGTATATATATTTACTTATTTGTATATAGTTAGTCATTATAGCACTTTTTCATTATAAAGCATGAACAATTAAGTGACTGTTTATTCATAGAATGTGTTTAAATAACATGTGATGCCCATAACCAAGAACAAGATAGCTGAATAATGGTGTAAAACTATAAATTGTTATAGGGCAGTTTTCAGGAATATTTTCTTAACTAAAAGCCAAATAGTTTTACTTTTTATGTGAGAAATAATATGAAACTATGAATGTTATAGCATTTGTAGAATGTGTATATGCTCAAAATAAATGTATAATTATATATACACCTGTATTTTACATGTACATAAACTATCCATATAGCTTCTCACTTAAATAAAAATACACTGAAAAAATAAAAAAGAAGTACAAAGCAAAACTGTAAAATAACTGAGATCCAATTTCCAGAGAAGGTAAATCAGAACTGTATTGAAAATGATGGGCAGATTGAAATGGAAGAGGATGGCTTCAAGGAAAGCAGAATCAATGTGTACTGTAAGATTCAACAATCTGAGTCTTTTTATATGAGTCTGAGTGTTCATTAGTTGCTTTGAAGAAAATAGTTCTTTATGGAAAAACGTACACACTAGATAATAAGAGAGTGTTTTTGGCTAATCAGTGGCGTTAATGCCATCCTTGGTAATCAAGGATGTGTCCTCTGGAGATACAAATGAGCAAGAAAGAACTTCTATGACCAGAAGTCAGCTTTTTCAAAGCCAGACATATTTTTATTTAAGTATATTCACAGGATGTAATTTTTTATGTTTTCTCATACCTGCCTCTGTAAATTGGTTATACTGTAACTCAATTTACTAAATATATTTTCTTAAACTGCAAGCATTTAAATGTTTGACTGAATGAAAGAAATTTTCATTTAAACAGTTTTCTTCTGATGCAATCTCCCAAGATCTAGTAATACCCAAAGATAGTTACTAGGAAAAAAGAAAGGAAGAAAAAAATTGCTGCTTAATTTTAACTTCTATTCTAGATAAAAGGGGTCAATTTATTCAGAGAATAGTAACTTTATACAAGATTCTCTAAATGAAGATCGCTAGACCAACGGGGGTAAAGTTATAGGAGTAACTTTGAGATACTTTTTTTTTCTTCGAACATAAATCAAGCCATTCAAATTAACACTTGCACTGTTAACAGTGAATGCCTGTTAAAATGAAACAGTTAATCACCAGGAAGGGCATATTAAAACTGTTAATTTGTAGGTTTGAAACTTCCTTTTAATTAGAGCTGTAGGGAAAGTTTCCTGTTCAAAGCAAAGCTGGTGTCTCATGGCTCTCTGACATCCTTGTGAAATACCACAAAGAAAAATCCTTTTAGAAAGGAGAATCAGGGTGAAGAGGGGAAATTACAGTGCTTAATTTGGGAGGATTAAGTAGATCCCCACCTCTGCTCCCCACCTCCTCCCTTTGAAAATAGACTAATCAGTCAGTAAAGGGATGTGTTTGATTTCTGGGAAAGATAGAAGCCACACCTGAGTGCAAACTGAGTGAGTTTCTTCTTAGATAATGTAAATATTTTTAAAGGGAAAATGATGAAGGAGATACTTGAAGAAGGATGGTCTTAAAAGATGGCATTGAACAGTTAAAATAGGTACATATTCACTTACATGTAGATATTGTGGATAGTAGCTGTTAAGTCAGTGATAGTGAAGCTATAATGTGTAGAACTCCAAAGGTTTTGAGTACGAGATTAAGGGGCAGGTAGATTTCATTAGGAAAAGAAAATAGAATATATATTATAGATAAATGTATGGATGGGTAGATGGATGGATGGATGGATGGATGGATGGATGGATGGACGGATGGAATAAGTGCATTGTGTTGGGAGCAGAAGAGTAGAGGAGGGTAAAGGAGGGAATATGTGAAAAGGACTAAACTTAAAGGCCATTTGAGGAATACTAGGGAAACCTAATACAATAGAAGCTTCCCAAAAGATATACTTTTTATCTTATATTAAGGTGATTAGTTTATATTGATTGAAATTGTCAAGTAATGGGGCGATGACAGAGCCCAAACTGACCATCTCTTGTCACCACATGATGCTTAAGCCAGGGGTTTTTGTAACAATTAATTTAGTTTTTGGATCCCATAGGAATCCCCAAGCAACCCAGGATGTAGTTTTCCCCAAACTGACAGCAAGTCCCCAGTGCTGAGGACAATACCTACATAACTCATTGAATTTGGGAAAGTAGAGCTGGCACCTACATAGAGCCTTCACCCCTACATTCTACAATCATTGATAGAAAAGGTACTCTGTGGGCTACCAAAAGACACATTAAACATCAATCCATCACAACACTCTTTATTGACAATAATATCCTGTCTACAAGATATGCTAATAAAGCCGGGCGGTGGTGGCGCACGCCTTTAATCCCAGCACTTGGGAGGCAGAGGCAGGCAGATTTCTGAGTTCGAGGCCAGCCTGGTCTACAGAGTGAGCTCCAGGACAGCCTGGGCTACACAGAGAAACCCTGTCTTGAAAAACCAAAAAAAAAAAAAAAAAAAAAAAAAAAAAAAAACTCACTCATGAAAAACCAAAAGCTGCCGGGCGGCGGTGGTGGCACACGCCTTTAATCCCAGCACTTGGGAGGCAGAGCCAGGCGGATTTCTGAGTTCGAGGCCAGCCTGGTCTACAGAGTGATTTCCTTCCAGGACAGCCCGAGCTACACAGAGAAAACCAAAAAAAAAAAAAAAAAGAATGCTAATAAAATGGTGGCATAAAGCTAAAGGGAGTAACCAACCAATATCTGATTTGACGTAAGGCCAACTCCACGAAATGGGACCCATATCCAACACTACTCGGTTGACCAAGAGCACGAGACTAGATAGCATAAAGACTTAGGGTAAAACCAAGTACTAATGTTCTAAAAACATAAAAGTAGCATCAAAATGTCATAATGGCATTCTACTACTAGTAGAATCATAGATCAATGCCTTACTCAGCCATTACAAAGAAATCTCCTGCAACAGATAGGAACAAATTTATAGACCCACAGCCAGACATTGTGCAGAAATATTTGGAACACTGAGCCCTTAATAGGATATTTCCATCAAATCCTTCTCTTCAGGGCTTGGGGGCCCTGCAGAAAAGCAGGTAGAAAGAGTATAAAAGCCAGAAGTGATGGAGAACAGCAAGGAAACAAAGCCTTATAAATGAACATGATTAAAGTACATATGCATTTACAGAGACAGAGACAGAAAGCACAGGGCCTGGACAGGTGAGCACCAGGTTGTTTGAGATTTTATTAAAGCTTTTATTTTTATTAATCATTTTATTCATTTTATTTCAGATGATATCACCCTACACGGTTACCTCTCCACAAACTCTCCATTCTATCCACCTTCACCTTCCTCCCCTTTGCCTATATGAGGGTGCTCCTCCACCAATTCACCCACTCCTGCCTCACTCCTCTAGCATCCCCATATGCTGGGGCAGCAAGTCTCCCTCCCCTCCCATTGATGTCTGATAATATAATATTTTATTGGATTTCTGATTGTGCAAATGAATAGATCTGTGTTTCTTGTGTCTTCTTCTTGGGTTCTTTTCCTTCTATTTGTTTGTTTGGTACACTTCCAATGTGTTAGTTTTTGTTTTATCTTATTATGTTGTATTTTATTTTATTGTTATACTTAGTAGAAGCCTGTTTGTTTTCTAATGAGACACAGAAATGGAGTAGGTCTGGATGAGATAGAAGAACCAGTAGGAGCAGAGGGAGAGAAAATCATAATGAGTATATATTATGTAGAAAAATCTATTTTTAATAAAAGAGGAAAAGTAAATAAAAAAAAACAATAGAAAGAAAGAAACAAAGAAAGAAAGGAAAAGGAAAAAAGAAAGAGGAAGGAAGAAAAAGATCTAGATTGTACTACATATGTGCTGTGAATATGTGTGTGTGTATATAATTGAAAATATATTCTATTATGTGGTGTTTTAAACTTATTAGTATATACATTATATTCAGAACATTTTTATTTTTCATTGAAGTTATTTATTATTATACTGTCATCTTTTATGTAGTCTGTAAGATGGGATTATGATATTGCTGAGTATCTTTTATTTTATTTAATTTAATTTTTTTTTTTCTTTTTGAGAGAGGGTTTCTCTGTATATCCCTGGCTGTCCTGGAACTGACTGTACCAATGAGATTGGCCTGGAACTCAGAGATCTTTCTAACTTTGCTTCTTGTGCTACAATTAAAGGAGAACACCACCACTGCTAGGCATTCTGAGTATGTTTTATGAAAATGGGCTTGAACCTGCAGTCTGCTTTTTAGACCAATGTCTCTGATTCTAGAATTGTTCATTAGAGGTTCAGAAAATGTAGGTTCCTTGGACATTGCAAGTAAAGATTCTGGGTTAGTGAATTTGAGGCACATTAGGAATATAGGTATCTTGGTATAAGTACTTTAGGAGTTGATTATGTGGGGCTCTAGGCACTGACTTTGACACATACTTTCTTTGACTGACAGCATCAAGGATGTTTCTTGTCTCTGAGTATTTTCTGTGTATGAGATGAATAAGCGCCGGGCAGTGGTGGCGCACGCCTTTAATCCCAGAACTTGGGAGGCAGAGGCAGGCAGATTTCTCAGATTGAGGCCAGCCTGGTCTACAGATTGAGTTCCAGGACAGCCAGGGCTATACAGAGAAACCCTGTCTCGAAAAACCAAAAAAGAGAGAGAGAGAGAAAGAGAGAGAGAGAGAGAGAGAGAGAGAGAGAGAGAGATGAATAAGCAACAAGTTGCCTCTAGAAGTGAATGATGGCTAAAACTATGATATACTTTTTAAGTATTCGGAGCTGAAAATAATAGAGATGTAGCAGCTTTGAATGTGAGTATATTTAAATTTAATTAATTAAATAAAATACAGACCATGAAAGTAAATAACATATTAATACAGAAACCGATAATGGCTACTGAAAAAAATATTCTCATGAACTTTTAGTTTTGTTTACAAATGAACCAAATTCAGTACCCAGACTTACTTAGTTTCTCACTATGTCCCAATCACAAGTGAGAAAATATCACAGACCAATTGTAAATTCTATTATCCACAATGTGTTACAAAGAAGCTTCCCTTACTACTGTCATTTTCTAAATAATAAAAGCTCTCAACCAACCAAGAGCTCATAGAACATGGACCTAGACACCAACATATTATAGCAGATGTGCAACTTGGTCTTCATGTGGGTCCCCTAAAGATTATGGAAGAGCTGTCTCTGACTCTGTTTCCTGCCATTGGATCCCCTTCCCCTAACTGGACTCCTGGAGCTTGACATGCCCAACGTGTGCTATTATATTATCACCAGCTTTCTGTTTCCCACCTTTCACTGACTAAGCTTGGCATTCCTGAAGCTTGCTCTGTAAACTGACCTTGAACTCATGGAACTGCATGGCTCTGTTTTCTGAATGGTGGGATTAAAGGAATATACCAGCACACTTGGATTTAACTTTTCTTCACCGGGAATTTATTCTGTCCCAGGTTGGCCTTGAATTCAGAGATCTCTTTGCCTTTGTCACCTGGGATTAAAGGCGTGTACAACCACATCTTTAAGCCATTATGCTTTAAGACCTGTATCAAAAACCTATGTCTTCCAGCCTCAAGATCTGGATCACAAGATTCATTTCTGGATTGAAGCTTATTCCAGATTAAAAGTCAAAAAGAAAACAATAACCAGGTCATAAATATGTCTAAAGTGATACAACTAACCCTTGTAAAACCGAAAATGTAAACGATAAGCATAGCTGTGTGGTATCTTTCCCTGAGATCACTACTCTATTTATCTGTGTATCTCATGGAGTACAGGATATACTTCCTAGTACCCCTTTAATTAGTTAAACTATGCATTTTGTATTTTCCTTAGAAAGGTTGTTAAACTTGGCCAAAATGTTTGCCATGAATTTAAACCAGAGAACAAAGTCTATGGTGGGCTTTTCTGAGTCTTTCTTTGTCAGTGTAACTCATATAAATCTCTTTTCCTTAGCTTCAGGCAGACTCATCAGAGGAGGGCAAAAAGCAGCAACATTCTTCATCAAAACACTATAAGAATAATATCTAGAGTTCAAATCACCCTCAGCTCCAATATTTTCCATATTCCTACTAAGATAGCCCATTAGATCCCACTTAAAGCTTTCCTCTGCTTTCCAAATTGCAAGATCCGTATTCCTCCACATAAAAGCATGGTCAGGCATTTTACAGCAATACTCCGGTCTCTGGTACCAACTTCTGTCTTAGTTAGGCTTTCCATTGCTGAGAAGAGACACCATGAGCAAGACAGCTCATTATAAGGGGCAATATTTAATTACGTCTGGCTTACACGTTCAGAGGTTTAGTGCTTTAACATTATGACAGAAAGCATGGCAGCCTCCAGGCAAGCATGGCTGAGAGTTCTACATCTTGTTCTGAAGGCAAACAGGGGAAAACTGTCATCCAGGCATCTAGGAGGAGGATCTCATTGCCTACCCCCACAGTAACATATTTTCTCCAACAAGGCAATACCTACTCCAACAAGGCAAAACACTTCCAAATAGTACCACTCCCTAGGAAAAGGGTATTCAAACCACCGAAGATGCATTCTATACGTTTTATTACTCTAGAGAACCCTAACTAATACAGGAGGTAAAAGGAATAAAAGAGAGAACATTAGCAAGTATACCTGGGTATTTTGAGCTATGGATCAGATAGTTATCTTCTGAAACCCAAATATGATAAACTCTACTGTACTTTAATTTTAGTGTTTCTAAAGAGCTAAAAACTGTTTTTCATTGTTGTTGTTGTTGTTGTTGTTGTTGTTGTTGAGACCAGGGCTAGGACATGTATTCTTGGTTGTCCACTTGGATATAATTGGAAAAACAAAACTCTAGAGAAAGGACAAACCTGTGAGAGATTTTCTGCTGTGTTTGAAGTGCTTGAAATCACTTCTAGTCAAGACCTTTGAGGCAGAAAGACACACACCTTTAATCCAGATCCTGAGCCAGAAGAACATAGTTTAATCCTGGCCACACTTTCTGCTAGGGTGTGTATAAAGCCACAGAAGAAGGAAGGGTTTTGTTTTAGTCTCTGCCTCAGCTTGTAGCACATCCCTTCCTACACTGGCATTGGGGCCTATGGTTTCCAGGATTCTAGCCTATACAGAAGACCAGGTCAGACAGCCATTTTTGTGGGACTGAGTAGCTACAAGATTATTGATTTTTTTCATTTCCATCTAGCCATCGTTGGATTAGCAGGACAGCAGTCTGTAAGTACTTCTAAAAATTCCATATGTATATAGAATTATATATATATATATATAGATAGATAGATAGATAGATAGAGACAGAGAGACAGAGACAGAGAGAGAGAGAGAGATTCATTCTATAACTTCTGTGACTCTAGATAGAAAACTTTTACTATTACAAGAGTATATTGCTTTCATAGGAATTTAGGTGTCATTCTTGAATTTCCACTATATAAATAAACTTATTTAATGATCACAATATCAGTTTATGCAATGGGTTAGGACTGAAACTTTCATGAGACATGAGAAAGCCCTGTTGTACAATTTGCACGTGATTTTTTTTTTTAAGTAGGCCTAGAAACAGCTATCAAAAAATATGTAATTTATTCATGATTGCCCTTTCTGTCCAAGTGTGCAGGAACATAGTGGATTGAACAGGATACAAAGTATGTACCCATACCTCCTTGGAATGATTAAAAACCTAGTCCCTAGAGTCCCAGAACTCCCATGGAAGGAGGAAATGGGCTGCACAAGGACAGGTCACCAAGGACTACCACAGTGTCTGTGCATCATAGGCATAGTTTGAAATGCTATTGGTGAAAACATTAGGAAATCAGTGGTCAGCTGGGTATCTTTGGGCCACACTGCATTTCTAAATACTGTTTCTTGTATTGATGGGCAACATCTGTGAGTACCAGGTATAGATTCATAGCTATCCCACTGGAGTCAGAGGATATATTTGTGAGTCCAAGACAATCATTTTCTAATGAAGTCAGACTTGGTGAAGGTAGGAATTCAAATATATGCCACTACTTGCTCAGAGTAGAGGTGCATGGCACAAACACTTCACAAAGAACTGGAATCTGGCCTAGGAACTGATTAGATCTAAAAATTCCAAGCTACATGATTACACTGGAACTCAGCTGCTGAGAGGAAAACCTGTCTTAAATTTGGATCCCCAGTGAATTCGTTTGGCCCAAAGTTGTTCTAGTTCCACACCTTCAACTCATGAAGAAAGGACATTGTAAATGTCACTAGCTACTATGGGGGTACTGATGGAATGATCAAAACCACAGCTTTCTCCTACTTAGATTTAAGAAATGACTTCAAGTAATCCTGGCTCCTTTGTTAGGTGATTCAATCAACATATGAACATCTTTAAAAAAGTGTCCTATGTTCAGGAATTCATTTTCTCAATAGTCTAACCAGGACCATATATGCAAGGAGCATAATATTGTGGAAATTTTTATGAAAATAACACTTTTCTCTGATTTGGACATGTACAGTGCTTTCCTTTCTATAAAGAAATGCAATAGAGCAACCAAAATTTCCTGTGAGGCTGAGTAGCTGGAAAGTAAGAAGTCTACATTGTGTCTTACCTGTTAGTCTGAGCTTTGCACAATATTAAAGCACTGGGAGAGAACACGTAAAACACATTTCTCTGGGGAGTCTCTTCTGATAGAAGCAATGAAGTGTTCTCTCAAGGTTGAACCCCTGTGTTTCACTGGAGGCAAGGCAAGATGTGACACAGGGCTAGAGCCTCACCAGGGCCCACAGGAATATGGGTCACTGACATATTATGAGAGACTGGTAGTTGGGAGAGTATGTGTTTCCTTTCACAAAACAAACAAACAAACAAACAAACAACAAAACAAAAATTAAACCAGAAAGTCTACTAATGTTAAGATTAGCTGCATGGGGTGAACTTAAATGTTGACAATATTAAACCCATAGACTGTAAATGTTGGTTTTATTTCCTCTGAAGATGTGATTCAATAAGAGCTATACCAAGCTTTGTGAATACATGGGTAGGCTGAGCCAGAATTTTTTTATCTGACTATTCCAGGGGCCTAGGCTTGAAAGCTTCTAGCCTCCATATAATCAAATCTTCTGCAAACACAGACTTTGTTTTGTTTTCAATTGGATACTTTAGTTATTTTTAAAACAAATGTCATACCCTTTCCCCATTTCCCCTCCCTAAAATCCCCCTTCTTATCCTCCCTCCTCCATTATGCTTTTATACCATTTTGATTACAAGCATGTATTAAAATCAGTTCTAGGTTGAGGGACTAGCAATAAAATAGATACAAATAGTCAAGGAATAAGCAATACAATAAACACAAATAGTCAAAGAAAAGCAAGGCATTAAACCCAATTACGTAAACACTCCTGTGATCACTGTTTCTAAGGGCTTATCAGGATGATCAAAGTATCTGAGCCTACTTCCCTGTCCTAGCCCAAGGCCATTTACATGTCTGAAGCCTACTTCCTTGTTCTAGCCTAAAATTTAGATTCCTGTCTGAGAGTACTTCTTTGTTCTAGCCTAAGATTTAGATTCCTACCTGAATTTACTTCTTTGTTCTAGCCTAAAGTCAGATTCATGCCTGAAACCTACTTCCTTGTCCTTGGCCAATGTCATTCTTGCCAAGCAGCCCCAAAGGCTCTTCACCTCTCCCCGTTTTTTATTTCATTAACAAGACTGAGCCTGTCTTAGTTCCTTCTGATAAGAATGCCTTCCTTACCCATCATGAAATATGCATTATCAAGAGCAATGCACTTATGTCTTAGGTTGGTAAGGCTCTGTGCAGAATCTTACCAGTACTTGACTTGTCAGGCTGTTAATTTAATAACTCTGTCTGGGGGTCCATTTTCTTTGGCTGCCAACATGTTGATGTTATTAATGACAAGTTTAACACAATGGGCAGGAATAAAAGTATTCCCGGACAAAAAGGGCTAGCATGATCAAGCTATATATGCCATTTTTGAAGCTTGACCAAAATAGAAATATTGACCTCAGGCCATCAGTAATTTTATCTGCAGTATCTACTGCATCAGTGCTCAGCAGAGCAGCATTCTTGAAATTCATAAGCTCCCTATGTATCGTTAAAACATCGTGAGAGGTGTTAGAATTATGCCAAATACACTGCATGTGTCATTAAACTTTTTCTCAATTATAATGACTACCACTGTAAATTGTAGAACTAACATGAATTCAATGGTATTTGGCATTACAATCAAGATGGCTCCTTATCCTTACATTCTGAACCTTCTTCCAGTAATTTGAATAAGATAAAGAGCATCAATCTGTTCTTCCAAATGCCTATCTAAATCCTCTGGTATATTCAACACATTAATAACATTTTTTTTGCTCAATGATTAACAAAAGTAGCTGTCTTAACTTCTTGGGTCACACAATTGTGGAAGCAGTGGTGCTAGCAATTAATGTAATTAAAGTTGTTATACCAGCAATAATCAAGCCCACCACTCTCTTGCTGCTGCTTAAATCCTGACTCATTTCTTCCAGTACTCACAAGCTACTTTTAGAATACCAAGGTTCTGTGATACTCAGGGCACTAAAACAAAAGCTGGTCGATAGACTCCTGTAACTGACATGCTGGATTTCAAAACACAAACACAATTAGAAGGTGTACAATCAATGCAACTTACATTAAATACTGTAGAAGAAATAAAAGTATTTTTAACTTGACAATTAAAAGAGCCTTGACACATGTGCTAATACCTGTTTGAAATCCAGATCCTGCCACAACTTTATCTCTTGCTAACATCATAGAGAACTGCAGCCAATTTCCATATATGTCTCTGAAAATATCCAGAACCAGACTTCCAAATGAAGATTGTTATTTCCAGTATTGGATTGATTTCTAGACCAGTCCATGATTGAGTCTGAATAACTGGTCACATTTAATAACAACACAAGAGGCATTTTCTCTTTTTGATTCTCTGTTCCACAAAGTCTAAGAACTTGAGGCAAGGCAGCTTGTCCCATCAGGGGTATAGGTAAGCAATGGTGGGCAGGAACTTAAGTCCAATACAGCTTCACAGTCGGCATTGTCAGGGCACTCACCAAGCTCACAGGTCAGCATCATTCTTTGTCCTGGCATCAGCAAGTCTCACCCATTGCTCTGGTGGCCACCATGCTCCTTCAGCATCCTGCAGAAAAGACACAAACATGTTGTCTTCCCCATATTTAAGACCTGATCTGGGTCATGCCTTATGCCAGTAAGTGGATCCTTACCTTTCACCTATGCATAAGTATGCCTAGTTCTAGAGTGCCATAAACACTCAGCAGAAAGTTCCTTGGCATCCAATTTAAAAAAAAAAAAAAAAAAACCTTTAAAATAAAAAATAAAAAGAATACAATTTAAATAAATTTGTGGTATACAGGGGTATAACTCCCCCTTTTTGATTTTATGAAGATATTATTTTAAATTTTGATAGGCCTGTTCCACAGTCTCTTGTCCTTGACAATTACAAGGAATCCTAAAATATGGGTAATGTTAAATTGCTGCTAAAGAGTCTCAAATATTTGACTGCCATAGCCAGTTCCGTTATTTGTTTGTCTGTTTTTCTTTTTCTTTTTCTTTTTTATTATTAGGTACTTTTTATTTACATTTCAGATGTTATCCCCTTTCCCAATTCCCTACCCCCAGAAACCCCTTAATGTATCCTCCTTCCTCCTATTTCTATGAGGATCCCACTCACCCACTCACACCTTCCCTTCCTTGAATTTCCCTCACTAGGGCATCCAACCTTCAAGAGACCAAGGCCCTCCTCTCCCACTGATGCCTGACAAGTCCATACTCCTCTACCAATACAGCTAGAGACATGGGTCCCTCCATGTGTGTTCCCACACTAGCTGTTCAGACACAGGGAGCTCTAGTTGGTTGGTATTGTTCTTCCCCCCATGGATCCACAAGCCCTTCAACTCCTTCCATCTTCTCTCTAAGTCCTTCACTGGGAACCCTGTGATCAGTTTGATAGCTAGCTGTTCTCATCTGCCTCTGTATATGTCAGACTCTGGCAGTGCCTCTCAGGAGACTGGTATATCAGGCTCCTGTCAGCATGTACCTCCAGACATCCACAACAGTGGCAAACACAGACTTTGAAGGCTTAAGCTTCCAGCCTCTGTCTGCTTACCTAGGCCTAGAATGTTTCAGCCCCTGAAACTTACTGCTCCATAAATTCATTCTTTCTAGTTCTTTCTGAACTTTGACTGGATGGCTCAATTCAGCTTTTTTTTTTTTTTTTTAGCTCAAACTCCTCTATAAACTGACTGATTCAATCTGGCTTCTCTTAGCTTCTGCTTGGCCTCAAACTAACTGGCAGTTTGTTCTAATCTTCTGGCTCTTTTTTTGTTTTGTTTTGGTTTGGTTTTTTTTGTTTGTTTTTGTTTTCAAATTAATTTTGT
This sequence comes from Mastomys natalensis, assembly GCA_021653895.1. NCBI lineage: Eukaryota > Metazoa > Chordata > Mammalia > Rodentia > Muridae > Mastomys > Mastomys natalensis. The sequence goes on along the minus strand of JAJTUV010001322.1, from coordinate 321,473 downwards.
TTCTGTTTTTTTTTTTTTAATTATTATCTTTAATGGTGTTTTACAATCCAGTCATTATCCCCCTCCCAGTTTGCCCTCTTACAGTTCCTCATCCCATCCCATTCTTCCCTTCCAACCCATCTCCAAGATGTTTTTTATTGTTAATTAACAATTTTAAACTTCAAAAATAAATTATTTAAAAACTGAAGAATGTAGAAAGGTATCAATTAGAAAGGACCCCGTAGCTGTGCTATAATATATACTAAGAAACAGAGACCTTGGCCAGTTATGAGTCAGGTATTTTTAATTTCAGCACTGAGGAGACAGGCAAAAGAATATTGAATTTGAGATCAGACTGAAACAGTAAGGGTCTTGTATAAAACTGAGTTGTCCTGTGACATCCTGGAAATCTTCATGGTGGGAGCTGGTACTTCAGTTTCTAGGAGACGAGACAGGCTGGTTGTTGAGCTGAACACCTGGTAAGAGATTTAATCAAGAAAGCCTATGCAATGATACATTCACAAAAACACCAAAGGATAGTTTTTGAAGAGATTTTGATGGTGAAAACCTGGAAGCTCCTAAAGACAGTTGCCAAATTTGAGTCTCCTGTATTAGAGCCTCTAAATTACTTTCCAGAGTACACTGATCCATCAACAGACCATCCCTTTTGCTCTCCAAGTTTTGCCAAATGACAGTAATATGGATGAGATTCTCTCTCTCTCTCTCTCTCTCTCTCTCTCTCTCTCTCTGTCTTCTTTCTTCCTTACTTAAATCTTTTCTTTCTACATTTCTTTTTCTTTTTAAATTAAAATTAGATTCTTCTCTAGTATAGTACACCCTTACCAACAGCTAGAAATCTCCACGTTCAATGAGCTGTGTGGCTATTGAACAGGACGATGAGGTACTATTGACAGTTTGCAGAGACTGTACTTCTGCCTTAGCATTAGGCTGGGTTGTTTCAGAAACCCTACGGGAAACCCTTGACAATAACTCAAAAGAATGCAGCAAAGGCCTGCCACTAGAAAACTTGCCTGGCTAAAATAATGGGCAGTACAGACTCTATATCTACGATTACTCCAACTGTTCTCTAGAAGTACTGTCTTAGTTAGGGTTTCACTGCTGTGAACAGAAACCATAACCAATCAACTCTTATAAGAACAACATTTAATTGGTGATGGCTCACAGATTTAGAAGTTCAGTCCGTTATCTTCAAGGCAGAGCATGGAGGTGTTCAGCCAGGCATGATGCAGGCATGATGCAGGCAGAGCTGAAGGTTCTACATCTTCATCTGAAGTCTGTTAGCAAAATGCTGGCTAGGATAAGGGTCATAAAGTCGATGCCCACAGAACAAAGGAGACCCCAGAACTCTGGGGCTAAGTTTGGTTCTCCCTTTCCAACTTCATCAGAGCCACTGAAGGGCTGAAGCCCTGGCCTCCAGCTCACATTCTCTATCTGCTCCTATCAACCACAAAGCTTCTGTCTGTCTCCTGTATATGAATATTCTAAAGAACCTTAACCTCTTACAAAGGTAAACCTAGTGCAACCAGATGTTCATTTTTCTCCCAACAGGTGAGGAACTTGAAGGGTTTCCAGACCTATATGGACCAGGCAGAAACCCCAGGTGCTTCCCAACCAGGACCCTGCAATCCCAGACTTTCCCTATGGAGTCCAGTCAGCTTGTTTCAGCTCAGACCCTGGAGATAAATACCTGGAATCAAACAGTGATGACATCTGCATACTCTAGAATACAGAAGACAGCCTGTACCAAGAACTCAACAGCACACCCTCGAAAACACATTGATTTTTATTTTGGAGACCCAAATGAACTGATTCTCTGCACCAGCAAGTTTTGTTTGCTGACCAGACACAATCCCCTACATTCTCTCATGGGATGGAGGTCAAACAACACCCCCAATATGTGTCTCACTCATCCCCAGATGATAGAAGTACCTGACAGCAGTGAGACTGCCTATAATGAAGACTACTTTATAAATACTCTGAGGGGTAACTGGACTCCTATGATCTACAATACAGCCATGTGTGAGAGTCAGAAGATTAAATTTGGTGATAATCAAGTTGCTCTCTGTGGAAACCAAGCAGACCAGGACCCACCAAATGAGGATTATCTCAGTGCTTCTATGTGTGACCAGACCTTCAGTGATAACCTTGACATGCCTGTAAGTGGAGAGCAGACCTCTTACTACACTCAGATGTCGCACAGGAATGAAGGGCACCTGACTCTGTATGGGAATCAGATGACAGCACCAAATTGTAGCCAGAACCTTCTTCCCAATGAAACGTTTTCTGACCAGACTCATTTTGGGGATCAGCAGAGAAAAACTTTAGCTGATGAGATATTCTCTGGGGATCAGATGATAGCCTCTGATGGATACCAGGTTTTGTATGAGCATCAGATGACTAACACTGGTGATCACATAAACCACTATGGTCAGATGACATCCTTAAAGAGTCAGAATATTGACAGAGGTCAGGTGAAATTCCTGGGTGATGACCACACCCACAGTGGGTATACAACATCAGTCTATGCAGCTGACCAGGATTTATGTATGGATCATCAGCGAAAAAATCCAATTGGTTGCCAGCCTCTCCATGAGTCTCACATGTCAACCCCTGGTTTTGACACAACTCTTCAAGTGACCAAGAGGACAAAATCCAATAAAGAAGAGAACCTGTCTTTTCATCTGATGACAAATTCCACTTGTGAAGAGACTTTCTACTTGGGTCAGATGAGGACCTCTATTGATCAGAATGTCTACTCAGGTCAGAAGGGAGTACCCAATGTTGAAGAAAGCCTTTATCCTCAGGTGACTTCACTTAGTAATCAAACCCTATATGTGGGTATAGCCCCATGTTCTTCAAGTTCCCCTTTAGCCCAAAAACAACCTCTAGAAAGCTCTTCTGCTTCCAGTTCGGTCGAAGGACAGCATCCAAAGATGACATCATACCTCAAGATCCAGAACCAGAAAAAGCCCCATCCTTTGAAGCGCTACTTCTGTACCTACAAGGATTGTGGGAAATCTTACACAAAGTCTCACCACCTCAAAGACCACATGAGGAAACACACTGGAGAGAAGCCCTATGTGTGCGATAAGCCTGGATGTGAATGGAAATTCTCGCGCTCAGTGGATCTCCTCAGACATCAGAAAAAGCACGATGGGACGAGGTCATACCCATGTCCCATGTGCAACAAAACCTTTTCCAGATTGTATTACCTTAGGAAGCATGTGAAAGTCCATAATCAATCTTCACCCACCAATGGAATCTGACTCTTCACAAATAATATCTTCCCTAAAAAAGTTTTATTGTTTCCTTCCCACAAAGTAGATGATAGTGTTGTTTGTACATGGTAAAATAAATAAATGAGTCAACATTAAGAAAATTAAACTCTACCATGTGATATTAAGACATGTTATTTTGCATGGGGTAATTTCTTTTTTTTTTGTTTTTTTGTTTTTTTGTTTTTTTTTTTTTTTTTTTAGACAGGGTTTCTCTGTGTAGCCTGGCTGTCCTGGAACTCACTCTGTAGACCAGGCTGGCCTCGAACTCAGAAATCTGTCTGCCTCTGCCTCCCAAGTGCTGGGATTAAAGGCATGTGCCACCACCGCCCAGCTGGTAATTTTCTTAACTTACCCTTTCTTAATGAACCATGTTTTTGTAACAAAAATGTGGGTTATTCTTATTACTTTGTGCTGAGGTAGTCCAAAAATACAAATATGAATGGATTGCTGAAAGTATCACTCTGAAGTGAAAGAGGATCAACAATTCTCTCAGAATTTATCTTTGCTCTTAGATTTTGTTATATGTTTTTAGTTATAAATGCCAACTAAGACCATATACCAGTTGTATACATGAGGATTATATATGATGAACATTTCTGTTATATTTGGCTGAGAATATGTTTTTACAGATCTAAGTGTGTTTTATTTTCATTTTCTTTCAGTGATATCAAGAAAGAGGCTGACATCAAAGTTTCTAATTGTGTCATGTGTTGCACACTCACTCATATGCTGTTTTGGTGAGGCAAGACCCATGGGAGCACATGAGATGTTTGGAGAGCATAAATAGGACTCAGTAGTCAGTGATGGTGAGCTTGCATTGCTAGACTTAACAATGTTTTATCTGTCTTGCTTCTTTCCTGATCTTCACTTTGTTGAGAGAAGCACTGCAGAGAAAATCTCCTGGTGTCCAGGCTGGCTCTAGTTGCTTCTGCTGACTCACGCTGATTTAGTGGAGACCTGTCTGTTTCTTCTGGATTGTGCCACTGTGGTTGAGTCGTGTTTGGTGCTCTGACACTACTGAACTGGACTGCTGGTATGCTGACAATGGTGATTGGAATCACTCCAAAGAACTACTTCTCAACAGGTCAATACCCCGTTGTCCTAGTTACTATCTTTTCTCCTCTACTTTTGGACAGTGGGCTAGAAGTGGTGGTGAAGCTTTGAAAAATGCTTTATTAAAGTAGGTTTAGAAAAAATCTAAGCCTACAAGAAGCTATCAATGGTTATTTTCTCAGTCAAGGTTTTTAATCCTTATAAGAGACACTGTGACTATGGCAAATATTATATATAGGAGAACATTTCATTTAAACTGCCTTAAAGATCACAGATTTAGTTCATTAACTTCAGAGTGGAAAGCATGGGGACAAGCAGGGAGACATGGAGTTTGGCAAATAGCAGAACATTTTACATTTGGATCAGCAGAGAGCAGGAAAAAAGATTGACTCTGGTCCTGGCTTGAGCTTCTGAAATCTCAAAGTTCACCATCAGTGACACATTGTCTCTAACAATGCCAGTCCGATGACAACAAAGCCACAACTCCTGCTATTGCTAAGCACTATGAATTTGGGAGGGGCATTTAAATGCAAACCACCATCTTTATTATGTTTATCTTTGAGATAGTAAAGGATGAAGCACAATGGACATTCCTGCCTGTTGTAAACTTATAATGCCACTTGTGATAGTAGGAGAGATAACATGTGTCAGTGTACCATAGGCAAAGTTTGGAGTGCTATTGGTGAAAACATTAGGAAAGCAGTGATCAACAGTTGTCCTTGGCCCATACTGCATTTGTAAACACAGTGTTGATAGGCAACATCTATGTGCAACGGGCATATAGTTGGAGCTGTCCCATGGGGGCAGCTTTGTGGTTATTTTCAATCTCAGCATTCAGGAGACAGAGGCTAAAGAATAGACAGAGACGGGCAGTGGTGGCACATGCCTTTAATCCCAGCACTTGGGAGGCAGAGGCAGGCGGATTTCTGAGTTCGAGGCCAGCCTGGTCTACAGAGTAAGTTCCAGGACAGCCAGGGCTATACAGAGAAACCCTGTCTCTAAAAACCAAAAAAAAAAAAAAAAAAAAAGAAAGAAAGAAAGAAAGAAGGAAGAAAAAAAAGTCATATTTATAGATTCAATAGTATCATTCCCTAGTGGACTCAGTCTTCATGAGGGAGGGTTTTCGAGTCAAGGACATTATTTTCTCAGAATAGAGGTGCATGTCTCAAGTACTTGACAAATAACTGGAATCTGTATGGCCCAGGAGCTGATTTGATCTATATGTTACATGCTTCATGATTACAGTGAAACCCACCCTTTGAGAACAAACTCTGTAGTTTTAAAAGTTGGATCCCCAGTGAATTCTCTCTTTCTTTCTTTCTTTTTTCCTTTCTTCCTTCCTTCCTTCTTCCTTCCTTCCTTCCTTCTTCTTCCTTTCTTTTTTCTTTCTTTTTTTTTTAGGTTAGACCAGATTTGTTTTATTCATTCACCCATTGAAAGACATTTTTGTTTTCAGTTTTTGATGCTTACAAATTAAATCTGTTATAAGCATATGTGTCACGTCCGCCTTGACCAGCAAGTAAGACACGACATGGTTGGATCCTTCTCAGACAGCTTTATTCCAGAACAATCTTGACTTATGGGCGGGGACCCCAAGCAACAGAAATGAGCTGTTTATATATCAGCCCTAAGTAGGCTAGGTGGCGTGTTCTCTCAGGATAGGTTAGGCTGCCAATACCTCATTAGCATAAGCCCGCTCGGGAGGGTCTCAAGGTCGATGCATGCACAATGGGCTTGTTTACTCAGAAAGCTGAGCTGACCTTGGAAAACCAGCGCCATCTTAAACCGGCTGCCTACACATATGTGTACAGATTTCTGTGTGGACATAGTTTTTAGCTCAGTGGGGTTAAATACATAGCGTAGTGTGTACTGATGGGTCTTGTAGCCCAAAGTTGTTCTGTCTTTGTACCTTTATCTCTCTCATCAAGAAAGATTATGGTAAGCCAGGCGGTGGTGGCGCACATCTTTAATCCCAGCACTTGGGAGGCAGAGGCAGGTGGATTTCTGAGTTTGAGGCCAACCTGGTCTACAGAATGAGTTCCAGGACAGCCAGGGCTACACAGAGAAACCCTGTCTCAAAAAATCAAAAAAAGAAGAAAAGAAAAGAAAGATTATGGTAAATCCCACCATAATAGTTACTATGCAGGTACTGATTACATGATCAGAAGTTCAGTTTTCTCTAACTTGGACTTATGGACATGACTTCAAGAAGTCCTGGATCCTTTTGTAAGATTCAACCAACCTATGAATTATTTTACCCGTTTGTTTTTGGGTATATTTTATTGTTTATTGACAATTTTAATCTTCAAAAAATAAGTATGTAAAAACTGATAAATGGAGAAGGGTTTCAGTTAGCAAGGGGTCTGCAAGCTATGTTGTATGATAATATGCAGAAATAGACACACTGGCAAGTTATAAGGCAGATATTTTAATCTCAACACTCAGGAGACAGAGGCCAAAAAATAGTGAAACTGAGACCAGACTGAAGTAGTAAGCATCCTGACACTACTGCAAGTCTTGCTGCCTCCAAAAAAATGGTTAGATCAGACTCTGTATCCAACACTACTAAGAGTTTTCTTAGGATTACTCTCATATCTTCTAGACGTTTGGACTGTACTAGGTGTCCACACCTCCACCTAACTGACCCTGCTGTCTCTTTCTTCACTCTCACCTTCCAACAAAAACCCACCTGGTCCTGGTCCTGTCTATACCCATGCCTGTTAAATCCACAAAACCTATTCTATTTTCTTTTCCTCAGGTGGTAATAGCCCCTTTGTAAGAGAAAAACACTCAGATACAATGGCAACGAGAAGTAAGTCTACCACCTACCATCATAGAGGGCAGAGGCAGGTAAGAGAGGTAGACATTAAATAGTCCTGTCTGTGAATGTAAAATACAGCTACACAGTTGTCAGGGTGTGGTGGTTTGAATGAAAATGGTCCCTATAGGTTCATATGTTTGAATACTGGGTCCCCAGTTGGTGGAACTGTTTGGGAAGGATTAGGAAGTGTGGTCATGTAGGAGGAGGTGTGACACTGAGGATAGACTTTTAGGTCTCAAAGCCCAAGGCATTCCCAATTCATTCTCTCTCTCTGTCTCTCTCTCTCTCTCTCTCTCTCTCTCTCTCTCTCTCGCATTCTCCCATCTCGACCTCCACCCCTCCTCCTCCTCCCTGGCTCCCTGGCCCTCTGCCTCTCTGTCTTGTGGTTCTGGATCAGTAGTAAATTCTCAGCTACTGCTCTAGCACCATTTCTGTCTGCCTGTTTTTCTGTTGTTGCGGTGATATCCATCATGATGATCATGGACTCTAGTCCTCTGTAATCATACATGTTCACTTAAACCCTTTTATTTTTTTTATGAAGTATTACTATTATTATTACTATTATTACTACTATTATTACATTATAACTATTTAATCATTTTTACAGTCCAGTCATTATCCCCTTCCCAGTTTGCCCTCCAACTGTTTCTCACCCCATTCCTCCTCCTGCCCCCACCCCATTTCCAAGAGGATATCCCCACTCCTCCCAGCCCTATGTCATCAGACCTTCCTACTCCCTGGAGCCTCAGGTCTCTCAAGGGTTAGGTGCATCTTCTCTCACTGAGGCCAGAACAGGCAGTCCTATATATGTGTCAGGAGCCTGATAACAGCTAGTGTATGTTGCCTAGATGGTAGCTCAGTGTCTAAGAGACCTCAGGCGTCCTGGTTAGTTAAGACTGCTCGTCTTCCTATGGGGTCGCCCTTCTCCTCAGCTTCTTCCATATTTTCCCTAATTCAACCACAGGGGTACCCAGCTTCTGTCCATTAGTTGGGTGTAAGTATCTGCATCTGACTCTTTCTGCTGCTTGTTGGTCCTCTCAGAGGGCAGCCATGCTAGGCTTCTGTCTGTAAGAACACCATAGCATCAGTAACAGTGTCAGGCCTCAGAGCTCCCCTTGAGCTGGATCCCAATTTGGGCTTGTCACTGAATCTACTTTCCCTCAGTCTCTTTTTCATTTTGTCCTGCAGTTCTTTTAGACAGGAATAATTCTGGGTCAGAGTTTCCGATTGTGGAATGGCAATCCATCTCTCCACTTGATGCCCTGTCTTTCTACTGAAGTTGGATTCTACAAGTTCCCCTTCCCCACTGTAGGGCATTTCATCTAAGGACTCCCTTTGAGTCCTGAGAGTCTCTCACCTCCCAGGTCTGTGTACATCCCCACCCCTATCTCCTATCTCTAGAGGTTGTCTGTTTCCATTCTTTCTGCTGGCCCTCAGTGACTCACTCCTGTCCCCCACCCCCAATACCTGATTATATTTCTCTTTTCCATTCCTATCCCCTCTCTCGTCCAGATCCCTCCCTCCTGCCCTCCCCATCCCCCATGATCTGATCGCTTTCTTCTCCCTCCCAAGTGGGATTGAGGCATCCTCACTTGGGCCATTCAGCTTGTTAACCTTCCTGAATTCTGTGGATTGTATCCTGAGTATTCTGTACTTTTTTGGCTTATATCTGCTTATTAGTGAGTACAAACCATGCATGTCCTTTTGGGTCTGAGTTAGCCCACTCAGGATGAGACTTTCTAGTTCCATCCATTTGCCTTCAAAATTCATGATGGATCAAGCATATTAAAAACACCACATTCACCCATGAATTATCATCTAAAATCCATTCCATATATTTGATACTTTTCATATGTTCATATTTATTTTTATTTCAATTAGATTTTTTTAGACGTAAATACTTTGTATGACATGTTCTATCTAAATGATTATTTTATAGACACTTAATAGGAGGCAAAGGGGGATGTTACTGATTGGGGGATTCTGCCTGAAGAATATTTTCAATTTTGTTTTTGGGCACATCTGCTAGGTATAAATCTTCCAATGTCTATTTACTAAAATTAATAACTAACAGGTATCTTGATTTTAGCACTTTGCTTTTGCATATATATTTTCTATATTTATATTTCCACATTTAATGTTTTTCCCTTTTAGTGGTTTATCAGTATTAATCCAATGATGTTTAAGTGGCATTATTTCCGAAGAGAAGTCTGATTCCATTCTGGTTTTTCTCTTGTCTATGTAAAGTGTCGCTTTTGACTACTTTTAATGTTTTTCTTTAACAATGTTTTCCATGTATTTAATTATAATATATCTTGATAGAATCTTCTGAATTTTTCTTCTATTTAATTGACATTCATTATCCTAGATTTTCAGTCTTAAAATATATTGTTTCTTTCAAGTTTTAATTCTTTTGATACTAATATAGAATACTTTCAGATATGTAGTCTGCCATCCACTTTATATATAACAGTTTTAACTCTAGTTTCCCCATGTGATTTAAATATTTTTATTTATATACACAAATTCACATTTAGCATCAAATAATTGAGCCTGCAGTACATAAGCCATAGGACAACCTAATGTCTGTAGATAATAAGTAAGACTTCTTTCTTTTTCAATTTCTTCACAGTTACTGGTGGTATCCTTCTTGTTCCCCCTTTGTATAGAATATTAAATGGCTATTAGACATCATGAATGTTTTTTATTGACTACATAACTGTTGAACGTCTTTAGAATGCATAGGAGTTTTTCTTTTTCTGGCAGGTAGTTTTCCATAACTTTTTCTTTAATGAAATACTTTTTGTCTTTTCTTGATTGTTTCAATAGATCAAATTTGGCCATTGGATTCAAATTAATTCATTGTCCCTTCCTTACATAGTTTTGTACATGTCCTATTTAGCTTTCTCTACTGTGGCTTGCAGCATCATGATTTGTCACCAGTTCTCTGTTTTCGGAATTGTTTTCCATATAGCATCTTCTTTAAATGTTTTTTTTTTTTTTTCTCTATCTCACAAGTTGTTGTTATGTAATACAGTTGGATTTTACCTCTACCTGTACAGATTTATATCCAGTTGGGTATTCAAGATATTTCTCTGAAGAGTTCTCAGCCTTATTCTCTGCCTAACCTATACTTGGTGAATGAAGACAGTAAGTTTAATGACTCATTCTAGTCATCAGGTGGTTTATTATCATATCATTAAAGCTTGTGGAGAAAAAAAATAATACTTTAAATTAATTTACCTCAGGGCAAAAGAACAAGATACTTATTTATAGAAGATCAAAAATATCTTTTCCACTTTATCATGGGGCACAGATTGAACTTAATTAGTGAATAGCAATAGGAAAGGATTATTGTTCTTGAATAGGGGTTAATTTTGACCCATTATGCTAAGTGGCTGTTTACAGCATTAATTAACATAACACCAGTTGACAAGAATAAGGAATAAATTGTAAAAACTTCAAGATGCAATAAACTTTTAGATTAAGAAATTGAGTCATGGGGCTGGAAACACGGCTCAGCAGTAGAGTACTGACTGATCTACCAGACCTCCTGAGTTCAATTCCCAGGAACCACATGGTGGCTCACAGCAATCTATAATTGGACCCAATGCCCTCTTCTGGTGTGTCTAAAGACAGCGATAGTATACTCACATACATAAAATTTAAACATTTTTTTTTAAAAAGAAAGTGAGTCATACATTATTTTAACAAGTACTCAAACAGCATAAATGTACATTATAGCTAAAAGACCTTGGTTTGAAAAAAACAGTACACCTCCTATATTTATCATGAAAGATAAGAAAAAATATTGTTTCAATAACTTTAAACAAAAATTTAGGTATAAAGTGATTTGCATATACATGAAACTTCAAAGCAAAGTTAGAATATGATTAAAAATTATTGCACTGATTATTTCTCAATTGCCTGAAAAAATACATCACTTAAATCTCTATAAATTATTCCATTTTAACAAAACATAGATTATGTTGCTTTTTAATCAATACTTTTATTGTAATCATTCTCATGCCCTGAGAATACAAATGCAAGATGACACATCTCAGATTATACTGGTTTAATTTGATATTTAATTTCATTAAATATTGTAAATCATCTTAATTTTGATCATGATTAAGATTAAAATCATCAAATGCAGAGAAGATGTACTGGAATTGCTTGTCTCAATTGCTCAATAAATACTCACGAGACATAGCTTATGATCACTGTTTTGGCTAGTCACTATAAGTAATAGTTGAAGTCTTATTAAAATTATCCTCAGCAACTTGAGAGATGTCTCAGCAGTTAAGAGCAGGTGATACTCTTCCAGAGAGCCTCGGTATGATTAGAGAACCCACATGGCATCCCACTAGTATATCTAACTCCAGTCTCAGGAGATCAACACCCTCTTCTCTCCTGCAACAGGCACCGGGAAAACACATGGTACACAAACATACATGCAGGGAAAACATCCTTCTACATAAAATAAATTACAATAAAAAAACAAAATTTAATTTAAACATCCCCCAAATGGGAGTAAGTTTTTCACAACTAAGTATATATTAGTTTTCTTTACAAAGATATGTGTCATTGATTAAAATTCTTTGTCTTTAATTCTCTTACAGCATTAAATATGTAATTCACACTCTGTCAAGGTGTCTTATTTATTCCATTTGTCATTGGATTTTCACCTCTTATATAAATGGATGGATGGAACTAGAAAATATCATCCTGAGTGAAGTAACCCAATCACAAAAGAACATGCATGGTATTCACACACTGATTATTGGATTTTAGCCCAGAAGCCTGAAATACCCAAGATTCAACTCACAAACCACATAAAGCTCATGAAGAATGATGACCAAGTAGGGGGGGCTTCAGTCCTTCTTAGAAGGAGTAACAAAATACTCAAGGGAGCAAATATGGAGACACAGTGCAGGACAGAAACTGAAGGAGGGGCCGTCTACAGACCATTCCACCTGGATATCCATCCTATGTGCAGTCACCAAAGGTAGAGGTTGATGTGGATGTCAGGATGTACATGCTGACAGAAGCCTGATATAGCTGTCTCCTTAGAAGTCTGCAAGAGTCTGACATACTCAGAGGCAGATGCTCACAGCTAACCATTAAACTGAGCATGGGGTTCCCAATGGAGAAGATAGAGTGAAGGCTGAAGGAGTTGAGAGGATTTGCAACACCATGAGGAAAGCAACAATCCCAACCAACCAGAGCCCCCAGGGTCTAAACCACCAGCCTGGGAGCACTTAGGGAGGGACCCATGGCTCCAGCTATATATGCAAGGGAGCTATATATAAGTGGAAGAAGAGATCCTTGGTCCCATGAAAGCTGGATGTCATGGGGGGGGGGATACTCGAGGGTGGGGAGGTGAGGTACAGGGGAGGGTGGGTGGGGGTACACCAACATGGAGGCAGGAGGAGGGGGGAAGGGATATTGAGTTCCTGGGAGGGAGGGGGGAAATGGGGTAAGGAGAGAACATCTGAAATGTAAATAAAATTTCCAAAAAAAAAGTAAAAAAAAATAAATAAATAAAATTCTTTGTCTTTAATTCTCTTATGGCATTAAATATGTAATTCACACTCTGTTAAAGTATCTTATTTATTCCATTTGTCATTGGATTTTCACCTCTAAATAAACGATATCTTTGGGACCTTAGAAATGAACACTAGCGCCGGGCGGTGGTGGCGCACGCCTTTAATCCCAGCACTTGGGAGGCAGAGGCAGGTGGATTTCTGAGTTCGAGGCCAGCCTGGTCTACAGAGTGAGTTCCAGGACAGCCCGAGCTACACAGAGAAACCCTGTCTCGAAAAAAAAAAAAAAAAAAAAATGAACACTAGCAATGAGACTCACAGTCTCAACATTCTAAGATAAAGCTTTTCAATTTCAAAAATATATGGTCATTAGATAACAAAGATATCTCAGTTTACCTTAAAATTCTTGACTGCATTAATTATGTTTCCTCCTTTTACATCTGAGCCTTTATCAAGAATAAACAAGTACTATCAAGTAAAGACATAGGAAATATTAAGTAGAGGTAAATGTAGGATAAAATGTTGGTGAAAATGTTTATCACTTCTATAGTATTAGGAAACTTGCAGAAACTAAATCTTAATTACTTGTAATCTTAATTCTATTGGATTATGAATACAGTAAGCAGGGCATACATGCAGTAGACACATGAGAAGCTCAGTACACTTCTGAGCTAAATTTATAAATTAGATCACCATCATGAAGTTCAAACAAGGAGGGACAGCGATGCCTTTCCTGAAGAATGTAAAGGCCCCTCTATGTCTAAAAAATTGAAGTAAGAAAAATAAGCATTGTGGAGAGCTCCCATTGAACACCTATTATGGAACCTGTTGCTAAGACAGCCTTCAATCATCCTCACTTGGGTATTCCTTCTTGTTTAACTTCTTTGGGTCTGTGCGGTGTGTATCATGACTATTCTGAACTTTTTGACTAATACCCACTTATCAGCAAGTACATACTTGCATGTCTTTTGGATCTGGGTTATCTCACTCAGAATGATATTTTCTAGTTCCATACATTTGCCTGCAAAATTCATGATGTCCTTGTCTTGGGAGGCAGAGAGAGGGAGCGACCTTGGTGGGAGGCAGGAAGGCAAGCAAAATGGGGGGGGCAGGATTATGCATAGGGAGAGACAAAAGAGTGTCCCAAAGGGCAAGGTAATAAATGTAAATATGAAGCTGCAAAGATTGGGAAATCAGGGAATTTTCTAGGAAGTCCCAAAGACCCAGGATGAGGGAGGCTCCCAGGAGTCAATGCAGGTGACCTTAACCAAAATGCCCAACAGTAGGGATATGGAACCTAAAGAGACCACCTCCTGTAGCCAGACAGGAAGTCTAGTGGAGGGATAGGGGCAGCAACCCACCTACAAAACTTTTTTTATTATTCTTCATTTATTGGTCACAATGACATTCCAATGCAAATAAAGGGTTTATAGCATAAACATACACTTGGAAGTCAGTCAAGTGTCCATATTGCTCTGGGATATTACTATGAATTCAGTTGTCTATATTATGTAGCATATTATATTTAGCTGAGAATCTTGTTTGTAGGTTCAGGTAAAAGCTTAATAGTGATTGCCATTCTAACCATTCCTCCACTAAAACAAGACATTACTGAAGCCATAGACTCCTCTGCCTCCCTCAGCAAGCTCACCTGTTGAGATTACCTTTCACCTCGGCTTTATGTATCTCTGTCCTTAATCTTTCCCTTTGTATTTCAAACCTGTGTATTCATGAACAGTATTTAGTTTGTCAAGTTTGACTCTTTGTGTGAATTGAGAAGTCAAACTTTTTTTTTTCTTCTACGACCTAATTTTTTTTAAACCAACATTAGCATACTTAACATTTACTGTTTTTTTTTTTTTTTTGCTTTTATATATTTATTTATTTATTATTGGGTATTTTATTTATTTACATTTCAAATGGTATTCCTTCCGGGTTTCCCCTCCACAAACCCCCATCTCATTCCCCCTCCCCCTGCTTCTATGAGGGTGCTCCCTCACACACCCACCCACTCCCACCTCACCTCCTTAGGATTTCCCTACACTGGGGGGCATCAAGCCTTTACAGGACCATGGGCCTCCCCTCCCACTGATGCCAGATAAGGCTATCCTCTTGGCACTGTCTAAAGGAAATGCAGGAACAAGGATGGAGCAGAGGTTGAAGGAATGGCCAACCAGTGTGGGGTTTGGGGTTCATCATCATTTCTTCTCCTTAGTAGGTAGAGAAGCATTTCCAAGGTGCAGTCGTTCCTGTGGCATGAATGTTAATTTATCCATGATAATGTAGAATTTTTTGAATGAGTATCTTACCAGGATACAGTCTGGTTCCTCTTTCCCACAAAATACTTCAATTAGCTAGAATTCACAAAAGTCAATATTTTAAATGTGAAATTGTGTCCATTTTTATGCAGGAATGTCTTATCCTTAGGACATGCATTACTGTATCTTCTATCGTTCTGTACAAGTAGTGTGTGCATTCTAAGAGACATGTTTTATTTTGTTATGCTCCCAATGATCATGTTTGTCATGGTGTCTACCGATTTTAGAATTTACTAAACGTCTACAAAGCAGGATATTATTTTTAAAACTGTATAAGCATTTTTATATTTTAGTCAATTGTATGATAATATTTCTTGCAATATATTCCATTTCCATTAATTAAAATAGCAATCATTGAATGGGCCATGTGTACTTTTTAAGTTTTAAGCATATTTAAGAAGAAAACGACACCTAATAATATTTCATAGAGTTAGAAAAATGCTCACTATAATTTGCCATATGATGAGAGTGATGAATAATTTATAATATTAAAACTAACAGGCAAATGTTATTTTAAGACCTCATTCCAGAATTTTTCTCTTGGTGGGGGAATTTGTCTGGTTATAGATGTACTTGGGCTTATTTGCTGTGATGTTAATACAAGTATCCTGAAAGAAAGACTATGAACAAACAGCTAGGCTGTCGTGATGTGACAAGCATGAGATGATAGTAAATATAGTCACAGGCCAGCACTTTGTAGGCAAAGATGATCTATGTAAAGGGTCTGAGGAAAAGCATGGCACAGAAATGTTTAGAAATGTGAATTCATGATATTAATCACATTAATGTGTGACATGACTGGCAATGAGATGTCATGTGAGTTATGTTAAAGCATCAGTAAATAATCTCTTCATTTGAGTTTTGAATTACTTCTTTTTGGAAAGGAATAAACTCAAGTTTTAAAATAAAGATTTAAAAATGTAGCACAGCTACTAAAGTTCTGTACTACATTCCTAAAAAGTATGCAGGAATAATTTTAAAAGAAACTATAGGGAAAAAGTCACGACCACACATGAATTACTGCAAACAAACACAAACAAACAAAAACAACAAAAAAGCCTAGAGAAAGATAGCACTTTGCCTCTGTAGACAAAAAATAGTAGACATTTTAAATACTTCAAAACTTCAGATTTTCCTTTCAGAAAGATGAAATTTAATAAATATTATTAAAGATCGATATCTCTGATTAAAATAAAATATAAAATAAAAATATTTACACGTACTTACTTAATAAAATAGGGGGCTGTTAATTAGAAAGAAAACAAGGAGGGATATATAGAAGTGTTTTGAGGAAAGAAAGGAAAGAGGAAATGATCTACCTATATTATCTTTTTTTTTTTTTTTAAATAAAACTTCAGTGATTCTGCTTTTGTTTGTATGTTTTGTCTGTTGCTAAATTCCAATATTGGAAATTAAATATCATTATGATAATGTCAAAGTGTAGCCTGAGAGAAAGCGTTATGCTCAGGAGCTCTCTGTACTCGTAGTTGGATCCATGATCCAATAGCAAACTGGCTTATTTCTATGTTTCTATTTTCAAACACTGTCTTGGCGGATTTCTGAGTTCGAGGCCAGCCTGGTCTACAGAGTGAGTTCCAGGACAGCCCGGGCTATACAGAGAAACCCTGTCTTGAAAAAAAACAAAAAAGAAAAAGAAACACTGTCTTAGAAATACAGACTTTAACTACCATTGGGTAGACATCAACGCAAAGTACTCTTGAGTTTGGACTTCACAGAACTGAGAGATGTAAAAAAGAAAAAGTTTGTATTTTAAAAATCACTCTTATTTATAATATACCCTTCCATCACCAGCATAAAAAATGGCAAATAGTCTGGTCTAAAGTATTTTCTAAGTTTCAATCTATAATTTACCCATACCAATTTATTTATCATAATTTTCTATTAATTTTAAGTTCCATATCAAGAATCACTGGGCAGGGAATAGGGAGTTGAACATTTGGTAAAGCTCTTGCTGCACACACATGAGGACCCGCGTTTTGATACTTGTTACTCATATAAAGAACTGGGATGGAGATATGGCTCTGTAATCCCAGTGCTGAGGAGGAGGAGATTGGAAAATATATGAAGCTAATTATCCAGCCAGTCTAGTCCAATCCATGTGCTACAAGTTCAGAGTCTGTTTCTCAAAACAAGGTGGAGATTTATAGATACTGATAACCTCTGATCTCTACACATTTGGGAACACTGTATGTACCCCAACATAAACCCATACTCATGCACACAAAAACACATTCCTACACACAGACACACACACAGGGAAGAGACAAGACATCATTTTGGGGGCAATTTGAAAACATGGAATGATCACTATTCATGTTTCATCGCTGAGACAAATATCTTAGGGAAACAATTTGGAGAGGTAGACATTCATTTTGGCTTATGATTTCAGAGATGTCAGTACATAGACAGTCTGCTCCACTATTTGTGGAGTATGATGAGGCAGATCGATAGGGAAAAAAGCATAGTAAAGCAATGTTGCTCACCTCATGATGTCCAGGGAGTAGAAAGAAAGATAAAGGAATGGCACCCTGGATGCATATTTCCAAGGCATGCCCAAGGGGCTTATTTCTAACTAGACCTTGTCTCTCATTTAAACCATCTTCCATGAATTCTATCCTATTATAATTCAGAAGAGATAAAGCTATTGATAAATCAGAGTTTTTGTGCTCAGATCACCTCACAATGACTCACAAAATGGAGACCAAATACTCAACATTCAATCTTTTAGTAAATTCTTCAATCACAAACCATAATATAAACTTTAAAATAATTGTAAATCTTTGGAGTCACGTGAACATAAAGTCAGTGCTCTTACAGATATACTTGTCTTGTTATTAAAAAAATGTGTAGGCCTAGATTTTCTAAGACATATTTTAATAAGAGTTTAGAAACACTTTAATCCCCATTCTGTACCTATCAGGTATGGCAGGAAGGATAAATAGGACAAGGGGATGTGGACCTGTTTAGAGTAGTTCCTTGAGACAAATCCAATCCCTCTTTGTCAGGATACTAGCAGCCCAGCTCAGTAGCGTCAGGATACCAAATTCAAATCAGCAGCAGTAGCACAATCCATCAGAAACAGCTTGGCATCTGTTGAATCGGCATGAGTCAGAGGGAGCAACCAAAACCAGTCCAGACGCCCAGAGACGTTCTTTGCATTGCCTTTCTCAACAAAGCGAAGATCATCGAAGATGAAGACATAAGGTCAATGAAGCACTGCAAAATATGCAAGTATACCATTACTACCCTTTGAGTCCCGTATATATTTTATCCAAACATCACATGTGCTCCCAGAGTCTTGCCTCAGCAAAATATCACGGTCTGCATCACATGACATATCCAGAAACTTCCACTTCTGAAGTACATGATGTGATGAGTTTGATAATGAATATATCTATGCTCTTTACACATAATCTGTACCCACAAAAATTGAACTTTATGCTATGAAAGGGAAGTTATAATTTATAAGTACTGCATGATGATAACAGCTTTGAAATTAAATATGTTTAAAAGATTAAAACTTAAGAGTAAAACTTTTATTTGCACTTCATTAGGAGTGAATGGGCATGATATGTAATCTCACTTTGTAGCTCAGGTTGAAGTTGAGCTTGCTTCATAACCCAGGTCTTCCAGCCTTTGCCTGATAATTGCAGGGATTATTGGCATGTACCACCACATTCATCTTTATTCAGTTTTAAATTTAAGTGTCTGAAGCTGTGATTGACTTTCCTTAATTCCAAAAAGCTTATACCTCTTCTCTAGTTTGTAGTTTACAAATGTCAATGCATAGACATTCCATAAACTGTTAGGTACTATCTCAGCCTCTTTATTCCTCTCCTAATCACTATTCATCTCCATGTAAGCAGGTTATTAAGTACAAAGATATCTTTTCTTTCTTCCCTTTAAAATGCTATCTCTTAATTTCTTCGTGCCTTCCATATTATCCTATAATTCATGCTCTTTATCAGCATGCTAGAGCACAGAGGTAAGGCTCCTGCTCTTTCTAAGTGTGCCTTTTACTTTCTTGCCTATAACATTAGACAAAACCTCATTAAGACTAGCTCTGTACTAATATTCACCAGACTTCCATTTTAACACTATTATCGTACATTTACATATATCCTTTAGAAAGCAAAATGTATCAGAAATTTTGTTGTGCAATAGACAACTGACTTATTTCTCATGTTGTTTCATTGTATGATCTCCTTCTGCTACATGGATCACTACTCACCTTGGAACACAGAGTTAAAATTCTAGAAAGATATAATTTTGACTAGTAAATCAAATTTGTTCTTCTTTTATATTCATTCACTTGGAATCTGTCTTAATCTTCAGAATTGTTACCATAAATAAGTAAATGTTTCCTGTCAATCCATCAAACATTGAAAAAGAGTGAGTAGGAAGTGAATCCTACAATATGTCAAAGGACTGCACAGTACTCCAAGAAATGGTCTGAATATTTTCATAAGATAGTCAGGATACATAGATCCTGAGATTCTAGGTGTTCTCCTTTTAAAATATTGAGGTTACTTTGCAATTTGACATGAGCTAGAGTCTTGGGAAAAAGGAACCTCATTTCAGAAAATACCCTACAAGATTGGCGTATGGATTAGCCTGTGGTGAGTTTCTTTAACTGGTGATTGATTTGGAAGGGCCTGAGCCTTTGTGGGTGGTGCCATCCATGGACAGCTGGTCCTGAGTTATATAAGAAAGTAGGATGAGCAAGCCTTAAAGAGCAAGCCAGAAAGAAATGTTCTTCCACATCCTCTGACTCAGTTTGTAACTTCAGTTTATTGTCTTGAGTTCCTTCCCTGACTTTCTTGAGTCATGAACTGTTACCTAAAGTATAATGTGAAATAATTCTTTTCCTTTCCAACAGAATTTTGAACATGGTGTTTTATCAAAGAAATAGAAATCCTAACTAAGACAGTAACTATCTGTAAAAAAAGTTAATGCTTTTATGCTAGAAATACACACTTAAGAGAAATATGTTGAAACTTTTTTTTTTTTTTTGCAGAGTCAATAGAGTACTGTAGGCTAAGAATATTCCCAAAATAAATAGGAGCAATGTCGCAGATGCAGATTGTATTGGAAAACATCTGCATTTTACTAAAGATCTACCTTCAAGGGGATTAGGGAAATCACAGACAGCATCATAGGTAATGAAGATATAAGTAGCAAACAGAAGTTTAATTCATCCTTCTATAATCAAAATCTAGGGGATAGTTAATATTTAACTAAAAAAGAAAAAAGTAAAAAGAAGAAAAGCCAGTTAGATAACCATTAACAGTAAGAAAACCAGCCATATAATTGTGAAACAGTTGAAAATAAAAATCCAAGTCAACTAAATAGAGAAAATGGTCTTAAATAAGAAGCTAAGGAAATATCTTCCCCAGAAGGCAAGGAAGAGTGAAGGAGGCAGGGGGTAGAGTAATGGTTTGAATGCCTGGTCCACAGCCAGTGATGATGCTTTAGGAGGCTGAATATTCCATTCAGGATGTAGAGCTTCACTGCAGGAAGTTGGTCAGGGGCATGTACCTTGAGGTTTTAGTCTATCCACACTTCCTCTTCCTTTCTGCAGATGCAACATAACAATCTTGTCTCCTGCTGCTTTGCCTTCCCTTTCATAGTGGAATCAATACCCTCTAATTGTGACCTAACATTGCATTTTCACAATAAATTGCTTCTTTGGAGATATTTTGTTATCCAAGAACAAAAAAGTAACAAATAGGAGCAGGCAGGAAAAAAAGATGGAAAAAGAAGTTTTCTAAGTAGCTGACAAATGTCGAGAGAATTATGTTTATGAGTTTTATGGTGACCCAAGCTTTGTACAGAAAAAGGAAGGAAAACGGGAATGAACAGCAATGCAAAAGATTATAGTCACAAGAAAGTTTAACCCAATATAGGTAAAATATACAATTTTGAAGATGATGAGGCTCAGAGAGAGGAAGAACTTTGTCTAACAAATAGTCTAGAGCTCTTGACTCCAGTGGAAACTGGTGTGTATTGTTTACTACACATGACAGGTTCTGATATGGTATATCATTGTAAATTAGGGGCTTTTGTAATGAAAACACCATGTTTCTAGATGAATTTCCTCATACCATATTGTAGAATTTTAAAAGAAGAAATATGAATGTTATATCTCAAGATACATTGCTTTTTTGCTGAGGTATACAAAATTGAAAAAAAAAATCAGCTGCAAGTATTTTGGAGCCTCAGATCATGTGTCTCCTTTGGCCTTCATGAATGATTCTGATTGTCTGAGGACATTCCTTGGAGGGAAAGATAGAGCTTGTGATATTTTACATGATTCACATAATAAAAGGCAGAACCACAACATTTTATACAATTTGTTTTTCTCGGGTGTTTATTACTTTAAAAGCTAAAGTTGACTTAGTCAATAAAAAGATACACTTGCATGTCAATATATTTATAAATTGTCATTTCTTATCTCTATTTTGCTTCCTTGAGCCTTTGGCAAATCATTTGCTTTTATAATGTATTAGTGTGTCTCAGTCATGGTGTAGATAATAAAAGAGAAGCTTATGGAATATTTGGTGATAAGTTTGTGAAGAAAGCATATTATTACTAGATAACATCATATATAAATATAGAATAAAAAGAGGGGTTCAAATACAAATCTCTAATATTTCGTATTACATTTTCTCATCAGTAGTTAGATACATCAAGAATTTAAGTCCCTGTCCTTGTGTTAACAGACTCTCATTTTTCATAACTGACTCAAATGTAATGAAGGCACATTTATAATGTAAAAATGGATGAATAAAAATTATAGTGGTTATAAAGCTAATTTGCAAGATCATCATGTCAGGCTGAAGCAATATGCAGGCCAAATGTTTAATATAATGAAATTGGAAAAAAAAAGAATATCAAATGGTGTACTGAAAATAAATTCAGTTAAACATGTAAAACATGTCAAAGAAGCTACAAATGATTCCTTCAAAGAGTTAAGCTTTGAAATAAATTTTATTTTATAAACTGTATTTTAAGTCCTCGCTTCTAGTTATATGCTTTGGAGGTAAACATTTCTTCAAATTACAATCTTAGTTGTAAGATTTTCTTTCCACTGGAGAATTTAATAATGTTTGATTGAATCACAACTCTCATTTATTTTATAATGTCTTGAACACACTGTAGCATATATGAAACTTCACAATATTTTAGATAAGCTTTCCTATTATGAAATATCACACCCATCCCTCCATAACAATGTCCATCTCTCTGATTTTATTTTTGTCTATTAGTAGGCTAGTATAATAACATTTGAGGCCATTATTTAATATATCTTTCAGCAATTAAGCTTTTTTTAAAATAAATTTTGTTCCTTGGTGGGTGTGTGTATTCTATTTATATTTATTGTAATGATGTAGCTTAAGTTTCCTAAATTTTATTTCATGACAGGCAGTTTCCTATGTTTTATTATGATTTATATTTATTCTTAAAATTAATTTTATTTATCTGTATATTTGTATCTCTCTGAGTGCATGCCACATGTGTTTAGCTACCCACACCAACCAAAAAAAGAGCGTCAGATTCCTAGAACTAGAGTTATAGTTAGTTGTGAAATTCATGGTGTGGATGGTTGAAAGTAAACCCAGGTTCTCTGCAAGCAGCATAGAGCATTCTTATCCACTGAGTCATTTTTCCAGCCTTATATTTGCCCCTTTACAATTGTATTTTTCCTGTTAGTGCAAATAGTGTTTATGACAGCTCATGTTTTTCTTCTATTATATCATGATTTTATTTTTATTCTAATGCATTTTTAATTTTTATTCTAATATATCATGGTTTTATTGTCAATTTGGGCAATATACCTAACGATTTGTTTTCATTCAATATTTTCATTTGTTTAATTTAATTATGAAAATGTATCTTCCTATGTTTTCTTCTTTTGTGACACAAGGTCTGATTATGTAATACAGGCAAACATTAAACTAATGCTTAAGTGTAAACTAAGACTAATTTGTCTTAGTCTTATGAGTGCTGGAAATATAGATATGTGCCTCTACATCTGACTTTTTCAACGTATGGTACCTACCACAATACTATCACAAGAAACATATTTTGTGAATCCTTTAGACTTACTTATTACTGTTAATAAATTCAGAAAGTATTTAGTAGTACATAGTCTATTAAATTTGATGATACCCTTAAATTCCATTCTCCTGTTTCTCTTTTCGATTCCACACATATGATCTAAGTATATTGAGTTCACTTACATTCTAATCAGTTACACTATCACATGTTATTTGAGTAACTTGGGGCAGTAAGTTTTCTCTGCAAAAACACACTTAAGAATATTTAGCTTTCATTATCAAATAGTTTTTAAACTGAACGTAAAACATAAACAAGCTTCACCTTCCAGTGGATGAATATATTTAGAAAAGGTTTGCCTTCCCAGGGACTCTATTTCACTTGAGAAACGGATATAATACTAGTACCTGTCACATAATTATGCAGAGTATTTAGGGATGTCATTATTATTTGACAAAATAAGAAATGACAACATGGTCTTAATAAAGTACTATTTCTAGTAATTCTCATTGTTTCATATAAATAGAATTATTTGTTATTTGTTCCTCTCAAGCAGACTTTATGATTGCGTCTATTTTTCTCAAACGTTACTTCAGCAATTCCTGATATGGTTTTGCTTTTTCTTAAGAAACTAATGAAAATTTAGGATTCATTTGTGTCTGTGTGTGCCATGTGCCACAGCACATCTGTGGAGATCAGAAGACACATTGAAACGGTACTCTTTCCACTTTGTAGTTCCCAGGGACTGAACTCAGGTTGTCATTCTTGGAGACAAGTGCCTTTATCTCCTAAGCCATATCAGTTGTTCTAAATGAAAATTTAAACTGTGAATCCTATCACCCTTTAGCACAAGGAAATTCTGAGTAGTTATTTTGTCAAACTATTTGTCATTATTTATTACTTTTATTTCTTCTAAGTCTCCCATAATAATAATTATTATATTTCTTATTCTTCAATATTCCTTAGATATTCAATTGTGTTACAAAAAAAAAAACACTCTAATCACTGGCTCTTCAATTCCAAATGTTAGGACACTTAGGCATAATGAAAAAAATGATTTCAGAAATTTGTGTCCTAGATATAGGTTCAAGAAAAAGTAATCTAAGTTTATAATTTGCCTGTATCATATATGTAATGTTACTTCTTACATAAGGACTGTGGAAATAAAATAAATAAAATAAAATAAACTACTTATTTTTTTGGCAAAAAGAGTGCCAGAAACATCTACCAGGAGCTTGCATGTGCCAAGCAACATTTTAAGTTCTTAAAATTAACATATTTGATCTTCACAACCTTATTGTAAAAATACCATCACTATCTTCCTTTTAAAGTTACCTTTTGAGATGAAGCAATCAAATGCCTTCTATACATCACCGAGCCCATGAAAAACAGCTGAAATGTGATCATATTGAACCTGGGATTCTACATCTTAGCTCCTTTCAGAATTATGGTAGCTCAGTCAACACATCCTAAAGTAACCAAAATATTTTTTTTAAATATTTGTTTAATTCCATTTAATTAGTGGAACCATTGCACTTTGACTCTAATCAATTGAATTTAATAAATATGATAATGATACATTATATGAGATATTGAGTAGCCTAAAGTGACAAGCTGTCCCTCAAGATAGCAATCATGTATGATATGAACTTGCCTATGCATAACACCATTGTCTTTTCTTAGACAATCCACTCTAACAAAGCATTGGATACTAGGTGACTTAAACATCAAACACTTATATATCATACTTTAAGGGATTAGGAAGTACAAAATTTGATAGCCAACAATGGCTTTTTGACTTCCTCACAGATGGTGGTATCTCATTGTAGCCTCACTTAGAAGGCAGAGCTACAGCATCTCTTATAAGAAGGCTCTCATCTCACCCACAATATCTGGATTCTCATAACCTGTTTCCAGAAGGGTATAGTCTGTAACAACATCACTTTAGGGTCTAAAGTTTCAATACTGAGATTTAATGAAGAGATAAATTCATCAGTCTCATAACAACCACATGTGAGGAAACAGTAGATAATTTATAGGAACTTATAGATAGATGTAAGCAACTGCAGTCAGTGAATTTGCCAATAAGCAAACTCACTTGGAAGAGAACAGTGAGCCTCAGTGAGCTGCTAGCCCCAGCCAACACTTTGACTGCAGCCCGTGAAACCCTAAACTGTGGAATCAAGTTAAATTGTGCCCATGCTTCTGGCTTAGAAAGCAATGCACCACAAGCGCTTACTATTTTATAAACCACTGCTGTTGTAACTTCTTACATACTAATAGAAAACTAATATGCTACAGGAAACAGGAATTTCTCCTTGCTTTATTCATTCATTCATTCATTCATTCATTCATTCATTTGCAACAGGCATTATGTAGCACAGGTTGTCCTCAACTTGCTATGTATGAATTTCTAATATTCCTACCTTGACTACAAGGCTAGGATTAGAGTCATGTGCCCATTTTATGTGAACTGAGAACTGTACTACAAGGTGCATGCTCAGTAAGCTCTAGCTTCACTTTTTAGAGCTGTGTTTGCCCTCATACACATCATATGGCTGCATAGATATTATTATTTTTTGGCAGTTCATCTGGTTCCTATTATTGTACTCTCATAACAACAACAACAACAATAATTGTTTAAACACAAGGTATCACACAGCCGTACAACACAACATGTCAAATCCTCACTCTTTTCTTTAGAGCAACTCACATGCCCAGCCAAAGAAACCTTTCTAGGAATTCAGGTAAAAATAAATTAAAATACAATTAAATA
The DNA here is from genome assembly GCA_021653895.1 of Mastomys natalensis. NCBI lineage: Eukaryota > Metazoa > Chordata > Mammalia > Rodentia > Muridae > Mastomys > Mastomys natalensis. The sequence goes on along the minus strand of JAJTUV010001322.1, from coordinate 295,602 downwards.
CACCTTTATTCATTACAACTTTTCAATTCAGATTTATTTTAGTTAACACTATTTCAGCTGGGTCAAAACAAAACTAAAACCATGTACACTGAAATAAGACTATAACAGGGCCAGATTGCCCAAAGTGTTTGTAAAATGAGAATATCCACAGTAAACTTAAATTACTTTGCTCGTGGAAAGGGTCATCTACTGCTAGCATCAGCAAACTGATGCACGTGTGCACTTCTTGATGAAGGCGGATGTGGGAGTAAAAGTACATCATGTCTTTAACGATGCTCCAGGAGTGAACACATTCAAATGCCTTCTCTCCAAAGATAGTGCCACTTAATGACTGTAATCATAGTGTACAAGAACCTGCCTCGACTCACATATGTGCATGTAATACTCTCCTCTGGGCTCATAAACATATTCATGTTAATCACCTCTTTACAGCAACTCCCCAGAAAACATACACACCAGTATTGGGTGAGGTGTGTAATTTCATGCACGAAAGACATTGCCACTCTCCCTACTGCATTATATATGTATAAACTTGTCTTACATCCATTTCCTTTCTTCTGGTATTTCATACTTCATCCAGTAATTGTTTAAAAACAAACCTGCCTTTCATGATGCGGTGGTACGTCCACACAAGTAATTGTAATGTTTAATTAAGCTACACTGTCATCAACAGACACTGTCTTTCAGCAGCCACGTAACAGAAGCTTTGTCTGTCGGAAATTAACTATAAGATTGGCTTGACTTTTAAAGGCAGTGTGCGAGTTTCTCATTAGCCTTATTATCATTTTTGAATCAAAATATGTAAATGATGAGTTTCACACGGGAGATTTAATTCTGCACTCTTATTTCTGATTAGCTGGAGATACACTCTGGTTCTGTCAGATAATTGGTAACACTGCACACCAATAAGGCATTTCCCTACGCTTCATCAGAGGCAGTCGGAATTGGAGAAGGCAGGGCTGTTACATTTTTGACAGTTTTGTAACACCAACTTGTTAAAGTTTTAACTCAGCCATTAATATAGTCCATGAATTATTAATATAATTTTTATGTCAAGGTTCTTTTTAAAGTTGAGATCTGAGACTAACCTAAAATGCTCTGAGAATGCGAGAGCTTTCATTTTATTTGGCTCATATTTTCAAAATATATGCTAAAAAAACACACATCAGTGTTGCTTAAGTACAAGTTGAAAACAAGCAAACAAAAAAGTACAAACCATTCTGACCAGTTGCTTGGAATCATTTACTCCATACCTCATACTGCCAAAATATTTGCAAACCTTTAGATGTTTGACAATGGGTAAGTCTCTATTACATTAATGAATGTTTTATAGTGAACATGTAAAGGTTACTTTCTCTGTTAATAGAAATTACACATGAGAAAACTACTATACCAGATATTTTCAAGTTTTTATTTTAGAAACAAGGGAAGTTCAATTAACTTTGGCCAAAAGCAGTCTCAGCACTTTTGGTTCTTCCCTTTACAAGTTGATACTTAGACCTTCAATCAGTTAGTAAGTAATTCTCTATCTGGAGTACATCTTCCAGCTGAGTCTAAGCCATAATGTTGGACATTTATTTCACAAATAAATTACCACCTAAATGAAAATAATATTTCCAAGTATAATGGCTATATTTATTCATTGGCTTTTTTCTCTTTATTCTCTAGAATGTATCTTTATTTTTAAAAGATGCTTATGTAAAATAACTGATGACAATAAGTCTGTGAAAATTATTGAAATTAGTAGCAATATTTGATTAGTTAAAATTTCTTATTTTGTTTCTAAAACTTCATTAAGGTCAGAGCAGGCACATGCTAAATATGAAAGAGTCTTCTAAAATAATTTTTAATTTCTTATTTCCTTTTCTTTAAAGTTGCCCTATAGGGTGAACTGGATCCTTTATTATTGCTTTAATGTTATAACAAAAGAAATCAAGTATAGACTAATTAAATAATAATGTCTAGAAAGGACTCTACAGTATCCTTCATGCACAGGAAACATTTTACTCATTGTTGTAGATAATTATTCATTCAGTCTCATTCCTACTCACGATGTGCTTGGTTTTCACCGTTAACGTTCGAAAGTATTCACTACTCTCCTCTCCTCAGAACAGGATCAAGGTCCTAAATCAACTCCCAAGTAAAAACTGTTCTTACTCCTACTGAAATGCTTTTAAAACCAACTGTTTTTTAAAAGCCAGTGCTTATTTTCCTATAGAGACTCTTATTTTTCAAGAAAGTCATTTATTTTTTAAAAGTAAGGGCATATTTAGTGTTTAGTGAAGAACAGTTTTGTTGTGGGCAACAATTCACATATTCCTTTCCATGGGCCATCATTCCTTTCTCCCATAGGCTTTATTCATTTCTACTTTCTTATTCTCAACCTACATAAAATTTCTCTGAAACAGAGAAGTGAGCGATGAGATGGAAAAGGGATTTTGTACAGAATTTGATTCTACTCATCCTCATAGACTTGACTGGAGTACACTACCCTAAAATCAATCTTGCACTTACATGCTTCCACACATTTATTTGAGTCTATAGTATGTAATGAAAGGAAATAAAAACAGCAGAAAATGTGCTGAGTTTTATGAAACTGATAGATGCTTAAACATGCAGAATACTGTATTTGAGACATTTAAATCAACCATATAAAGACTGTATGAAAGGAGAGATAGCCAAACCAAGTGATAGAATTTCCACTGAGATAGGCGTATGGCTGTTAGACATGAAGAAATAGTTCGAGGAGCATAAAATATGATAGCAGAACTTCGTGCTAATTAGAAATGAATGAAGACTGCTGATCTGAAAACTGAGCTCAGGTGCACTTTTCTTCACACGTGAAATAGTCATATAACATGGAGGAAAATGAGAAACGAGCCATCAATTCCCAACTTAATTATCAGCCACTGTGAGCTGAAGAGTAAGGAAGCATAGTATCGCATTAACCATATGGATGATGGACCCAAATATACCTAAGTTCAAACTCTGGATTTTCCGTTTCAGGGCCATAATATTTTGATCCTGTATTCTGATGAATAAAATAGAACAAATAAAGGCTACTTAACATATGGTTAACAGAATTAAGTGTGATAATGAAAAGATATTATTAATAAGCACATGTGGCAGAGAGCTTTCATTTTTAATTGTCTTGATTACTAAGAACTACATTCAAAAATTTTCCTTACATATACATATGGATATATATGTGTATATGTATAAATATTTCATATATATGCATACATATATATTTTAATTTGAGTAAAACCATACTCTCAAAACAAATAATATTAACAATTTTGTGTATGATCTCCCAGATTTAATTTTTCACACTTTATTAAAATAGATGATTTATTTTTCAACTACATTGATTTGAGAAACTATATGACTGCAAGAAATTACCAGTGTTGGAGTATGGAAAGGTCCAAAATAACACTGCTTTTTGTATGAAAAAGATTGACTTAAATAAGTAAATAAGCCCAAAGAGCAAATCACAAAGAATCCAATATACCATTGTGTTAAATCTAGGATCATCTTATCATCTTGCCAGAGACTGTCATACCTATGGTTGACAGATTAATAATTAACACTTCTTTATTCTGTTTGTTACCCTTGTTTTATTCTCAAATTCTCCCAGCATGGACACCAAGATGCTAAAGTTTGTATTGAAGATCATCGTCACCTCGCTTTGGGGCAGCTTTCACTTTCTCTAATTAGAGAGCTTATCATTAAACAGACATGGTTGTTTCTGACAGGCAGTCTGGATAACCACAGGCTTTCTTAAGGAGTGACCTTATCCTGAGGAGGTTATAGCAAACAGAAGCTGCACAAAATATTCCTGTTGTCCTAGTTCTGAAGGGAAACATAACAGAGGGGCTACATGGTGCATAGCTCAGACATTTCCTTGGTAACCAATTTGATAACTCTCTCCACACCTAGAGTTAAGGAATAAGAGTCAGCACCAGGCAAGGGAATTTATTTCTGAATGACAATCAATTTAGAATCACCAAGCATGGAAGAGATTATCTGTCCTCCTGAAGGGAATCTTCCCTTCATTCTCGGACATCACTCAGTAAAATTTGTAAAAAGTCTAAGTATTGAATCCTATCATTTTATAAAATGTAACTCATGTTTCCATTACACCACATATTAAAGAAAGAGGAAATATATATAAACATGCTAAGTGAAACATATTTACAAATTCATGTTTTAACAGACATTACACAATTACAAAATTGTGAAAATGGCCAAGATACTATGCAGAGTGACAAGTTTCTCAAAACTTTTGAGTTATGATATCTATGAGGTCTGTTTATGCAAAGGAATGGAAATTAGTCATGTCCCATTTAAGAAGCTATAATTATAACCATAACTGAAGCTGAGGATACCCACATCTGTTACCATTCCTAAAATGAAGCCATCCAAATCCAACCAGCCTTGACTTTTGGAACTATGAAGAATTAAAATACAAAGTAGAAGTGGTACTCAGAAGCCAAGCCAAGGACAATTGGATCCCAACTACAGTGCAGAGTTGTGCTTTGTGTTGGCAGTCTGTTGCTTTGTACTAAAATGCAATGGTTTCCTTCATCATTATTTACATAAAGTTTCAGGTCCCTACAGCATCAGTGAAACCGCTGATCTCACATGACTGATGTTGATATGGACCAGGAGATATGGTAATTCTTTGATTTCAGAAGCTAGGTTTTCCTTATTGAACTGTCTGTTCCTGTGCTTAGCAGTGGAGTCCTGAAAGAAAAATAAATGAGTTATCATAACTTTGCAATACTTGTACTAGAAGCTCTATGAAATGACTTAGCAGTTAAAAACCCATCACTGACAGAAACACAGTCTCCACTCCTTGTTCAGAGAGGTAAATGTATCCACATGGAAAGGAAGAACATTTTCCTATTGAGAAGAGAGAATCTTTAACTGTCAGGTACACACAGTCTTCTTCCTTCATTTCTGTATTTTATTTGACTATGATAAGTACAATTAATGTGGGGGTCTACCTCTCAATCACACTGTAAGTACATGAGAGCATTTACAAGGGAGAGATAGATCAATATAAATTCAAGGACAGCCTTCTCTTCATCGCCCATTCGAGGATATCCGGGGTCATGTAGTGAGACTTAGTCTCAAAAAATAAAAACAACCAAAACCCAAATGAAAACAAAAATATTAAGCAAACAAAAAAATCATTGTGTGTACAATGCATCAGTGCTAAAGATCCTATGCTAAGAGTTATATCTCTAGCAATAACACAACCAGCTTGAATGAAAATTAATGTCCACTGATATACAGCAGTGTGTTTATGCCTGGTGCACAAGAGGCCAGAAATATACACTGGATCCCATTAAAGCAAAGTTTCAGGGTGCTGGGAGTTCCATGTGAATACCAGGAACCAAACTCGTGTACTCTGCAAGAACAAGTGGTTGTGCAATCTCTCTAGACCTCAGTCTTCTAATTTGTAAAAAGTTGTTCATATATACACATGTAACACAATTTTGAGTACAAGCAGCTTACCTATCGCAGTTCCTTCCAGAAGTGGCCTGCTTTTTTTACTTCAAGGGTAAATCTTTCCTGGGTAAGACAAGCCACCAAATTCTGCCCTCCTTGCCATCCTTAGATCCTACACTGAGCTGATGCTGCCTACGAGGATTTGAATGAGAAATGTTTCCCATAAATTTCAGCATCTGAACGCTTGGTTCTTAGTTGGCAATGCTGCTCAGGGAGATTTAGGAGTTGCAGGTTTGCTGAGAAAATACTTCATTGGCTTTGAGAATGTAAAACTTTCCAGTGCTTCTGGTTTCATCTTTCAGCTTCCTCTTGCATTTGAGAATGTAACCAACCTTCCAGCTGTCTGCTTGTGCTGCAGGGCCTGCGGCTTGCTGCCATGCTTCTCAGCCATGATGACCTCATAACCCTCTTGAACCAAAAGCTCAAATAAGTTATTTCTTCTATAAACTGCCTTTCTCATAGTGTTTTATCACAGCAACACAAAACTAACTAATACACTGACTTATCCTTTGTCATAAATTCAATCATAAACTTCTCTTATCAGCCTGAGATTGTTTGCTATATAAGCAAAATTAGTGGCTAGTTTGTAAGGTAGAAGTATGCTAACTGCATAGGAAGCAAAGATAGGGTCTACTGTCTTTCATTTACAGAATAACACATTTACTTGTGTCTCCCAAAGTACATATGGTCTTTGACTTATGATTTGAATCAACTTTTTCCAGTTTATGTTAGTATCAAAGCAATATGCACTGAATAGAAACTTTCTTTCAAGTTTCAGACTTTGGTCTTTTCATAGTCTTCTTACTTCTGACCCATAACCTCTTAAAATGCTACTTAGCAGGAGTCAATCACACACACCCATGTGACTATTTGGGCTAATAATTGAAATGCCACAGCATTCAGAACATTGTGTATAGTGAATATATTTTCAGTTTACTACTGGCTTATCAAAATATGACACAACTGCAAGCTAAAAAGCATCTGCATCTTCCTTAAATGCAATAACAGCAACTAGAAAACCTTGGTCAATATTGAATCAACTAATGGTCAGGAAGAAAAATAACCCACTCACAAATCAGTTTCAGAAGACGGTAGAGTGACCTTTTTCTAAAAGAAATAATTTCAAAACTGTTTTCAATTCTGTACTGACATGACTAAGCCCACATGATACTTAAATGTTTTCTCCAATGGATATTTTTATCTCCTCAAGCATAATTATTAGACACCATAAACATGACTAAGAAAAGATTTGCTTTCATCTTCTATTATTTTCATTTAAGAATCACAAAGCACCGGGAGACCTTTCTTTCTGTGTTACTGGTTGGATTGTTTCTATCCCCTGCTGCTATTAGTCCCAAGGAGAGAAATGTGAACTTTCTATAAATGATTTTGTCAATTTTATTTAGAAATCCAAAGTTTCAAACTGACACCAAATGAGGAAAACTTCAAATTCTATTGAACTTCACCCACAAATGTATACCTTCAGGGGAATTTTCTTACACAAAGAAAAGAAAGTAGGCACACAGAATTGTTTTCTAAAGCACAAAATGATTTCCCTTGCTTCTGGTGTCACCTGTGCAATGACAACAATTTCAAAATAGATATTTGAACTTTTCCATTTTGTTTTTTCTTAAATCGGTTTTTAGAAGAGATAAATAGTTTTCCAATCTGTTAGATAAAATAATCTCCCTTTACTGTTGTACCTATTGGGCTCTATCACTTAATATCTGCACACTACACTGAAGCACTTGGATGATTAAAATATTAATAAAGCATATGTAATGGGTAGCAATATAAAAATGAATAATTTGTATCAGGATTAAATAAATGGACTTAAATTGTACAATAGTATAAATAGGAATGTTACAAAAATTTTAAAAGGCAACAAATTATAGAAAGAGTGACAGAAACGGAAACAAATATATAGCATAAAGGATGACAGGGAGCCTTCAAGTCCAATAAAAACAGGATAGAAATGAAAACCTGAGGACCATCCAGATCTTCTAAAATAATGGTGCTTCTCAGAATTGTGTGCAAGGTATTGGGGATTGAATCCAAACAATGTTAGTGTCAGAAAAGAGAGTCTCAAATCGCCTTCTGGAACACTTTAATGTTCTCATGTTCATTGGTAATATTTATCATTTGCATCTACTGAGATGCAAATTTGAAGAGAAAACTAGAACAAGTAATCTCATAATATCTCACAGTAATACATCACCAGTATTCCAGCAAGCATGGTCCAGCCAGCCCTCCCTTGTATTTATTCTAGTCTTACTTTCACAATAACTGGAATGGATTTAATAGCTCTTCCCATGAGGTTGAAGTTATAAATCCAGACAACCTCCTTCTGAATGTGTCCTCTCAGATCTATAACTGGAATTAGGTCATGTGTCAGAGGTACCAACTTTGCATATCAAGTTCTGTCTTCTTTTCCCATCTCAGTTTCCCTTTTTGTTATCTAAAGAATCTCTCAATTTTGTTAGGATGGTGCTCTCTTCTGTTTATGACATTCTTTTCTCATGACAAGGCAAGTTAGTCTCTGCTTTTAGCCAAGTGAGCCAACACTGGTACATGCTGTGAGTCTTAACTCTGCATGTTTACATTATGTTGGTCACATTGCCTTGGTGTGTTTTGTCCAGTTTCTCATCATGCTACATAGTTAGGTCATGATTGGATCTTGAGGGAACTTTTCTTGAGCCAAGAAACAGTAATTATATATCTTTCTCTAAAGACCATTCTTTTTTTTTTTTTTTCTTTCTTTTTTTTAATTTTGAGATTGTATTTTTTTTAATTTAAATTATTTTATCTATTTACATTCCAGTCATTACCACCCCCAATCCCCAAGCTGCCTCTCCCATAGTTCCTTATCCCGTTTCTCCTCTCCCTTGGCTCCGAGAAGGTGCTCTTCCCCCACCAGGCCTCTGCCTTTCCTGGGCCTCAAGGCTATCAAGGATTAAGCTCATCTTCTCTCATTTAGGCCAGACCAGGTAGACCTCTACTACATGTGTGCCAGGGCCCTCAAATCAGTCTATGTGTGCTCCTGGTTGGTGACTCAGTCTCTGGGATCTTCCAGGGGTCTGGGTTAGTTGAGACTACTGGTCTTCCTATGGCTTGCTCTCCCTTTCAGATTCTTCAATCCTTCTTCTAATTCAACCATAGGAGTCCCTGACTTCAGTCCAATGGTTGGGTGTAAGTATCTGCTTCTGTCACAGTCAACTGCTAATAGGGCCTCTCTGAGGATAGCCGTGCCAGGCTCCAGTCTATAAACACATCATAGAAAATTAGTGTCAGACTTTGGTGCTCCCCACAACCCCATGAGATGGATCCCAAATTGGGCTAGTCATTTGACCTCCTTTTCTTCAGTCTCTTCTCCATTTTTTGTCCATGTAGTTCTTTTAGATAGGAACAATTCTGGGTCAGGAATTTTGACTATGGGCTAGTAAACTTGACACTCCATATGAGGCCCTATTTGTCTACTGGAGGTGGACTCTTCACGTTCCCTTTCCTCAATGTTGAGCATTTTGGCTGAGGTCACTCCCAATGAGTCCTGAAAGTGTCTCACCTCCTGAGTTTTTGTTTGTTTGTTTGTTTTAGTGTTTTGTTATCTATTTATTATTATTATTATTACTACTACTACTACTTCTATTTTTAAAGTCTAGCTGTTGCCCCCCTCCCAGTCCCCACCTCCCACAGTTCCTTATCCCATTCCCATTCCTCCTACTCCCTGTCTCTAAGATGATGTCCTGTCATCCCCACCACTCCCCCCCCCCACTGCCACCAGACCTCCCTACTCCGTTGGGCTTCAAGACTCTCTAGCTTAGGTGCCTCTTCTCCCACTAAAGGCAGACCTGGCAGTCCTCTTCTATATATGTGTCAGGGGTCTAAGACCAGTTGATGTGTGCTGCTTGGTTGGTGGCTCAGTATCTGAAAGATCTCAGGGGTCCAGGTTATTTGAGACTGCTGGTCTTCCTATGGGGTTGCCCTCCTCAGCTTCTTCCTAATTCAACCACTAGGGTCCCTGACTTCAGTCCAATGGTTGGGTGTAAATATCTGCTTCTGTCTCAGTCAGCTGCTTGTTGGTCCTCTCAGAGGGCATCCATGCTAGGCTCCTGTCTGTTAGCACACCATATCATCAGTATTAGTGTCAGGACTTGGAGACTCCTCTTGAGATGGATCCCAAGTTGAACTAGTCACTGAACTCCCTTCCTTTCCCTCAGTCTCTTCTCCATTTTTGTCCCTGTATTTCTTTTAGGCAGGAACAATTCTGAGTCAGAATTTTTGACTGTGGGGTGGCTACCTCATCCCTCCACTTGAGGGATCCCCCCACCTCCCATCTCCTGAGGTTGCATATTTTCATTCATTCTGCTGGTCCTCAAGGCTTGTCTCCTGTCTCCTGGCCCCCCTCATCATAGCTGATCTTGTTCTCCCTTTCCCCTCCCCCTCCCCTCTCTCACTCAGATCCTTCCCTCTGCCTCCCCTTATTATTTCTTTTTATTAATGATATTAACTTTAGAGTATCTCACATGTAGGAAGCCCTGATGATGTCTCATTGATGCTTGTGGCCTTACCTTAAGGTTATCACAGAGGCACAAGAGTATCTATTAAACTATGAATGTTTTACCACATTTCTATCAGAATAATTTTATGGAGGAAATACCCTGATGGTCAACCATTTAATTAATTAATTAATTAATTATTTTTATTATTATTAATCAACTTTTACGTGGAGTTTATACATATAAGTTCATGTCATCCTCAAAAGCAGCACTTTTGGAAGGAGCTATTTTTATGTCTTCCTAGAAAATGTTAAAACTTAGGAACAGAGAGCTTGCTGAATTGAGAAAACCAGTGTGTCATGATCTCACAGAGCCAAAAGCCAAACTTAGGACATGTGACAGTAGCATTGTGCATGTTATATTCCCTCTAAACTCTGTGATCTCTACAAGTAGCCTATGTCCTCACTCTTGGACTAAGTCTGTTTTATATCTACCACCTGTCACTTTATACATCGTCCAAATTTTACTCAAATAGTATATAACATGGAAACTTTATGGAACTGTGTACATTTGCATCTAATGAGAGTGTATGATAACTACAACAATACGCCCCATTTTAGAGTAACATGACAGCATGTGAGTGATAGACATGTAATCTCACTTAGATTCTGATCCTAATATTTTTCAGTGCATTTTTGTTTGTGTTTATTGACAAAAGGTAAAGGTAAAAGCAATTGCTACTTCCTACGGGTTTGAATTCTGAGACTGCCAGCAAATCTACGATATTCATAATTCACAGAGTAAGGATCTAATACAATTTGAGACATAGCCATTCACCAACATCATTTGCAATGGGCAGCTGTGTCATTTATGCTGAAGCAGCAAATGCCATCCTTTACAGTGAGTCAGACTTCAACTCACAATTTTGATCATTTTTGCTATCACATCAAAAAAACAGAGCCAAGCCTTCTTAAGACCCAAGAGGACCTCTGTGACATAGGGAGAAGGAAAAGTTTCTTTAACAGGTGAAAAGGTAACTTAAGTAGCTGAATATTATTTTTTTTTTGACTTTATTACTGAGGCAAAATCAGATTGTAGGCCAAGTGCGACTGATAGCATGAGCTTATTACAGCATCCTAGAATAAACTTTGGGAGATGTGCTTAATTATTTGAAAATATGCTAAATTTTTCAGACTTGCTACTTTATGAAGTTTACTAAAGTACTTTTAAAACCTTTATTGATCCAGTTTTACAACTAAAATGAAGTACAGCCTCTTGACCACCAGGGGGTGCAAGCCCCAGCATGTCCTAAATTGTTTCTCGGACTCTGCAAGTCTTCCAGTTTGTACTATTCTTGTGGTATTTGAAAGTGGGTAGGGGTGGGAGTGGGGGTGGATCTCTCTGGAAAGTCGGGAGTAAAGCCAGAGGACTTTGTATATTAAAGGTCAGCATCCCTTTGAATTACACCTGATAGTAAATGTCTGTCTTTGAGTTATGAAACTTGATTGAGGACTGACAGAATGTGATAAAAAGAAATCAAAGAAATGGGACCTCTACATTCTCTACACTATTTTTAGCATTATAAAATTTGAAAGTGTCTGTCAGCAGAGTTAGCCACAAGGGTTCTTAGGGTATTGATTCAGGGAGAAAATTCTTCTTGATAGACAACCCCGGTTTTAATGATGAACACTTCCAAAGGCGATCTGGTAGGCCATCATGTCAAGTCATGCAAATTACAGGGAGTACGCTCCACATCCCGGACACACTCTGGACTCCTTTGCATAACTTTGCTTCTGAAAGCGCTGTTTGTATATCTAGAAATTATTTGAAAGCTTGTTTCCTTCGAGGCATAACGCAACTATTGTCCTATCCCTCGGCCAGTTTTGTTTGAATCTTTCCTTTCGTGCAGATTGTCAGCATGCTCCACAATTATGAAGAGTCTCTGATTGTAAAATAAAATAATAAAAAGAAAAATCAGTAGGAGAGGGCCTGGGGTGAATTTATAATGCATTTAAAGTGTGAAGCTGTCCATTTAACCCTTAACAATATTCATTTTCTTCACAGTGTGCAAACCTTGTCAGTAGTTTGAAAAGCTATGAATTTAAATAACCTTAAGCAGCCTGAAAAATGAATAATTTGATAGGTATATCTGGCAGATGGTTGAAATGTCTAAGTTTTTTTTCCTGAGAATATGCTACAGGGTTTCTGCCAAACTTAGGTTGTAAGAGAAGAAAAATTCAAACAATAAATGCTTTATATTTGCACAATACCAACACTAAGGTAACAGCTAAGAAAAACAGTTGCCAGTCCCTCCTCCCCTGGGCTTTACGAGAATGACCTGAGAAGCAAGGGCTTTGCTTGTTATTGTTTTTAATGATTTGTTTCACCTTGTCGAAGATAATATTAAATCTGAGATTAAAATCAATGGCTGACCTGTGTCTCTCCATTGTGCCTTTTTGTTTTATAAAGCTTAATATTTATTTCAGTATTAATATGGATTTCAACAAGTAGACTTACATTTTGATTGGCATCTCATTGAAGGGACACCAGTGAGAAGCAGTATATTTCTTTTACCCTCAGGCTATTTGTTATGTGTGCAGACATACACCCTACCTTTTGCAAATAGCTGGAGAAAAAAATAACTAAAAATAATATTGTGGAGCCAGGCCAATACAAACCTTTAGCAAAATCCATTTATTGCAGACCAGTGTCATGACCAGAGGTATAGGTTGCATATCAAATAGATTCCCCAGTAACACCTGCTGTTATAATAAATAACCTTGACATGAGGATGCCTAGGGATGAACAGGTTACATAAAAAACAAGGATTATATGCCCAGTGCTCCCAAAATAACCCACTAAACAAAAACACCAATGTCAAGATGGATGAAGATAGTTTAACAAGAATCAAGACTATACTAAGAATGTCAAGATATCTCAATAGATAAAAAACACTTACCAAATGCAGTAGTATGTAACATAATCCTAATATTCCTACAGGGAGAAAGGAGGCAGAGACAGCATAATCTCCTGGAAGCTTACACAGGCCAGCTATGATAGGATACAGAGTGAAGCAGAAACAAGAAAGATTTGCCTCAGCAAGGTAGATGGAATGAATCAGCTCCCAGAATTGTCCTCTAATGTTCATACGTTTTACACACACATACACACACACACACACACACACACACACACACACACAGAGAGAGAGAGAGAGAGAGAGAGAGAGAGAGAGAGAGAGAGAGAGAGGAGATTTTATAATTTTTAAAGACTACTCTAAATACAATAATATAAATGGCCACTAACATATTAGCTCTAAGTTCTATTGGCCTTCAAAGAGTAGATACAAACAAGAACTATTTAAGGATGTTTTACAATGCTAAATTCCTGTTGATTCCTAACACAATAATCAATCTTTCTTAAATATAGATAGTCATGATAGTAATAGATACAGATATAGAATTATTTTTTATTAATTATTTTATTTATTTACATTTCAAATGTTAGCCTCCTTCCCAGTTTCCCTTCTACAAATCCCCTATCCTATCCCACACTCGCCACGACTTCTATGAGGGTGCTTGCCCACCCATCTACCCACTCCTACCTCACCACCCTAGCATTCCCCTACACTGGAGCATCGAGCCTGCACAGGACCAAGGGCCTCCATACCCATTGATGCCAAATAAGGCCATCCTCTGCTACATATTCAGCTGGTGCAATGAGTCCCTCCATTTGTACTCTTTGGTTGGTGGTTTAGTTCCTGGGAGCTTTGGGGGTCTGGTTAGTTGATATTGTTGTTCTTCTTACGGGGTTGCAAACCCCTTCAGTTCCTTTAGTCCTTCCCCTAACTCCTCCACTGGGGTCCCCCTGCTAAGAGTCAAATTCATCTATACAATTTAAAAAGTCATGAAAAAGTTAAATTATCCAAATAATAATGAAAGTAAAATATAACTTTATGATTTTAAATTTTCTTTCTTTTTTTTTTCTTTTTAATTTAATTTTATTTTTTTTTTGCTTATTCACTTTATAACCCATCCCAGTCACCCCCTCCCACAATCCTTCCCCATCTCTTGTTTTCTGAGTACCCCCTCCTCCTGTATCCCCCACCCTGCCACTTTAAGTCTCTGAGAGGCTAGGTGCTTCCTCTCCCATTGAGGCCAGATGAGGCACCCAGTTAGAAGACCATACTCCATATACAGGCTGCATGTTTTGGGATAGCCCCCACTCCAGATGTTTGAGACCTGCATGAAAACCAAGCTGCACATTTACAACATATGTGCAGGGAGGCCTAGGTCCAGCCCATGGAGCTAGATCTGTGTAGACTAGGTATGCTCCACGGTTGGTGATTCAGTCTCTGAGAGCTCCAAGGGTTCAGGTTCGTTTACTCTGTTGATCTTCCTGTGCAGTTCCTATCTCCTTAGGGCCCACAATCCTTCCCCCATTCTTCTATAAGAGTCCTCAAGCTCCATCCACTGTTTGGCTCTTGATGTCTGTATCTGTCTGAGTCAGCTGCTGGTTAGAGCCTCTCAGAGGACAGCTTGCCCCTGTCTGTTCTCAGGCTGGAGGTTTAGATCCTGGGAGCTCTGGTTGAATCTTTTGATACTCGTTCTAAAAAGGACAAAAGCACCCTCACTTTGGTCTTCCTCCTTCTTCTTGAGTTTCATGAGGTTTATGCGTTGCATCTTAGGTATTGTGTGTTTTGGGGCTAATATCCGCTTATCAGTGAGTGCATACCATGTGTGTTCTTTTGTGATTGGGTCATCTCACTCAGGATGATATTTTCTAGCTCCATCCATTTGCCTAAGAATTTCATGAGCTCATTGTTTTTAATAGCTGAGTAGTACTCCATTGTGTAAATGTACCACATTTTCTGTATCCATTCTTCTGTTGAAGGACATCTGGGTTCTTTCCAGCTTCTGGCTATTATAAATAAGGCCGCTATAAACATAGTGGAGCATGTGGCCCTGTTGCATGTTGAAATATCTTCCGGGTATATACCCAGGAGGGGTATAGCTGGGTCCTGATTTTAAATTTTCATTTTATTGTTGTTTTAAAGTGCAAGCGTGTGTATGTGTGTATGTATCTGTGGTTTTGTCTATGTTTATGACTGTCAGTGACTTCAAAGTTAGAGCCATTAGATTTTAGATAACAGGTGGTGTGAGCTGCCTAACATTGGTGCTGGGAATCGCACTTGGGTTGTCTGAAAGAGTAGTATACATTCAATCATTCAGCCACATCTCCAACTTGCTTTTCTATTTTCCCCTGTTTATTAAAAATAGATTCTCTTTTTTGTACACTATATCCTGATTACAGTTTCCCTCCCTCTATGCTTCCTTTCCATTTCCCACCACACCCCAAAATATGGATCCACCATTTCATGTCTTTAATAGAAAAGAACTGATTTCTAAGGGACAACAACAAAATACTAAAAAAATTTAGATAAAACATCGTTACATCAAAGTTGGACAAGGTAATTCAACTAAAGGAAAGGTGCCCACAAATGGTACAAGAATCAAGAACCCATTCTTTCATAGACTCAGAAGTCAAGTACCTTTTTCTACACAAAGTTCCCAATGTATTATAAAACACTCTGTTAATATATAGTTTTTTAGATTGTTAGCAGCAGCGAAAAAAATGGCTATACATGTGTAATATTTGAAAAAATAAAATTCATTATTTTAATATTGTGAGATAAGTAGAAATTTGATTAACACATTTTTACTTTCAGTCTCTTCATTATTAATGTCTTTAGTTTAAGTTCGGTATTTCAAAGCAGTACCCTTGGTTACAACTGTAATTTTTGAGGATCTACATTTAGTAACTAGGATATAGACTCTCCCTTTGGACCTTAGTAATGTATATATTCTACCAATGGACAGACACCATGAGAAGAGAAGCTTAACCAAACACTGTTAGTTACATGATTCAAAAGCTGTAAGGCACCATCAGAGGCTACAACGAATTTCTGTAGAATCTGCAAGAAAAGAATCAGAAAATATTTTACTTCTACTTAAAACTTTTGTTTTATTAAAAGAAAAAACAACAAAACGTAGTAAGAAAAGCACAGGGCTTAGCAAATGGAACACCCTATGAAAAGACATGAAGCTAGTTTGAATGGGTTGAGCATATGTGAGAAATAACAATGAGGTCAGTGAGTTTCAGACCATATAATAAAGGGGGACAAATTCATGAGTTCAGTTATATGCAGCAAATATAGACCAGATTATATAGATTTTTATAATGAGAAAAAAAATGCCTGTCCTTATACTAGAGACATTCACTATATAACAGACAAACAATACAAATTTCATACCTTGTACTCAATGTATTGCCCCCATTTTCTATTCTTTGATATTGGGCCTTTAAAAAAAAAAAAAAAACATATTCAGTGACTCAATGCATGCCTTCTTATTTTTCTATTCTGATGAGACAGTATGAGCAAGGTAACCAAGAACAAATAATCATTAGCAGCACACAAATCACTGTTCCTGTTAAACTTGGTTTCCTACACTGTTACCAAGAATCTGAGAAAAACAGCTTCAAAGAAGAGCAAGTGGTTGTCACCTAGTCTCATGTGACATAGACATGCAGGGCTGTCTAGCTCCATTGCTGAGGATGAGAAATGAGGCAGAATGTGGTGGACATGGCATAGTGGGTCAGAGTTACTAATTTTATGGAGGCCAGGAAGCAAAAGAAAGAGAAAAGAAAGACCTCAGTATACGATATATCATTTGGT
Source organism: Mastomys natalensis (assembly GCA_021653895.1). Taxonomy (NCBI): domain Eukaryota; kingdom Metazoa; phylum Chordata; class Mammalia; order Rodentia; family Muridae; genus Mastomys; species Mastomys natalensis. The sequence goes on along the minus strand of JAJTUV010001322.1, from coordinate 278,853 downwards.
CCTATCTAAAACGATCTACTCCCTCCAATAAATCTTCCACAGTTTTTATCACTTTCACAGAGTCCATTAAGTTGTGAATTCATCATTGATTAGAGCATGAGCCAAATACTTCCCTGTTCCTACCCTTGAACATCGCACTGGGGACTCAAGCTTCACCATGTGAGCTTTAAGGGAATATTTCATACTTCTATATTCAAAACACACCACTATGTCCCTGACACTCAAAGTCTGTGTCCATATTACTGATGAGAATATATTTTGATTAACTCCGAGTACACTGGAATCCTAAAATTCCTAGAATTTTAAACTTAAGTTTACAGGCTACACTGAGACTCAAGACAAACAATGGGATCCTTTAAAATGCATGAAGTAAGTCACATACTTCCAGTATACAATGATGGAGGGTACACATTCCAAGTCCTCAATAGAAAAATGGGGAAATATCAAGAAGTAAGGAAGACTAAAGCACAACACTGTAAACATTAACTCTTGTAACTCTGTGACTGTCATTTCTGGAATATGGTGGCATGATGTGAACTCCAAAGGGTTTGGCAGCTGAAATAGCATCCCATGTCACATCTTATATTGTTTCTGATGTCTGATGTCTGCCACAACAGAAAGTCTATATTGTTGGTATTTCTAACCTCTTGGGATCTCTTTTTAAAACCTCAACATCATTGTCGGAGCATTATTCATTATTGACTCTGTTGAATAAGATGTTTTTTTTTTTTTAATTTGTTTTGTTTGGTTATTGAAAACTTGATACAAACTAGTGTCATTTGGAAAGAGGGAACTTCATTCAGTTAACAAATTGTCTCTATCAGATTTTCCTGTGGGCCTGTCTGAGGAATATTATCTTCACTAATGTTTGATATGTAGTAAAGGACTCAGTCTATATTGGACAGTATATCCACAACATATCCACATGATACTGGACTCTATAAGAAAGAGGGCTTAGAGAGCCCGAGGCAAGCCAGTAGGCAGCTTTTTTCCATAGCCTCTGCTTTGAGGTCTGCCTCCAGTTTCCTGCTTGAGTTCCTATTCTGACTTCATTGATGATGGACTGTGATAAGGATGTGTCAGCCAAATAAACCCTTTCTTACCCCCAAGTTGTTTTGGTCTATGTTTTATAACAGGAGGAGAAAGTCAAATAGGACAATATCCTTTCAGGGACTCCCTTCAGGAACTTGAACACTTTGACATATTTCCGGGCCTCCCAAGCTATTCCTTGAAATCTTTGAAAGGTGAAATCTTCTATGACACTGTAACTCTTATATTCTGCATGCCTGTAAAACTAGCATCCTATGACTGATGCCAAGGTTTACTGCCTACTTAAGAAGTAGCTGAGCCTGCTAGTTCTCAGATGCATGGCCTCTTAATGATTAGATAGCTCAGAAAAATGTAGCAAATTTCAAAAACAAACTGCCTAGACATCCCTGTACAAATGGAGAAGCATTCTCTTCTCTAGAGATAGTTTCAAATGAATTTGCGTTTACAAACTTTCAAACAGGTGTTAAATGAGGTTATATTGATTTTTGATTTGCCTTCATGTTGTTGTTCCTGCTGTCCTGGTGTAACAAAACGACTTGATTAACTTTAAAACTGTTTATTTGTTCCTTTGTTTGTTTGTTTGTTTGTTTGATATGTGTGTGCATGTATACTGGTACATGCATCAAAGTGAGAGGATAACTTTCAGGAGTTTGTTCTTTCCACTAAGTATGTTCTGAGGATCAAACTCTGATAACAAGGCTTGGAGACAAGCACAGTTAATTACATTCTGAATCAGCTTGGCCTACCTTGACTTATTTTTCATGACATTGATGTCTTTAGAATCCATACTTTCCTTAAACTTATTTATTTTCTGGAAAAAATAATAGCAAGGGTTTTTTTTTTTTTTCAAATCATTTCATTCTTTTTTTAACCTCACAATTCTCAGTGTATAGCTGGCTAAAAGCAGCTACTGATATCCTTGCCAAAATCGCAATGTGTTTCATAAATACCTAGACAAGATAAATCTAACACATCACCTTAAAGTCTCGTATCCTGAAGAAAATAAAGACAAATTATTTCCATAAAGAAAACATAACTGATTTCTAGTCCAGTTCCCAAAATAGCCTCTGAAGCTTCACAAGGATAACCTTTATTCTCACTATTCCTGTTGGTGTTTTAGCTCTGTTAAAATTAAACAGTCAAAATGTCAGAGGGGAAATCAAGGCAGAATAGAAAGTGGAAAATCATGAGGACATAGATAATGAGAAAAGAGAGATGTGCCTCATCTTGGAAGCCCCTATCCAGCCTACAAGCATAAATTCTAGCACAATGAGTACTTGCTTCAAAGGCTTCTAGCAGAATTAGTGTTCCTTTCATATAGAAATATTTAATGGCAAAGTAGAAGCTTCAGAACTAGATGTATATGACCTTGAGTAGGGCTTCAATTCATCCCTCAAACTTATCAAACAGGGATGGAGAAATGGTTCTGTGAGTGCCATGAATTGCTACTAGTCTTTGAAAAGTCCACACCATACTCTTACTTGTGTCTTATTTTCTTCTACACTTTTCCCTTTCTCTTGACCCTCATGTTTAAACTCATAATACAATATCTTCTTTTTATTCATTGTATTTATTCTTTAACAATTTTGTAAATGATTATTCTTACCCTGTCTTAGTTAGGATTTCCATTGCTGTGAAGAGGCACTAGGTCCAAGGAAATCGAATTGGGGCTGGCTTACAGTTTCAGAGAGTTAGTCCGTTACTGTCATGGCAAGCAAAATGGCAGCTTGCAGGCAGACATGTTGCTGGAGAAGAAGCTGATAAAGTTTTATATCTTGATCTGAAGGCAGCAGAAAGTGTGTCACACTGGGCATAGCTTGAATACAAGAGACCTCAAAGTCAGTCCCCATAGTGACACACTTCCTCCAACAAGGCTACACAGACTCCAAAAGGCCATACTTCCTAATACTGTCACTCCCTATGGTCCAAGCATTCAAACACATGAGTCTGTGGTAACCATGCCTCGTTAAACCACAGACTTTTGTTCCCTTCCCATCGGTGTGACAAGACTCCTTCTTGAAATTGCCAACCATGCTATAAGTAAATAAATAAAATAATCGACCAATTGATAGATAGATGATAAATAAATAAATAAAAATTTCAAAATATTCCATAGATTTTAGTTAAGCTTATTTTTAATTGACATTTTGGGATAGTAAGATAGTTTAGTGTGTAAAAGTACTTACCTCTAAGCCTACTGATCTGGTATCAATCTCAGGAACTCATGTGGTAGAAAGAGAGTAATTACTCATGTAATCTGTTTCATGATTGTCATACGTGTGTTATAGCACCCAAACATTGACACATATGCACACATGTAGGCACACATATAAATAAGTAAATGCAGAAATTAATAAATATTAAAACATAATAAATATTAAAGTCTTAAAAGTTGATATACTTGTGAAATAGTAAATTTAAGTCTACTAGAAGGGAGTTCAATAGAGAAGATGTTCACTTTGAGGAACCCCCATCTGCTGATTTTCTACTTTTACTGATGGACTTTTTATGATGGGAAACTAAATCTGGGGAGATCTTGTCTAAGAGTCAGGATGTTTATGGTGTCTAGGACAGACTATGTACTTCCAGGTGACAGAAGACTTTCTTCTGGGTGCTGCTGGCTATTATTTCCTTATCTAAATCAAGACATCATTTCCAAAATGTTTCTAAAACACCAAAGGTTGTACTCTGTACACCTGTATATGAAGCTTCCTACGTTGAGGGAGATCAGGAACATTTTCTCAGATTTAACAGACTGTTTCTCATTTGATTATGTCTTTGAAACATTCAGTATTTTCACCAAACTATAGAGTAATTTTAGCAGATTTTGTGATTCTATTCTTTCTTTTCATTTCAAGTTAAAATCACAAGCACATTTTGGTGTAGATAGAACATTTTGTGGAATGACTATTGATACTTTCGCTAGTACAAATTTACTTTATTTCTGATACAATATTAGGTTTCAGAAGGAGTTAAATTGGAAAGATTAGAATTTCTAGTCTTTTCTCCTAATGGAGTCTAAATCCAGATCTATAAACTCTGAATTTTAATTTTATTAGTCAATTTATGGTATTCAATAATGATATTCTTCTATGCACAGACCTCATTAAAAATAATTGTACAAACAGGTTATTTTAAATACTGTAGACAATTCAAAATAAATATCAGAAAATATGACTTTCTGCATGTATTTGAGTTATTATTTTGGCTAATTAACCCTATCTTTCTCCTGTAATTCACACCACAGTAGAGGAAAGAGCAAGAGCAAGAGGGAGGGAGGGAAAAAGACAGACAGAGAGAAAGAGAGAGAGAGAGAGAGAGAGAGAGAGAGAGAGAGAGAGAGAGAGAGAATGAGAATAGAGTAGAAAAAAGGATGGGGTAAAATAAGAAGTCACAGAAGCCAGCCGTGGTGACATACAACTTATATTAGAAAGACACCACTTTATGTGCAATTATGTTTTAGTTATCAATATCCAAAGTGTCAAAATGCATTATTTTTGAAGGAAAGCACTTCTCTACCTCATTTCACAACAAAAATATTAAAATTTTTCTACTCAAGTAGCATAATGTTAAAAAGTCATTATGTTGGCTGTAACTGTGAGGATAAAGGGACACAATGTTTCCAGTGCTTGCTTGGATGCCTTCCACATGGATTGAGTTTCAGTTAAAAAGATAATGATATATATTCTGCATCATTTAATAATCAGCAGCAGAAGGAATAAGAAGGCTGTAGAAAATACCCTTGACTTTACATTCTTCCTCCAAAAAAAAGTCTAGGGAAACAAACACATACAGACACACATACACACAAAACCACACATGAAACAAACAAGCAAACAAGTAAACGTGTATCTTGTAACTTAGCAGTAAATGGGTAAGTGGGTAAGGAGAAAAGGAGAAAGGAAAGAAATTATGGCAGAGTCCAGCTTCGCTTTTCTCCATTGCTTGTTTACCTTTTCCCCAGCCGCGGGCGTTGGAGGATTCACAAATCTAAGTTGCATTTCCCAACATGAGAGGAGCTATTCTTTTGTGTTAGTTTAGTACTTGAGAACAATATGTGTTGTATGGAGACCTTGTAAAGTAGTGTGACATGTGAAACTTTGATCTCTAAAAAATATCAAGATCAAAGTTTTCTGTTTTGGACATAAATCTCAGCTGAAGTAAAGTGATAATAGTCTAGTCAAGAAAAAAAATAACCTGTTACAAATGCTTTTGAATTGGTGTTACTCTATGCGGTTGGTGCACTCCTGAATTAATTAATCGTTTCTTTGAACTTCGATATTCTGCTGTCACTAGGTTAGGAGTAAATGTCAATCACTGCTAATGCATTTAAAATTCATTTCCAGCACTAAAATTTTGTAAATGAAAAGAAAAATAGTAAAACTTTGTGACTATAGAAAACAACAGATGGAGAAAGCCATGATGTATAGCAAACCAGACTTACAGGATCAACTCTTCGGAACTGAAAAGTGCTCATCTAAAATAGAAGTCTGATTGAATTTGTGGCTGATATTTTATAAGTTAATTTGGGTGTCAGATTCTTTCATTAATACACTTATTAATATGAATTTAAGAAGATTCAGCTTGCACCACAGATTACTAGATATTTGAACTTGAGCCAGTTAGATGGCCTGCATCCCACAAATGTTCCACTTACAAAACAGGGCTGTTAATGGCGGCTGCGATTTAAGCTTGTCATATGTATTGATAACAGTTGTAAAGTGTTTCCCTCAGTGATTGATTTTGCAATACTCCCTATTCATAATTTATTAGTGTACTTAGATTTTAAAACTATCTATCAAGAGCTAGAGTTTTATACTTGTTCTGAGGAATTATGGTAAATCTATGGAAGAAGTAATGAGATGAGGTGATGGGGCTAGGATCACCCTTTTTCTATTGCAAAAGGGACAATTCTCTTTCCTTCCTCCTCCCTCCTTCCTTCCTTCTCTCTCTCTCTCTCTCTCTCTCTCTCTCTCTCTCTTTCTTTTCTTTCTCCCCCCCTCTTTCTTTCTCCCCCCCTCTTTCTTTCTTTCTTATTCTGTAGTTTAGGTTGGCCCAAGCCCGCTATCTTCCTGCCTCTATCTCCTATGTGTTTCAGTTTTGGACATTCTACCTCAAAAGGCTTACTCACTGTTTACTGGGAAGTTTTAACATATACAAAATAAAATTGAAAATATTACAATATGCCTTCATATATGCATCATTTAATTTCACAAGACTCCTTAATCAGTACTTTACATTTTGTTTTTCCCCATGAGATTTGACTTGCAAAAGAATGTTTTGATTAAATGAACTTGAAATTTGCTAACTCCTAAACTATGAATACAAACAGAAGCATATTTTTTGTTTAAGTTTAATTCTAAACACACAGATGAATGCAATCTATACAAAAAGGCACATCAGGTTAATGTTTACCTATGCTAAGCCTCTTCTCAGTGTTCACTCTTTGTAATGTCATCTGAGACATAGTTTTAAATGTATCAATAACTATTGATGTTAGGTTTTCTGTGTATCACAGACCTCTCCAAGTTTATAGGACACCAAGATGCATATAGAGCAATGATTCTCAACCTGTAGATCATAACCTCATGTTGTCACAGGGGTCACTGAAGACCTTTCAAAACTACAGTTATTTATATTATAATGCACAACAGTAGAAATTTATCATTATGAAGTAGCAACTAAATTTTTTTTTTTTTTTCGAGACAGAGCTTCTTTGTGTAGCCTTGGCTGTCCTGGAACTCACTCTGTAGACCAGGCTGGTCTTGAACTCAGAAATCCGCCTGCCTCTGCCTCCCAAGTGCTGGGATCAAAGGTGTGCGCCACCACCGCCCGGCCCAAAATAATTTTATAGCTGGAAGTCTCTACAATAGGAGGAATTATATTAAAGGGTCATAGCATTAGGAAGGTTGAGAACCACTGATATAAAGTAAGCAGTTGAAAACAAAATGTACAAATTGAACTTTGCATTTTCTCATCCGTAACTTTCTTTAGCTTCCTCATCTCAGGAAATGACCCTGACAACTAGTTAAATAAACAAAATCTACAATGATTATTCTCACTCTTTCCTCCTACTCTGATTACTAATCTCAGATTATTTAACTAAAAACATGTTTCAAATCTACCATATCCGTTGTTGTATGTCTCTTCCTCATTTTTAACTCATTTTTCACCCACAATCAAAGATATATTGTTAAAAGAGACAACACTGTTCAAAATCCTCCAAAGAAATTCCCTGTCTCCTGAATACATTCTCATTTCTTCAGAGTCCAGTGCTGCGTAAGTTCCATCTCTTCTCTCACTCTTCCCACACTGACTGAACTCCTAACACCTGGCTTTACTGTAATAACCCCTGTACTGCACATATTGACACATACCCAAACATGCCTAGATAATGGACTTACTCATCCTTGATTTGTATGTGTTTCTTTAACTGATCAAACTTCAGGAATGAATAAACAAACAGGAAGGTATCATTTTGCTGCAATATTAATCAAATGAGAAAAATCTAGTAAATGCTTATTTTCTTTTTTCCATCATGTAGAAATCCCTAGTAATCCACTGTCTGCAGGTCTATACTTTGGTAAAGTTTCTAAACCAACCTTGATTCTTAAAGGTTCTGACTCCCAGAAGAATTCTTGAATTTAAAATCTAAATTGTCTGATAGGATTCATAGGATTATTTCAATTTTCTTGTATCTGTCAAGGCCTGTTTTCTGGCCAATTATATGGTCAATTTTGGAGAAGGAACATGAGGTGCTGAGAAGAAGGTATATTCTTTTGTTTCAGGATGAAATGTTCTATAGATATCTGTTAAATCCATTTGGTTCATAACTTCTCTTAGTTTCACTGTGTCTATGCTTAGTTTCTGTTTCCATGATCTGTCCATCACTGAGAATGGGGTGTTGAAGTCATCCACTATTATTTTGTGAGGTGCAATATGTGCTTGGATCTTATTTAATGAATGTGGTGCCCTTGCATTTGGAGCATAGATATTCAGAATTGAGAGTACATCTTGGTAGATTTCATCCTATCAGTAATCATAGACTAAGGCTGGTCTTTAATAACAACAGAAAGTCCACATACATGTGGAAACTGAACAATGATCTACCCAGTGATAACTTGGGCAAGGAAGAAATAAAGAAACAAATTAATGACTTTTTAGAAGTTAATATAATTGAAGGCACATGATATCAAAACTTATGGGACACAATGATAGCAATGCTAGGAGGAAAACTCATAGCTCTAACTGCCTACAAAAAGAAACTGGAGAGAGCATACGCTAGAAACTGGAGAGAGCATACGCTAGTAACTTGACAGCAAACCTGAAAGCTCTAGAACAAAAAGAAGCAAATACACCCAAGAGGAGTAGACAGCAGGAAACAATCAAACTCAGGGCTGAAATCAACCATGTAGAAACAAAAGAACTATACAAAGTATCAACAAAACCAGGAGCTGGTTCTTTGAGAAAATCAACAAGATAGATAAACCTTTAGCCAGACTAAACAGAGGGCACAGAGACAATATTCAAATTAATAAAATCAAAACGGAAAAGGGAGACATAACAACAGAAACCTAGGAAATTCAAAAAATCATCAGATCCTACTACAGAAGCCTATACTCAACAAAACTGGAAAATCTGGATGAAATGTACAAATTTCTAGACAAGTATCAGTTACCAATGTTAAATCAGGAGCAGATAAACCATCTAAACAATCCCATAACCCCTAAAGCAATAGCAGCAGTCATTAAAAGTCTCCCCACCAAAAAAAGCCCAGGACCAAATGGTTTTAGTGCAGAATTCTGACAGACCTTCCAAGACGACCTAATACAAATTCTCTTTAAACAATTCCACAAAATAGAAACAGAAGGAACACTACCCAATTCATTCTATGAAGTCACAATTATGCTCATCCCTAAACCTCACAAAGATCCAACAAAGAAAGAGAAGTTCAGACCAATCTCCCTTATGAATATTAATGCAAAAATACTCAATAAAATTCTTGCAAACCAAATCCAAGAACACATCAAAACAATCATCCATCATGATCAAGTAGGCTTTATCCCAGGAATGCAGGAATGGTTCAATATTCAGAAATCCATCAATGTAATCCACTATATAAACAAACTCAAAGAAAAAAACCACATGATCATCTCACTAGATGCTGAGAAAGCATTTGACAAAATTCAACATCCCTTCATGGTAAAAGTTTTGGAAAGATCAGGAATTCAAAGCCCATACCTAAACATAGTAAAAGCAATATACAGCAAACAAGTAACCAACATCAAACTAAATGGAAACTTGAAGTAATCCCACTAAAATCATGGGCTAGACAAAGCTACCTACTCTCCCCCTACTTATTCAATATAGTACTTTAAGTCTTAGCCAGGGCAATTAGACAACAAAAGTAGCTCAAAGGGATACAAATTGGAAAGGAAGAAGTCAATATTTCACTATTTGCAGATGATATGATAGTGCTCCACTATGTTCATAGCAGCCTTATTTATAATAGCCAGAAGCTGGAAAGAACCCAGATGTCCTTCAACATAGGAATGGATACAGAAAATGTACATTTACACTATTAAGTACTACTCATCTATTAAAAACAATAAATTCATGAAATTCTTAGGCAAATTGGATGAAACTAGAAAATATCATCCTAAATGAGGTAACCCAATCACAAAAGAACACACATGGTATGCACTCACTGATAAGTGGATATTAGCCCAAAATCTCACAATATGAAAGATACAACTCACAGACCACATGAAGCTCAAGACGATGGAAGACCAAAATGTGGGTCCTTTGTTCCTTCTTAGAAGGTGTAACAAAATAATCACAGGAGCAAGTATGGAGAAAAAATGTGGAGCAACGACTGGAGGAGAGATTGTTTGGATACTGCCCTACCTGGGAATCCATCCCATTTGCAGTCACTAAATGCAGGCACAGTTGTGGATGCCAGAACGTTCATGCTGACTGGAGCCTTATATATCTGTCTCTTGAGAGGCTCTGCCAGAGGCGGATGCTTGCAGCTAACCATTGAAATGATCATGGTGTCCCCAATGGAGGAGGTAGAGAGAAGACTGAAGGGGCTGAAGGGGCTTGTGGCCCCATTGGAAGAGCGACAATACCAACCAGAGTTCCCAGGGTCTAAACTGCCAGCTTGGGAAAGTGCTTGGAGGGACCATGGCTCCAGCTGTATATGTAGTGGAGAATGGCCTTGTCAGACATTGGTGGGAGAGGAATTCCTTGGTCCCGTGAAGGCTGGATGCCCCCAGTGTAGGGGAATTCGAGGGGGTAGTGGGGAGTGGGTCGATGGGTGGGGGCACACCCTCATAGAAGTAACAGGAGGTCGGATAGGATAAAGGGTTTCAAGGGGGGATGGGGAAAGGGTGATAACATAGGAAATGTAAATAAATAAAATATCCAATAAAAATAAATAAATATATAAAAATCTAGATTGATGCCTTTCACCTTGAACAAAAACTTCAAACTTGAGTTCGAATCTTCATACTCAGTACCTATAAGAAATAGGTACAAATCAATAGCAATGAAAATCTCATGAACGCTCCATAAAAACAAACCAAAATAGCACATTAGAACACTTACCATGGTACTTAGGTCACACCTTGCTTATTAGTGATGGGCTTGAGCCTGTGCAAGATCTGAGACATTTAGAAACTTAAGTTGGGTAGTCTCCATGTTCATAACTTCTGATTCCTTCCTTCCTTTCTCCCTTCTTTTCTTCCTTTTCCATTCTTCCATTTTTATCTCTGTCTGTAAATCTGTCTCTCTATGTATGTATGGATAGATAGATAGATAGATAGATAGATAGATAGATAGATAGATATCTTCACACATATAATCTTTCTGTGTATGTTTGTCTCTGTCTTTCTCTCTCTCTGTCTCTCTCTCTCTCTCTGTCTCTCTCTCTCTCTCTCTCTCTCTCTCTCTGGCAGAATCTCACTATGTAGCACTGACTGGTCTTGAACTTATTATCTAAACAAGGTTGGTCTTGAACTTACAGAGCACCAGATATCAACTATCCTTAACCTCCTCCTTAGTGTACCACCATGCATAGCCTTTCACAGCTTTTATACAACAAGTCTTATAAGAAATGTTGGATGTGAGAGCTTGGAATATAGTTCAGTGTTAGAGATTGCCTGATATGTGTAAAGTCTTGGTCTCGATTCCCAACACTACAAAAATAAAAATAAAAAAGAAATCTATTTAAATTTTAGACTATTTCTAATTGTTTTTTCTGTTCTTTTTTATTTGAGAGGGTAAGGCTTATACTCTAGACTGTGTGTGTGGAGGTCAGAGGATACCTTGCAGGAATTGGTTCTCTTCTTGCACCCTATGAGTCCCAAGGATAGAACTTGGGTCATCATGCTGGGAGTTAAGTACCTTTACACTAGACAATCTGGCAAGCCAAAGAAATATGTTTCTTTTAGACTAGAGAAACATACATGTACATTCCCTTCTCAGAGTTGAGGCTATAAGAGTCCCAAGTTAACAGACCAACTCTATGCTACCTGCATACTAAGCCCACAACATAACTGCATCCACAGCCCTCAGTCCATGCCAATAACAACCTGAAGTGACAAGAAAGCTAGAGCATTGATATGGAAGCAAGGGTAAGCTTGTCTTTCTCCGAAATCATCCAGGAGCTTGAGCAAACATCTGTGCTGAGATCTCAGTACTTGCTTCCTCATTTAAAACAAAAGAATTAAACAAGACTTTGTGCTTTCCGTGAGCTGCCTGTGAAACACTTATTTAGGAGTTAACTGGTATCGTCCTCTACCACACACATCTACTGAGTCTGAATCTTGCAGAAAGAACAAAATTACTGGAATGGCTTCTTCTAAGCGAGGATCTCAGATAATCAGATATGCTCCGTCCTGAATGCTACTAGAACAGAAGACAGGCTGAACAGTATCATCAGATTTTGACTTTTTCTGATGTCAAACTGATGAGTGAGTACCCATGATGAGTGTGAAAATTGACACTGGTCTAAAATATACAGAGATTTCAACGTAAAACTTGCCATTTGAAACTGCTAGTTTTGTATCACCACAATTTTGACATCTACAAAAAGCATTGCCTTAATGGACTGTGAATTGGTGAGCCAATCACAAAAGCGGCACAAAATTCAATCACAGACACCTGCAACTCATTACAAATTTAGCAGTACAAATGCCAGCGGCTGTAATGGGTCTCAGATAGTCTCTACAGCTCTGCCAATATTCACCTATAATTTGGGCTTGACATTTACAAAAAAGACAACATTTACAAAAAAGTAAAGGGCAAAGAGTTTTACCAAATAGTCCCACTCCTTCAACTTCCCCCTCCCTGCCAAGAGACTGCAGGGAAAAAAAATCAATTCTAAATACAGGTGCTATTTGTATTCCTTCTAGGGTGTTTATGAAACTAAATTAATTGATGAAGAATCTAAAACAATACTCACTAAGGGACTTGAAGGAGTTTTGTTTTGTCCTCAGAAAGCAACATTCTCCAAAAGTATTCCTCATGTTAAAAATACAAGAGTAAAAGACAGAAGAAGGCAGAGTAAGTGCAAAATAATGTTAGTTTTATTTTTAGGTTGCCATTCTATTTTTATTTAAGAGATAGGTATATGGGTAAATGCAGACTTGGAGTTTTCCAGTGAAAACTGTCACATTTGCAAATATGAAGCATTATGGTTGTCACGAGGTTGAGTGGAAAAGAAAGAAGAGGGACGGGATCAAACCGCCTGAATTCAGGCATCTAGCAAGCAGGGTTTCTGCTTTGGATGTGTATGACCTTGGAAAAGTTGTGTCACACTTGGAACTGTATTTTCTTTATGAACATTTAAAGATGGCAGCCCTGGCTGGTATCTCCCCTCAGTACCTTCACTGAACATACATTAATTTTCTTCCCCATATGTCCTTCAAAATTTATTCTTTTCATTATCTTTTTAACATATATGTGATATTTGGCCAGGGTCATTTAGAGCATTGCCTAATGCTAATGTGCCTACTATCTTAAGGAGAAATTTACTTTTTGTCTTGTCTAAGGTGTACTTTAAATTTCATGATTTTTTTCCTTCCTGGTCTCTCAGCACATTTTGGAAATTGCTTCCTTTCAATGCTATTTTATATAAATTGAGAAAAGCAAAGGCATTGCAATATTTTAAATATGAACAGCAAGCATTCTATTAATAACCAAATGGAAAAGAAATAAAATATTTAATGTTATTCTTGGCTTGGTAGCTCATCATTTATGAGTATTATTTATAATTTTCTAAGCAACTTCCTCTTGTTTCCTATACATATGCAACTTCCCAATCGAAGTCTATTTCCTTTCTTACTGGTGCTATAATTTGTTTTGGCCATTTTTTCATACTTTAAGGAGCAAATTTCCTTAAAGCAAACAGAACAGCTTCTTGCAGTAACCCTACCACCAATTGTGGTGTAAAGGGAAAGAACATGACCACCTGTGACTTAGCGATTTCCTTTTCATATTCTATTCTATTTATTTATTTGTTTGATTGTTTATTTAACTTTTATCTGTTTGTTGGCATGTGTGTGCAAAAGTGCATGTGAGTGGAGGTGCCCTCAGAGGCCAGAAGCATAACCTATACTTTCGATACTGTTGAGGCCACTTGAGAGCAACATAATATGAATACTGGGAACCAAATTTGGGCCCTCTGGAAGAGCAGTGAGTACACTTTACCACTGAGCTATTTCTCCTGCCCTTCATTTTCTTATATTAGATGGTATGTCAAACTTCCAAACAGCAAACGGTAGTTCTTCAACTATCCATTTGAGAATCATTATCATCTGAAAAAAAGTGTATGTGCTCCTGAATCTATAAATATATAAAACAGTTACACCATCTACTGTCCTGCCTAAAGCCAAGAGATGATGTAAGTGAAATTATGCGATGTCTTCACTCAACTCCAGCTTGAATGTATCATATGAATGTATTCTTAGTCTTCATAGACATTAGGATAGAAATTTCAGACCCTTCTACAAATTAATTAGTCAAGACTTATGTTTTTCTTAATGTGAATGACTAACTTGGTTGTCAACTTGACTGCATCTGGAATCAACTAAAACTCAAGTGAGAGATTTTCTTCCTTGGATAACTTAAGGTGGGAAGACCCATCTTAAATCTAGATCATATGTGACTCAAAGAGCCACTCTAAATCTGAGCTGTGCTTTTTCATCATAGGCCATGTAAAAGGACATAGAAGAAGGAAGCTTTTGTCTTTTGCATGCTTGCCATTGTTCTCACTGGAAAGTGAACCTATCCTACTGCTGAGATACTCCTTAGCTGATATTAGAACCTACTTCATCTAACTCAGTAATAAGTAGATATTAGCCAAAAAAAAAAAAAAAAATACAGAATACCAAGATATAGTCTGCAGAACTCAAAAAGGTCAACAAGCTGAAAGGCTCAAATGAAGACACCTTAGTCCCACTGGGGAGAATGAAGAAAGCAATCACAAGTAGGGAGAGTGGACAGGAGTAGGGGGTAGGGGAACCTGATCTGGTATTGTGGGAGGGCAAAGAACTGAAGCCCTGAGGGCCAGCAGAAAGAATGGAAACAGGCAACCCAGGGAGGTAGGAGTTTGGGAGGATCCTCCAGAATTTACCAGAGACCTGGGAGATGAGCAACTCCTCACCTCCTCAAAGGGAGGGACCTTAGATGAAATGCCTGACAGTAGGGAGAGGGAACTTATAGAGCCCACCTCCAGCAGGAAGACAGGGCATCAAATGAGGAAGAGGGTAGCTATCTCACAGTCAAAACTCTGACCCACAACTGTTCCTGTCTGAAAGAACTGCAGGGGTGGAAATGGAGAGGAGCCTGAGGAAAAGAAAGTCCAGCAACAGGCCCAAAGTGGGATCCAGCTCAAGGGGAGGTCCCAAGACCTGACACTATTACTGAGGCTATGGAGTGCTCACAAAAAGGGAGCTATCCTGACTGCCCTCTGGAAAACACAACAAGCAGCTGAAAGAGTCAGATGCAGATATTGCACCCAACCAATGGACAGAAGTTGCTGACCCAACAACAGAAGTTGTTGAATAAAGGCTGAAAGACACTGAGGAGACCTTGTAGGAGGACCAGCAGTCTCAATTAATCTGGACCCCCAAGACCTCTCAAACACTGGACCACCAACCAGGCAGCATATACCAGCTGATATGAGGCTCCCAACGCATATACAGCAGGGGACTGCCAGGTCCAGGTTCAATCAAAGAAGATGCATCTAACCCTCAAGAGACTGGAGGCCCCAGTGGGTTTAGAGGTCAAGTGGAGTGGGGGTTGGGGGTGGGAACAGCCTCGTGGAGACAGGGGGTGGGTTGGAGGTATGGGGTGGAACAGTCAGAGGGTGGATGGAGGGAGGGGGGAATAAAATCTGGAGTGCAAATAAAATAAATAAATATTGTATTTACTAACTCAAAAAAAAAATACTAACTGAGATGGAAGATCAGAAATTCTCAAGGAATTACCTCAGATCAAGAACCAAATTGGGACTAGTGAGATATATAATCTTAAGTGAACAATTTGGGAATTCTTGGCCTTCTTACCAAAGGACAATTGTTAGACTCTCTAGAAAATAGATTGTGAAGCATTTTCAAACATCCCTTTCAAATTATAATACACACACACACACATACATATATTCATTCATTACTGAGGCTATGGAGTGCTCACAAAAAGGGAGCTATCCTGACTGCCCTCTGGAAAACACTATCAGTTTTGTTCCTTTAGAGAACTGACTAAAACACCTAACATGCTGGACATGTTAGCATGTTAATTGGCTGGACAATGGGATAAACTGTCTTCCAGAGTACTGTATAGCTGAGGAAATGGCCAAGCAGTATCTCAGAGAAGTGTGCACCACGTTGTGCTCAGAAGCAAAAGAAGTGCTAAATAAATTGTGATGATGGAGTACTTCTTTCTCATAATTTGGTTGTATTCAGAGGATGAAAACAAAACAGGCACTTGACTAACTCAATGCTCCCCAGCTTTTAAATGTCACAGCAAGCAAAGCTATCAAGTTTTTAGAAACATTCATGCAGCACATGTTCCTACCCACATATGCATGTCCTTAAATAATTAACAAATATATATAAAACACTTGGGGTTGCACATTAAGGCTGTGGTTTCGACCCAGTTTGTTAAAGCTGAAGCTCAGGTGTTCAACCACACTCTTTTTGTACTTGTGTAGAGAATAAAAGTAAAGAGTACGAACTTTAATCTCGGCTTCCTAGTTTCTATGTGAATTAAAGTGAAGAGACACCATAGATGTGAAAGAAGGGAGAAACTGAATAAAGAATATTTCAGGTTTTTAGATATTTCCATTATCTTCTTTTACATCCAAGAAAAGGCAGAAGAGATGAGTTCATAATTTACAAAGAAAGAAATCTCAAAAGTCAATAGAGTACATTTCGTGTTACTCTCACAGCTATGTAAGGTCACAAGTATTGATTACAACAGATGTATGTTATATTTGGAAACTAGTAGATTATAAATGAAGAAAATATTTTTATCTTTTTTATTAAATATTTTATTTACAGTTCAGATATTATCTCCTTACCCCATTCCCCCCCAGAAACTCCCCATCCCATCGCCCCTCATCCTGCTTCTCTGCAGATGTACCCCTACCTACCTCCCCACTCCCACTTCCCCACCCTTGAATTCCCCCACACACAGCGACCAGCCTTCATGGGACCAAGGATCTCCTCTCCCACCTATGCCCAACAGGGCCATCCTCCCTTACACATACAGCTGGAGCCATGGATCCCTCCCTAAGTGCTCCCAGGCTGGTTGTTTAGACCCTGGTAGCTCTGGTTGGTTACTATCATTGCTCTCCTCATGGGGCCGCAAAACCTTTCAGCTCCTACAGTCTTCACTCTAACTCCTCCATTGGGATCCCCTTGATCAGTTCAGTGGTTAGCTGTGAGCATTCCGCTTCTGAATATGTCAAACTCTGGCAGACCTCTAAGGAAATAGCTACATCAGACTCCTGTCAGCATGCACCTCCTGACATCCACGTCAGCATCTACCTTTGGTGACTGCACATCAGATGGATACCCAGGTAGAATGGTCTCTAGACAGCCCCTCCTTCAGTTTCTGTCCCACACTTTGTCCCCATATTTGCTCCCTTGAGTATTTTGTTACTCCTTCTAAGAAGGACCCAAGTGCCCCCACTTGATCTTCCTTCTTCATGAGCTTCATGTGGTCTGTGAGTTGAATCTTGGGTATTTCAAGTTTCTGGGCTAATTCAATAATCAGTGAGTGAATATCATGTGTGTTCATTTGTGATTGGGTTATCTCACTCAGGATGATATTTTCTAGTTCCATCCATTTATCTAAGAATTTCTCGAATTCATTGTTTTTAATCGCTGAGTAATACTCCATTGTGTAAATGTACCACATTTTTTGTATCCATTTCTCTATTGAAGGACATCTGGGTTCTTTCCAGCTTCTGGCTATTATAAACAAGGCTGCTGTGAACATAGTGGAGCATATGCCCTTGTTATATGTTAGAGCATCTTCTAGGTATATGCCCAGGAGTGGTATAGCTGGGTCCTCAGGTAATGAGATGTCCAAAAAAATAAAAATAAAAATAAAAATTAAAAAAATGAAGAAAATAGAGTAGATGTCATGAAGAAAAACATATTGATGACATACCTGAATATGCTGATGAATGTTTAACTTTTTCTGGAGGAAGTCAGTCAACCCACTATGAGACTTTCCCAGGGGACACTTCTGTTAGCTAGCCCCATTTCCCTGTTTGTATTATATGATGTTTTCAAAATGAAGCTGACAGTATCATTTAGATTTTTTTCCTTTTGGCCTCTGTGCCCATCAGTAGAACAAATATCATTTTGGTTTTGGTTTAAAAAAAAATTGAGATCCTAAGATATTGATATTTGCACCCTGGAAAACTCAAAGAAGGGCCTCACTTTTTTCTCTTATACTAATTCTTACTCTGAGAGCATTATTTCAGAAAATGTATCACTTTTCTTCTGGTTTCTTTGAAGTGATTAGTAAGGGCAAATATGTGCTCCTAATTAGTAGAGTGGGAAGTATACAGTCTTCAAGGTCTCAAGGTTGGACAATGGGATAAACTGTCTTCCAGAGTGCTGTGTAGCTGAGGAAATGGTCGAGCAGTGTCTCAGAGAAGTGTACACCAGGTTTTGCTCAGCAGCAACAGAAGTGCTAAATAAATTGTGAGGATGGAGTACTTCTTTCAAGATTTTAGAAACAGTAAAGGTTCCAGAAATCACAAATAAAGCAAATTTGGTTGTCATTGAACTAGTTCATCAGCTTTGATGTTCACAATGATGTGGAGAGTTTTGTCTGAGGGTCCATGCAGTGTTCCTGTCTTCTGTACCTAAAATCAACTCTTGGTTCTTTAGGACAAGAATATATTTCCTATAATGTTACTGTCTTACTGCAATTAGGATTGGGGTGTGCATCTTTGAGATCCAGCAAGTCCTGCCCTTGAATTATGCCACATGTTTTCTGTGATGATTGCAAGGTGTTTCTTTCTTCATCTCTCTGGGCACTGTTGATGATGTCCCTGGAAACACCTAAGACTTTATGTCTACCTCAGGATAAACAAGTGAAAAACATATCACTTTTGAAGCACTTATTGAGGACCAATAGGAACACAGGTAAGTCTCATCAAAAATCTCGTATCCTGTTAATACCATCTTAATGTTAGAGCAACAACAGAGAATTAGCAAGTAAAATGAACTCTCATGTGTCTGTTTTGTACTATAAGGCACCCTTTGTACTAAATGTTCAGTGTAGAACAAGAAACAATGGCAGCTGCAGAGCCAGAGAAATTGACACTGGTTGAGGTGAAAGAGTATTTTATGAATTGCTTCTATTATATTATAGTAGGTAGTATGTCACTAGAGCCTGACAAGGTTAGGAATAATCTCATAATTTACACTCCAGGAGAACTTGCAGAAGCATTCTGAGGTTGAGAGTTCATTGGAACAGAGGAATGGCTTCACTTAGAGGGACCTGAGCCAGAGAATTATAAATCACAGCAAAAGGTGGCAGCTTGTTTTCCTAGGTAGAATAAAAATGGTAGTGGATTA
The DNA here is from genome assembly GCA_021653895.1 of Mastomys natalensis. Classification (NCBI taxonomy): domain Eukaryota; kingdom Metazoa; phylum Chordata; class Mammalia; order Rodentia; family Muridae; genus Mastomys; species Mastomys natalensis. Next base: position 259,696 of record JAJTUV010001322.1, on the reverse strand, counting down.
GAGTGCATGTGAAATGGAAACACAGAGAAGCAATTACCTTAAATACATCACACAAGCATTTCTAAGCACTTTCTGTGACTATCTGTACCTAATATCACAATCTAAGGCATGCATTTTCTTTCTTCTCTCTCTCTCTCTCTCTCTCTCTCTCTCTCTCTCTCTCTCTCTCTCTCTTTTATTTTTTTGAGACAGGGTCAGTCTGCCTCAACTTCCCAAGAGCTAAGCTTAAAGGCATACACAACCACGCCTGGCTCTAAGGACTGTTCTTGTTATTCACTTTCCTTATTATCTTTGTTTAATAATGCTACTGATGGAATTGTGTCCTCTACAAACTCTTATTTTGAAGTCTTACCCATCAATATAACTATATGTGAAAATGGGTTCTTTTGGTGGCAAAGATTTTTGTTGAAAACTCTTCCAGAAATATCAGAGTAGGGGCAGAGTTTCTTTCTATTGCTTAGAGATCCCAGGGACTAAAATACCAACCAAAGAGTACATATGGAGCAACCATGGCTCCAGCCATATATGTAGCAAAGGATGGCCTTGTAAGGCAACGACAGGAGGAGAGGCCCTTGATCCTGGGAAGGCTCAATGCCCCAGTGTAGGGGAATGCCAGGGCAGGGAGGAGGGAGTGGGTGGGTGGGTGGGGGGATCACCCTCATAAAGCAGGGGGAAGGGAGATGGTATAGAGGGCTTCAGGAGGGGAAATCTGGAAAGGAGATAACATTTGAAATGTAAATAAATAAAATATCAAATAAAAATGGAAAAAAATACATGGAAAAGACAGCAGACTGTGTGCTTATAAGAAAATCATCAGGAGAGGCCACTGAACATTTTTCCCCTGAGGACTCTGAGAAATTGAGTGTCTGTTGACAATACACAACTTCTAGTCATTCTTTGTTGACATCCCAACCTTTCTGTTTTCACTTTTTCCATACCTGACTGCATAACCTTCTCTTAGATGCTCAGCTACGAGATGCCTTCTTGTCTCAGAAAGAAGACTCTCTCAAACTGTCTTAAGTTAAAAAAAGGTAGTGTCTATGAAGATGATGCATGTATTTTTCAATCATCTACAATCCAACTTCATAAACTACACTTTATACAAAGTGTAGTGCAAAGATAACAATGTCAAACAAGGTCACAAGCTTTGCCAGAGATGCTTTGAACCAGAACTGAGTCTGTTGTATATTATGAATCAGAGTGTTTTAAATATATATTATATAAATTTTTATACCCTTTCAGAAATTGAATAGCTTAATTATGGAAAACAAAGGCCTAATGTTTTCTTATCAGCATTTCTTATAATGTAAGTACCAAATTACTATACCTGGCATTTACTGTCTGAATGTTTGATTGTAAGAATTACTCTTTGAGTTGACAACTTGGCTTCAAAAGTATTGAATAAATTTTGGCTTGAGATTAGAACAGAATTTCCAACAATTTCAGGAATTTCATAAATATACTTATGTCATCTTAATCTTATGTATTTATGTGAAAAACTGATCTTATTATCACTGACTATAAAATCAAAATATTGGTCAACTATAAAAGATATTGAAGATATTGTATATCTTACTATATCAAATATCCAAGCCAATATTTAATTCATTATGAAGAAATAATATATCTCACTAATACATTCATTTTATCTTCAAAAATGCTAAAATTGCATGTACATAAAATAATTGTTTTAAAATAAATTCATGACTTTTTATTAGTGGAGTTTGGTATTTTACAATTTATAGAACAACTTTGTTAGGTATTTTAGCCAGTTTTCTAAAGGAGCAAAACTGATAGAATGAATGAACACACACACATACACACACATATATATATTTGTATAATTTGAAGGGGATTTTTTGAAAATGCTTTACAGACTATTCGCTAGAGAGTCTAATAATGGCTGTTCCTTTGGTAAGAAGGCCAAGAATTCCCAAATTGTTCACTTAAGATTGTATATCTCACTAGTCCCAATTTGGTTCATGAATCCAAGGTGAATTCATGAATCCAGAATCCTTGAGAACTTCTGATCTTCCGTCTCAGTTAGAATTTAGATAAAGTAGGTTCTAATATTAGCTAAGGAGTATCTCAGCAGTAGGATAGGTTCACTTTCCAGTGAGAACAATGGCAAGCATGCAAAAGACAAAAGCTTCCTTCTTCTATGTCCTTTTACATGGCCTATGATGAAAAAGCACAGCTCAGATTTAGAGTGGCTCTTTGAGTCACATATGATCTAGATTTAAGATGGGTCTTCCCACCTTAAATTATCCAAGGAAGAAAATCTCTCACTTGAGTTTTAGTTGATTCCAGATGCAGTCAAGTTGACAACCAAGTTAGTCATCACATTAAGAAAAACATAAGTCTTGACTAATTAATTTGTAGAAGGGTCTGAAATTTCTATCCTAATGTCTATGAAGATTAAGAATACATTCATATGATACATTCAAGCTGGAGTTGACTGAAGACATAGCATAATTTCACTTACATCATCTCTTACATCATCGTTCTATTTTTAAAGATGGGAGGTGAACAATCACCAACCCAAATCATGACCAAATTCATTAAAGCAAGCAATTAATTAAAGCAAACTTTTTTATCTGTGTATATGTGCTGCCTACCCCTAGGGTTGGTTTCTAGAGATCAGCATTGAATATAATGTATGCAAGGTTTTTATTGCTCAGAGGTAGAAGGTTTCAAAATGGGCGCTTTGGTGGGCCAAGTAGGTGAGGTTACAGGAGCAATATTTAAGCATAAAACTTTAGTCCTAATGACCTCCTTGGAAAAAAAAACCCACATGGTAGCATAACAAGGTAGTCATAATAACAGGTGGTCATAATAAGGTAGTCATATAACCTTTTGAGAATATTTATTTTATTTATATGAGTGCACTGTCCCTGTCTTCAGACACACCAGAAGAGGACATCAAACCTCATTGCAGATGTTTATGAGCTACCATGTGGCTTCCGGGAATTGAACTAAAGATCGCTGGAAGAACAGTCAATGCTGTTAATTGCTGAGCCGTCTCTACAGCCATATAACTTTTTTAAACAAAGATGGGGTTTTAAGATGATTATAAACAACTTTTTGAAACAAAGACATGGCTGCCATTCCTGAAACAGGCAGTAAAGAGCCATTTATAGTTAGGATTACAGGTGGAAAAATCCTTGAGAAATAGAGGTTTACTCATAAACAAGAAGGAGCGTAGTTTATCTTTACTACAAGATGGCTTTTAAACCTGAAGTGGAGGCAGCGTGGTTCTCCAGACTTTCCATATTTTTTCTATCACTCCCAACCTAATCATCTTGAGTCCAGGTGTCTTATGGAACCTAAAGCCCAACGGGTTGGCCAGGTTGAATCACCAGAGAGCTTCTAGGATCTACTGTAAGGATCCATGATTCTCTGAAGAATGATACTCCAGATGCAAATAGTATGTAAATGCAAAGTGTTTTACTCTGCAGAAGTTCAGCATGCTGGTGGCATCTACCATTACCAAGATAGAGAAACACCTGAGTAAGCTCACAGGCTGAATTTAAAGCACATTAGGGGAATTCCGGGGTAGGTGACTTTATCTTGCTCTATCTCTTAGGGACATTCCAAAACCATTATTGGGCATGGGGGCTGGAGTCTGTTGTTGATGAATTCCAGGGTAGGTGGCCTTATCTTGTTCTATCTCTTATGGACCTTCTGGAAATATTACAGAGGTGGATGTGAGTGTTGGAAAACTCTTGCTGACCCATTGTCCTTGCCTCAGAGTGGCTGGGCAGTTTCTGACTAGCTGCTTGAAGCCTGGGTTTTTAGGCCTAATTTCCTGAATGGCCAATTTAAAGCCTGTCATAGAGGCAGCCTGTCACTACTTGCATTCATCCTCTATGGTCACAGGCACACAGCCATGATTGCCTTTTTAAGTGGTTGAAGGGGATTGGGGGATTGGAGCTCAGGTCCTCAGGCTTATAACACAGAGCTCTTATCTATTGAGCCATCTTCCAACCCATTGTATGTTTTACTTAATCTTGAGTTTTTTAACTTCTAATGTAACAGGACAAACCTCAGGGTGCTTTTGAAGATTATAAGATAGTTAAGTACATGACATAGACTCCTCTTTCTGTGTCTGTCTCCCTCTCTGTCTCTCTCTGTGTCTGTCTGCTTCTCTCTGTCTCTCTCTGTCTCTCTGTCTCTCTCTCTGTCTCTCTCTCTCTCTGTCTCTGTCTCTCTGTCTCTCTTCTCTCTCTCTCTCTCTCTCTCTCTCTCTCTCTCACACACACACACACACACACACACACACACATCATGAGACAAAAAAGCTCTTACTATTATTTACAGAAGTTCAGCATGACATAGATAGTATTACTCACTAATTAACACAGAAAAATAAATGCTCCAAGTAGTAAATACTGTGTAATAATTCAGCCAATTAAAAGTTAGCAATCCATGACTATTAAATTCCTAACCATATTTTTCTTTCAAATCCAAATTTAAATACATTGGATTTTTGTTTTTATTGTTTCCACAATTTAAGTCATTTCTGAAAGGTAATAATAAAGTAGTGGAATTAAGAGCAAATCAAATGCCTAATGATCACTCTTGTTTCTTTATGCAACACATATATTAGCTACTTAAATTCAGACTGAAAGGTTGGCTTCAACCTGTTGTTGCCAAATACATCTAGTCTTGGCTGCTGTGCACCAGGAGGAAACAGAGAGGATGCTTCGTTGCTAACCCAATTTGTTTGTCTGTTTGTCTTTTTCTCCCCTACTAGGTCTGAATTAACATTTTCTTTCTTTTATGAAAAAAAATGTCTAAATGCAAAAAGGAAGCAAACACTTAATCCACTCTAGTAGATCTGTGAGACACATGGCCTGTGGAGTAATTTAATCCAGTCCACCACGGAATCTGAAAATTGCTTCTTCCATCCCCTGCTGAAGCTGAATCTGAATGCAAGAAGAACAGTCTCAAAAAACAAGAGCTCCTGAGTGCTGCTTCTAAGGGGCAGGGCCACAGAGGTGTGGAACGGTGGGGGGTTATGAATTCAATTTACCCATATTCAGAACAGTGGAAGAGAAATGACTATACTTCCATTCTCTTACAAAGCTCTGGGTAGAATAAAAGAAATGAATTCAATGCTTCTGACTCATTTACAGGGATCACAAAGGCAGTCTGAGTTTGGAACAGAAGAGAAATTTCCAGAATTTTATATTTTAAACAGCCAGACAAAAAGATGAAACAAAACCAACACCATCACCTTTTAATATAAAATTGTACTTTGTGCAATGGTGACCATCGAAACACTGTTAGAGATGCCTATTAAAAATACTTATTCAGTATTTAAGGAAAATAATATATACATTTGCTAATCTCTTCTTTCAAAGATTCTTGGATATTTGAGTACATGCAACTTAAATACTTAATGGTGTTCCATTGCAAAAATAAAAGCCTCTTTATTTCAAATAGTTCAATCTCCTGTAATAGTCTCATTAATTTGATCTTTCATAATGCCTTTTTCAATTTATTCTGTTTTTTCTTCATTTTGGCTTTCTTAGAGAGTCTTTGTAATCCACAGGGCTGAAACCTGTTCAAATACCAACATCACAATTACGTTAATAAAGCAGTCAAGTAAAAATTCTTCATAAAGTATCAAGCACATCTAAGAAGCATCATTTCATAGAGACAGTTTCAAGAATTTAAATAGTTTGCTTTGTCCAGTATAATCAATAATACATTTTAGAGAATAGCATAGTACCATAGAGAGAACACATGTACTTCCTGGTTGCATTCATGGCATTCGTGGCTGAATTGAAATCCAAGAATTTGTCGTTTAATTTGGGACTGTCTGATTCAGCTGCGTTGTCCCAGTATTTTCCAATAGCTGATAAAGAGTCATTCTGTCTGGTATAACCTGTTATCTTCTCTAAACTCTCCAGCTCAGGGTCTGGGCTGAGTCCTTCCCCTAGAAATTTGGGCTATTCTGGAATAGGGTCTCCTGTCTGTATCCTGGTACCCTGGCTCGTGGTTTCTGCCTCTCTCACTCTCCCCCACCATCTCTCCTCTCAGAGTCCAATTTAGTCTGTACTTTTCCAGATGCCTCTTGCTATTTTCTCCATCATATCTACAGTAAACTTTCTCTTCCACCATACCTAGAAGTGTCATGTCCCACTTCATCTGCTCCTGAAACCACAGGAGTGGCACAAACAGGGATCAGCACCTCCAAATTCTAGAGCCCACTTCCCTGTACCTGCTCTCTAACCATTCATCTCTCATGGTCTATTCCATAAGTATCCATAAGTATCTGTCTCATCCCAGAACAGCTACACCTTTATGTGGAACCTCTCTATGCCATGTACATGAGCATACCTCTTTATTAAGACTCTTATTCATCTATGATACTTTGCAATCCTGTTCACTGCTCTCAGCCCCCTCCTATAATACACTGTAACACTTCACATCTCCTCCCTCTAGGAGATGCCTCCAATCTCATCTTAAATCCATCTTTCTGAGTCACTACAAACGTTTTCCTCACTTCCTCCTGGGAGCTGCCTTCACTATCTCTTCTCTAAACCCTCTGGGCAACTATATTCTCTCTTAGAGCTTATAGGAACCCTCTCCTCTTGTGGAGTTCTGTTTTGAGATACTTTCTCTCTTCTCCCTGGATTACAAACATCTTGGCCTCAATACAAATCAAAGGCTAAAAATTTGGTATGGTTGGTTTTCAAATTCTTTCATACAGTAGCTTCTGCCACTGCACAAATGATCCCCAAATCTATTGTATCTAAACTTGTTCTGCTCTCCGCTTCCAAAAGTCTCTTTCTTTAAGGTTTTTCTACTTACCTTTACATACATATTTTTATTTTGCTACTATATATATTTTTTTTATTTAGACTATACAGTATATGTAACATGGATGGAGATGTCAACAGGTCTCCAAAATATTGTGGATTACTCTGGATGATGATACATCATATAATGTATGATGAGAAATTCCTAAGGTTATAAGGATATACTCAGATTAACAGAAACTGACTTAGATAAGTATATCTAACTACTTTTGTCTTTTCTGTGTTCAACACTGGGCTTCTAGAGAATTTAAATAAGAAATAACATATGTTTAATAAATAATACATATTTATAAATTCCTAAGGTCTACTCTGATTAACAAAAGCTGATTTGGAGATTTACATCTAACTACTTATGTTTTTGCTGTGTTCAACACCAGGCTTCTAAAAAATTTAAATAAGGAACAACATATGTTTAATAAGTAATGTTTATAAATTCCCAAGGTTATAAAGCTATTCTCAAGTTTACAGAAACGGACTTAGAGAGACATGGCTAAGTAGTTATGTCTTCCAACTGCTCAACATCAGGCTTCGAAAAACATTTAGATAAGTAACAGCATGTTTGGATAGAGTATGCTTAGTAAACAAGGTTTATAAATTCCTAAGGTCTACTCAGATTAGTGTCACCCGACTGGAAGGTATGTGTTTAACCTCTTTGTCTTGCTACCTTTGCAAAGCTTCTGCTACTTGGATAAACTGAGTCACATAAAAACCTGATATTTTATAATGGTACACTATAAAAGAATCAGAAAAGTAAGGTTCATTCCGTCTTTGTGGACAATAATTATGGTTTAAAGTTTTATTTTGATGCTAATGAATCATCAACTAAATCTTCAAATTTTTAAGGCTCAAATTTGACAGGGATAGATCCTAATTGTATAAAAAACTACTAACTTTGCATAAACTCTTAAAGATGATTAAGGCATACAAGCTCCATTTAACTTATTCAAACATCTCAGGAGTTTTTGCCTTAGATACACCATAACACAAATATCTGGAACAGATCAAATTCCCTGAGAATATTAAAGGGACAATTTCAGTCCAGTATCTATGTCAATGAACATAGTGACTAGTGGGTTTTTTTTTTTTTTTAGGCAGAGTTTCTATATATAGCCCTGGCTGTCTTGGAACTCACTTTGTAGACCAGGCTGGCCTCGAACTCAGAAATCTGCCTGCCTCTGCCTTCCAAGTACTGGGATTAAAAGCATTCACCACCACTGCCTGGCTGTGACTGAAGTTCTTACTATTGCTATTACTATTCTCATTTCTAAGAATTTTTCAGTCTGTATCTAAAAAATAAAACTTCTAACTTCTCCTGTTTGTAATAATTCTGTAATGATCTCTGCTCATTACTTTCAGTAATGATCTCTGCTCATTACCGTACATTTACTTTCAGTTCTCATTCTAGAGAATAATAAAAAGCCACAAATTATGAAAAAATTATCTGTCCAAATTTTCAATATCTGCACTTTAGCACACTTTAACTCTAAATTCTACTTGTTACATATTTAGTTTATCAGTAGAATCAAAGCTTCGCCCACACATGTCTACAAGTGACTATGGTCAAGTTCTATAGCTTGGCTTTTCATCTTTAAAAGAGGTATACTTACAAAGACAATAAATTATCTATCCCATGATTGATTGTGGTAATTAAAAAAGAATAGTGGTGGATATCTTACCATTAAAGACATAGGTCATAACATATACACATGCTATAAAATATTGAAAATGGCACCTTGTCTCTTTCTTCCCCCAGACATGTACCCATTGTCTATTTATAACACCAGAGAAATCCCCGTTAGTTATCACCACAGAAAATATTTTATAAATGCCAATTAAAACTGTCAAAGCCTTTAAATACAGGGAAAATTGGACAACTGTTACATCCAAGAAAAGCCTAACCTGGCACCTGGTTGTGGTTCTAAAACACCACCAACAAATGGCTACCAGATAACAACTAATGAAACAGAACACAATTGAGACTTTAATTATCAATAATACTTGATTAGAAGTCTATGAACTTTTAAAATGCATCATGCAATGTAAGGTGTTACTAAGAGAAGATATTGGATCTAAATTAGAATTTTATCTATTATTTTCACTGATTTTTATAAAACAAAGCTTATTTTCAAATAATTCCAATAACTAGAAAAATTGTCTAGAAGTTAACCTGTATATGATAATGAACATTATTTCATTTAAAAATTAATAATAATGTTTGTGTCACTCTTCTGTCTCATAAATGAGAAAGGTCAGTAGATGGTTCTGTATAGCTGAAGCAAACAAGAGCCAAGGGAAATGAGCTAGCTAACTTCCTGTAGCTTGACACCATTCCTTCTTGGAAGTATGTAGAGTTGCAAACTAATCATACATGCATAGACCTGATTCCAATGTGTGTAATGCACATTAGAGAAAGGGACTCTCAATCCTTGAGAGTAAATGGGTTTTCATTTCCTCGGTTTTTTTCATAGTGATGGAAAGCTAATGACTAATATCTTTGGCATTCCATACCAAAGTGTGAATGTATTATTGTGGGTAAGATAGTAGAAACAACAGCAGAGTTTTAAAACACTGTGTGTATGTGTGTTGTGTGTGTGTGTGTGTGTGTGTGTGTGTGTGTGTGTGTATGGAGAGAGGGGGGGTAGAGAGGGAGAGAGAGAGAGAGAGATGTTTGTGAGGAAGGCTATGACATTTGGCATAACCATGTGCGAACTGAATGTGAGTATCAGGTGCCATCTATGGCAGAGTGGAAGCAAGGCAAAGATAACTTCCCGAAAGTCAGTGTCCTGTGCCTGATACGTCATCAAGTTTCAAACAGACTTCCTTGAAAACTTCTCTATGATCAACTTGCCAAATTTACTTCATCTCAAGGAAAATGAAGATGAGAAACTCATTACCAACTTTAGAGCTACAAACCCAGACATTTAATGCAGACTACAGGGGAACCCTACTTGATCTCAGTATAAAAGCGTTTTCCAAAGTGTCTGCAGCATTATTAAACAGAAAGGATTAGGAGACAGACGGTAAGGGAATGAAAGGGCCAACTTATATTCTTCTTCTTAAAAAACAGAGCTCTGTTAGAAATTTCCCAGAGCTCTCAAACATATGAATCATGCATTTGCTCACATAAGATGTTCTATCTATTCTGACACAGTTACATAACACAGAATAAATTAATAATATCTTTGGTAAATCTCAAGCCTTCTATTATCATCTCTTGGAGCTGCAAATACTGAAAAGAGGGCAGGATAAGAAGAAAAGGAAATGAATTTGGTGTATTTCATTTCATTGACTGTCATATTTTTTTAAAATTATTGGGGAAAGATACTTAGACAAAATTTAAACTAAATGAATTATTTAATAAACAGATGCTAAGTGCAAATGCATAATTTACTACTATGCATGAGCTAGTTTAAGAACACCAAAGTTTTTCCTCTTATGCTAGACTAAAATATTTCCACATATAACCTAGTACACATCTGATGGTAAATCCAGGTATTAATTTATAAATGTTCTTATATGTTTTGAAGGATACAGGATTGATTGAGGACAAGGGTTTAAATAAAAAACATTAAGCACCCAGAGTTGTTAAGATTTATGACTACAACGGTCACTTTATGTAGGTTATTGTATTTTCGTCACCTGCCTGCCATTGTGAAATTTGGAATGCCTCTTCCCAATTCTTACCCTATACACATTTACCTTGATGAAAAACTCAAGGATATTTTCCTAAGTGTTTAGCTTGTGTGTAGGTTTATTTATTACATTTCATACATTTGGTAGGTAAAATCTTTATGTGGCTCTATAAAAGACTATTCTTAACATTGACAGAGTTCTGTTTTTAATGTCTAACAGCAAAATAATGATGATGATGAAATAAAAAATAAAAGATAAAAATACCATAAGCCTTATCATGTACATGATGATTATGGTTTAGCTAAAAATGTTGATCAAGGCATTGTGATCTCTTCAGGAAGTGTCTTATTCTATGTGGGAAATGGACAAGGTACTATCATTGAAATGGTAAACATGGAGGAATAAAAACAGTCAAGGATACATGCAAAGCAATGTGCAGAACACTTTTATTTTATTGTTCTTCATTCTATGCCTCAGTTTCCTCTTCTTTAAGGAAACTTTCATGATACAATTTACCTTCTAACATTGTTATAATATGGAACTGAATTGAAAAATAAGAAATTAACTCACCGAGTGGTCTGGAACTCAGTGAAGATTAAGAAGAACACAACTACCATGTGATAAGGTCTCAAAAGTGCAATGATGATTCACAATGTGATGATGATTTGATTTGAGCTTCTTTCATGATATAGGCATATATCTTTCATAAAACAGGGTACTTTCAGAATGCAAGGCTATTCATCTGTATATGAGAAAATTAGGAAACATTTGGCTCAGCCTTTTGAGTGACAGTTCCTGAGAAGAACAGCATCTAATAGTGAACCTTTTACAAAGTTGATTAAATAATTAGAATGTCAATGATTGTGCAGAAAGTGGAACATTACTGCAGGACCAGAGCCTAATTACAATTTATTTGGACTATATTTAGTCCCCTTTGCCCACCTATGTGCCTGCCCTAATATCGTTTAAAACTTATTAAATTAACAGGTAACTTCTTCCTAACAGCCAAAAGACTAACAATATAATAAATAGCATCCAAGGTTTTTCCTACTTTTCTGTAACTAACCTAGCTGATGTTTCAATCAATGTATGTATGTATGTGTGTATATATATATATATATATAAACAACATCAGAATAGTTCCACAGAGACACTGATGTATAAATACCTTGCATTAAGTGACTGTGTCATTGGAACATCCTCAACCACTGCATTTTAAAACCAACTAGATTTATAACCATGTCAATTATGCTTCTATTTTAAAACTCATGAACGTTATTATGTTGGAGCATTAGAATATAGGAGCCTACATTTGTGTTCCTGGACCATGAGCACTCATAATTGGCTCTAGAATATACTATCATTTACCCACTATGAAGGAAGACTTGGGTTTTGATAATGATAGTTTCTTCCATTTTTAGTTTTTATATTATTTGTACAGAAGTGGGTTTCTGATGTGAATTTAGTTGTTTTAATATGAAAAATTGGACATCAGCAGGTTAAAAATACATTATTCTTTCTGACATGAGTTGAATGCTTCAATGGGATGTTAACATGGAAGTCAGTGGAATAAAAAAGTAAGGGCTAAAATATGAATGGCTTTTCCAGGTGATTACTTATCCTCCATAAGCAGGAGATGGTGGTAACTATTAGCACCAATAGCAGATGTTGGCTCGACTATTTCTGCTAATGCTTGAACTACAGCTTTGTTAAATGCAGTGGAATCTGCAAGCTAACCTCCATCTTCCCTTTCTGTGAGTTCTCAAATTACCCATTACAGGAAAATAAAATGTCTTTTTCTGGTAACTAGGTTAGAGCAACTCTAGATAGTCATGATGTTTAAAATTAAACATTTGTTTCACATCATTTCTTCTCTCTGTGCATCTCTATGATCCCTTGTCTACTTTGGAATAATGAACTCACAGACTCTTGGGCTTTTCCAAGATCCATACCTCTGGGGTAAGAGCTACACATTAGGATTGTGCCCACTACTGCACACAATGCAAGCAATTTCCAGTTACCATCGAGTTTCTCACCCTTCCACAGGAAGTCATGTTTTAAGTTTTGACCATGCTTTTTGAGGTTTCCCATCTGCTTTAATCTTATGGCAGCTCTGGCCTTCAGTTCAGGTGACTAAAACATCACATGATGTTCTTTACTGACTTTGGTTCATCATCATTGTCTATGTACTGTAAAGGAGCTTGTGTATTGGCCAAAATGAGTTAATTTCAAATAGAGATTTTTTAAGATGTGTATTAATTGAGGATGCAAAACATGCTTAGTACTATTTAAAGAACTGTATTTTAACTTTCAATTTATTTAATTATAATTAGTATTAACTTTAAGGTAAATAGCTACCTGTTTCTATGGGCTACTGCAAACTGCATTTTATATATAAAAATGTAATGGGGTAAATATGATCAAAGAACATGTTGTACAATCATGAAAAAACACAATAAAAATCTATTATCTAATACAATTAATCACATTGATTTAAACTAACTGAATTTAAAGTTACTAGATCAAATTCCACATAGCTATAAAATTCCTAATTAATTTCAACCTCTCATTTTCTCCCTAAAGTCATTATTAGTCCCCCTATGAAGTCTAGTTTTTAGTTATAGTTAATGTCTTCAAGTATTTTATGCCTGTTGTGACCACTTCCTCTAGGCCACCATTGTTCCTATCCTGGATAAGTTCCAGGAGATCTGACAGAGCATGATTCCTTCTCTAAAGTAACTTTAGCAATCTCATAGTCAGTCTTCTATTTTGTATCTTTGACAAACTCCTTGCTGCTCCTCCAATACTCCAGGTCTTTACGGCATCAATATTTTCTTTAGCTGGAGCATTTTCCACATGTGTGTTTTATCACTTATCAATATAACCTACTTCTCAAGTAACAAGAAATATGTAGAATCAGCTGTGTGCCCAATAACAATCTACCTAAATTTAAAATTAAAATACTATGGCAAGAGTAAGTTAAACTTTATAGGCATAGATGGAAGTAGAGTCACCTGAGGCAAATCAAAATGTCAAAACTGAGTTCCAAAACTATACTACTTATCTTGAGATAAAACTTAAGGTAAAAATCATGTTCCATATCAAGTAAAAACAACTTGGTGTTGGAAGTAAAAACTTGAGAAATGTTGTATGTGACTACTGTAAAATTACAAGGTATAAGAAATCCCTCGAGGGTTGGGTAAAAACCCAAATGGTTAAGTTAACTAATTGCTCTACAGTCAGCCAAGGATCTGTTGCCAGAACTGACATTAGGTCCTCACTACTGCCTGGAACTCCAGTTCCAAGGGTTCTGGTGTCCTCTTTTGGCTTCTGCATGCATCCATATGCATGTAGTGCATACTGAGAAGTGAGTATACACATACACATGAATAAAAGTAAATAAAATATTAATCAAAACATTCTAAGAATTCTACCAAATGGACAGTGAAAAGGTTCAGCAGATGGGAACATTTGCAAAGAGGTTTCACACTCTCAAAAACGTTGACTCCTACAAGGTAGCAGGATAAACCCAACCCAAGAGAGTCCCAGCTGATGGTAGTGGTTTGGAAGACTGTGACACCTTAAGGAAGTGGGGCCTTCCAGGAGGAACTGGGTTACTAAGGGTGGTTTGGTATTCAAGCCTCAGTTCTTGTCTACTTCTAGCTTTTTGCCTATTGATGTAATATAACCAGTTACCTTTTATTTTTACTACTATATCTTCCCTGTCACAATGGCATAGATCTCTTCTTAAATTCTAAGCCAAAATACTCCTCTCCTTTAAACTAGTTGTCATCAAGTATTTCATCACAGCAACAAGAAAACTAAACCACACTGAGGGGTGGTGGATCCACTGCAACGATAAACCTGACCATAAAGAATTAGGAAGTTCTGGCTACAAAGTCTCAGAATGTGGTTAGCAGAATGCAATGGGCCATCCTGGTTGGACTTCAGAAGACCAGGACACAGGCTTAAATATGGAAATTGGAGGTTCAGCTCTGGAGAATTCAGAACAGAATAAGGACTTACTTTGTGTTGAGAACTGTCGGGAAGTCATTCCTGTTATATTCTGGCCAAGATTCTGGCTGAGTTTTTTCCACATCCTGAGAACCTGCGGGAGGTTGCATTCAAAGGCCTATTGTTTTGATAAGGGAAAGTTCAAGACAGGGAAGCATTCAGGCTATGTCATAGTTACTAGTAATGCTCTTATCCAGGACCACAGGGAGAGAAAGAACAAAAGGTGACTTTGAGAGAGAAGAAAAAGTGTGGTTGCATGGGGAAAGGAGGATATTAAAACTTGTAGATAAGGCAGGTTATAAGAAAGCATCTGTAACTATTAAAGAGTTGTAGTATTAAAGAGACACTCAAGGCCCTAATTAGACAACAGGAAAGACATCATGAGGGAAAAGTGCACTCATTAGGCTACTTCTTATAAAAGAGTAAATTTATTTGAAAAGAGCCTATATGGAGAATGTCATTAAAAGTTCAAATACTGGACACAGAGATGTAGGGTTTCATATTTTCTCTGTAAATAATCAATTTTATTTTGATCTAATCTTTATTTCCTGTGCCTACACTTCTATATCTTGTAATGATATTTATTTGGTTATATTTTGAGCATAATGTTTTAATAATTTTATTGTAACAAGTGCTAACAGTGAAGACTTTGGGCCTTTGAACAGTATTGGGACTATTAAAGATTATTGAAACTTTTGGGGTTAATGTATAAACATTTTGTGTTATGAGAGACAGTTGATATTGTTCATTTAGGAAGTAGAATCTTGCTGGAGAAAATAGGTTACTACAATAATCTTAAGATTTGATGGGCTGGCCTTACTTCCTGTCTGCTCCCTGCTTCCTGGTTGCAGAATTAGGTGATCAGCTGTCTCACTTTTCAGTCACCACACCATCCTGGTCAGATGAACCACATTACTTTTAAAATTGTAATACAAAATAATTCTCCTTTCCTAAAGTTGCTTCTTTACAGATATTTGATTACAGAGATGAGAAATGTAATATTATAGTATCTGAGTACTCTGCCTTACCAAGTTAGCAAAATAGTCAACCATCATGTGCTCCAAAATTAATGCCTACTGAGGAGATGTAGGACCTAATGAAAGGCCAGTCCAGGTTCCATGGTCCTGAGCATTCAGTCTGTTTGTTTGAGTATGTGGCTTTGTGCATATGCTATTGCCCCATTACATATGGAATTAATGTAGCAAAGTTGAGAAACCACAACACCTCCCTGTGAATGCACTAAGATGTAGGTGGTTATTTACTTAGCCTGCATCGATTCTTTTTTCTGAAAGCTGAATCATGTGGCACTAATTCTTTGGCATGATTACTTCACTCTCCAAGTCAGAATGGCAAATAAAAGGAGGTGAGGTTAGGAATATAGGAATATCCTGACTATCTTGTACAAAGTCCTTAGTTTTATTCACAGGACCTTAAATAAATTATAGTTTTGAATGCATTCCTGAGAGCTGCATAGCCTTCTTCCCTTATTTTACCCATCTCAAGAAAAGATAGCATCTCTAAGGATATCTGTAGTTTCTCCATCCCTTTTGCTAGATTATTCACTCAGTCATAAAAAAAATACATCCACAAAAATAACATGTTTACAAAGAAAAGCAAGGTAGAACTCCTTTACAGTTTCTTTTGAGGTCTCATCTTATGGTTTTTTACCCTCTCCTTTGTGACTTTTTTATATCTCCATTTTTATACCTCCATTGCCCAATAAAATACAAAAAAAAAAATCAAGTCACATTAAGTGCAGACACAAACATTAAATGAAGTATTTTAAATGAAAAATATTATTTTCCAATAAAGTAAGTTGAGCCTCAGGAGTATTAGGCATTATAGTTAGGGCACTCATACAAAAGAGTGAAGATTGGGACACATTAGCCTATGCTACCATGCAGATTTTACATAACCAAATCAATTGCATCAAGAAAATACAAAGGAGGAAGATATTCAAAAGCTTAGTTATGGAGGTATCCTCACAGATAATTCTTTATATCACAAGTATTTTATGGCTGAGAGAACATGAGAATCTAGGCAACTTTGCAATTGTTTTGTTCATTAATCTAGATTCCTGCTTTACCTCATCTCCATTCTGAGCATTTTCCCCTGACTAAATACTAAATATAATGTGTGTGTGTGTGTGTGTGTGTGTGTGTGTGTGTGTGTAAATGTATAGTTGTACTTCTCCCACTAAATAAATACCACACACACATATGAAGTGACTATGATATGTCATACACACACACACCACTCACATATGAAGGGACTATGATATATGTGTGTGTGTGTGTGTGTGTGTGTGTGTGTGTGTGTGTGGTGAGATGTATCATAGCCTCTTCATAGAACTAAGTTGTCAGTATGTTGGGAGACTTGTTGACTTCCCATTTAGATGTTGTTAATTGAAATGGCTCATTTTCTCCAGACCAGGGTCTACATGACGACATATTTTGTGAGGGTCTATCAGTGCTTCCAGATTATTGCAGTTTATTTCTCTCATCTCCTTGCCTGGTGTGTAACCTATTTTTACCACAAAGTTTGATATTTTGAATATATTTTATGTCTGTCAGCTTGATTTCTGCTCAGTGCCCCCTTTCTAAAACATAAACACTTCCTAAAGGTCTTTCTGACAGCATATCAAACTTTGTCTAACATTGCTGACAGATCTGTACTTTCTCCTAGACCAAGTTTCTAGAGCTGTCACTTACTAGATTCAGTGGATGTGTTACGGTGCTGACACAGCCAGCATAGACACATTGCTGGAGTATGTAGTTCAATCAGTGATTCGTAACTCTAGAACATATGTGATAGGAGAAAGTAAAGCAACACTACTTCATCAACTTGGGTGTATTCTAGTATCACTTACTGAGCCAGCAAAAGAAAACATGACCTTCTACTTTTAGCAGCTCACAACTTAAAAGAGATGTTATGAATTACACAGAATTTCAAGAATTGGCGACATTTCAGTGGGATATTGAAGTTCACTGAACTCCAAGCATGACAATTGTCTCTCTAGTCTCAAGTTTACATTATAAAATCTCACTATGCTCATCACTCAAATGCCAGTTCTGAAGACATAACAGTAAGCCAATTCTATTTTAATAAATGAAATGAATTACATAGGATCAACAAAATATCGTGTCTTTTTGTTTTTGCTCTAATGCTATGAAATTTTTCATTTGATAATACTAGAAATAGATAATAATAAGGACTTACAAACAATGAAAACTTCCCGTAGGTTCTTTAAGTATGTCAACATACATTTGTCCTAATATGAATCTACCAAAACATTTCAACAAATATTAAACAATCAGGAAAACATGGTTTGACCTAACCAAGCCTATTTATAAATATTTTTTAAAATGTAGTAGATAATAGTAGACTCACCACTTAAACCAATATCTACATATGTTTAAAATGCATTCCCCTTAAATTATCCTTTGAGGACATTATCTACCTAGAACTAAACATTACATGAACAAATATTCTTGATAATTTTAAATAATCCTTTGTGGCTATGATAAAATTGTTCTACTTATACAGATATTCTTACATGTGATATTTTATATTATATATTTTCTTCATTTTCTGAAAAACTTCCACCAAGTTTAAGAAACAAGTCCAGGTGTGCTGTGTCTATATGATGTCTGAACAATCCCTTGTATGTTCTAAGTATTCAATGTGTATCCTCTGAAGAACAAAACATGTAAATTGACTTTTAAATAACCCATATGTCCAACCATGTTATAAATCCAACAATCATTAATAGTCATTTGAAGGAATTTTCACATTTTCATGCTGCATCTACTTTTCTCCAGAGTCCAACCTTTTGACGTTTACATCACAACATTGTCTTCCACAAATTCATACTTGAATCCCACAGAAGTAACTTACAAATAAAACCAAAACAATTTTGCAAATATTTATATAGTGTGTTTAAAATAAATTTACAATTTTATTTTGAGTTTCATTAATAGCTATCCATGATCACACGTGGCCTACAGGTCACAGGTTAGATATGCCTGAAAAGAAGAGAAATTTAACAAAATGTGATTTAAAAAGACAGATTAACTTAGTGTAATGATTAATTGTCATAATTTTCAGTTTTATATTTTAGCACCTTTATCATAAAATATAACTGGGTACATTATTTTCTCCTTAGCCTGAACATTTGTTTGCATTAGCATAACAGAAAGGGGAAAATTATCAGTTCTAGTTGCTGCTGAACACCAAGGAGGTCTCTATTACGTGTACCTTTGAAGTTATCACCCACATTGTTTACGGCAATGAGGCTACTACTGGTATATAGTATTTCTCTAGCCTTAATCATTGTCTGTGCTGTACAGGCAGATGCAAGAAGCTCAAATGGCTTTTGGCTTTCATCCTTTTTTGCTCCTTGCTAATTTCTATGTTGGAATGCAGCTTTCATTTCATTAGCACTGTGTGTTTTTTCCCTTACTACACTATGCTTTATTTCTCCCTTTTATTCTGTTTCCTTTGATAGCCTAACAGTTGGTTATAAAAAGAACGTCACTTTTATTATCATTTTTTCCCTTTTGGACTGAAAGAAGAAAAATTAACATGCTGATGAAAATCACATGTGTAGAACATACCAGCACACTAAGAACTTTTCAAGGCCTCGTTCAGTCTGTCATTATTACAAAGCTTACTGCCTGGCACAACTTTGCTCTGATTTCAGTTTCCACCTCTGCTCCATGGTGCTGCACAGTGGAAAAGCAAATGGACCTTTAGCCTGTTATTATGCCAACAGAGGAAAATGGATCCAATTTGTGCATTTATAAAAAGATGAACCAAGAATCAGGGATAAGCTAGTCAGGAATTAAAATAAACATGACCTGTATTTCAAAGCAATAAAATGGTATTTAAATGGAAGTTAAGGTTATTTTGTATTGACCAACAATTTCTCAGATATATAAAAATAGCATTAGAGAAACTATAACAAATGACTGGTGAGGAATGACATAAATAGTAATGAATTAATTTAAGATTTAAACAAAGGTAGGCATGCATTTGGAAAAACCACTGTCCATACTAAATCATGATAAAGATATAATACAGATTTTTAAGTAGAAGGAAGCAGGAAAGAGAATGGTTAGAACTGAATAAATTCAGCAACTGCCTCATAGGTGCTAAGATGTCATTGAAAATTGAGATGATGCTTTGTTCCAACACATGGTCCTGCCTTACTGGTTTAAACTAGCAATTATTCCTCAGGGCTTCACTCCTGCCCTACCCCCAATACCTGATCAAGTTCTTCTTTTTCCAGCCCCATACCCTGGGCCAGCAGAATGAATGAAACAGGCAACCTCAGGAGATAGGAGGTGGGAGGATCATCTAGAATGTACCAGGACCTGGGAGGTGAGAGACTCTCAGGACTCAAAGGGAGGGACCTTAGATGAAATGCCCAGCAGTGGGGAAAGGGAAATTGTAGAGTCCACCTCCAGCAGAAAGACAGGCATCAAGTGGAGAGATGGGGTTGCATTCCCACAGTCAAAACTCTGACCCAGAATTGTTTCTGCCTAAAAGAACTACAGAGACAAAAATAGAGAAGAAACCAAGGGAAAGGAAGTTCAGTGACAGGCCCAAATTGGGTTCCATCTCAATGGGAGGCCCTGAGGCCTGACACTATCACTGATACTATGGGGTGCTTACAAACAGGAGCCTAGCATGGCTGCCCTCTGAGAGGTCCAACATGCAGCTCACTGAAAAAGAAGCAGATACTTATACTCAACCAATGGACTGAAGTCGAGGACCCTTGGGGTTGAATTAGGGAAAGGCTGGAAGAAGTTGAGGTGGAGGGCAACCCCCATAGGAAGACAACCAATCTCAACTATCCTGCACCCTCTAGATCTCTCAGACATTGAGCCACCAACCAGGCAGCATACACTAGCTGATCCCAGGCCGCTTACACATATACAGCAGAGGACTGCCTGGTCTGGCCTCAGTGCAAGGAGATGCACCTAACCATACAGAGATTTGAGAACTCAGGGCGTATGGAGGCCTGGCAATCTAGCGTGGGGTAGGGGGATGGAGACATCCTCTTGGAGACAAGGGCGAGGAGGAATGGGATGAGGATCTGTTGGAGAATGAACGGGGAAGGGGATAAAGACTGAACTGCTAAAAAACAAAACAAAACAAAACAAACAAACAAAAAAAAAAACCATAGCAATTGTTGTGCTCCCAAACGCTAGGCTATATTCTCCTGAGTGGTGCTATCAGTCTTATTTTGCCTCATTGTAATGTCTAAGTGTTAACTTAAAAGGCTAAACCAGGAGTTCAAAAATTCAGTTTGGGTTTACTCTCATGCTCTTCATCTTCTTCCTAGAGGCATCAAGTTATTTGGGAACACTTTTATCATGGAAAAGAGAGATAGAACAGAGCCCTTGGATACACAGGAGACCTCAAAACCTCTGGCTTAAATCCACACGATTTTATCTGAAATCAAATAAAGCCATGCAATCAAATTGAGAGTCAAAAGTCAGAGAAGAGTTCAAGACTTCAAAAATAGTATGAAATTACTAAGAAAAATTACACAGCAAAGAACAGGAATACAGAGCAATTGGCCTATCAAATCTAGTAACTATTCTCATAAAAACAAAATAGAAGGCTAGTATAGGTAAAAGGAGACTGAATTTATTTTATAGTCATTGATATGAAAATTAAGTAGAACAAAATATAAAAGTTCATGAAAACTGAAAGAAATATGAAACAAAAATAGAAGCAAACAAGAATGATGGCTATATCTGGGGACTGCCCCACCTGTGGATCCATCCTGTCTGCAGACACCAAACCTGACACAGTTGCCTTTGCCAAGAGGATCTTGCTGACAGGAACCTGGTGTATCTGCTCCTTGGGATGTTCAGCTAGCACCTGACCAATGCAGATGTGGATGCTTGGAGTCAACCAACCATCAGACTGAGCTCAGGGACCCTGGTTGGGGAGCTAGCAGAAGGACTGGAAGAACTGAGGGGATTGGAATCCCAAAGGAAGAACAATATCAGCTGGCCAGTTCACCCAGTTCTCTCAGGGACTAGACCACCAACCAAGAAATGTACAGGGAGGGATACATGGCTCTAGATACATATATAGCAGAAGATGGCCTTCTCTGATATCAATGGGAATGGTAGGGGAGGGCCTTGGTCCTGTGGAGGTTTGATGCCCCAGCATAGGAGAATGCTGGAGGGGTGAGGTGGGAGAGGGTGGGTGTGTGGGAGAGGGTGGGTGGATGGAGAAGTACCCTCATAGAGGCAAATGGGAGGGAGGAGAAGGAGGTTGTGGA
Organism: Mastomys natalensis; assembly: GCA_021653895.1. NCBI lineage: Eukaryota > Metazoa > Chordata > Mammalia > Rodentia > Muridae > Mastomys > Mastomys natalensis. The sequence goes on along the minus strand of JAJTUV010001322.1, from coordinate 237,916 downwards.
ATAGAAGGCTTGTGAAGGGGTAACTGGGAAAGGGGATATCATTTGAGATGTTAAGGAATGGAATGATTAATAGTTTGAAAAAGAATGATGGCTATATTAGTCAGAGTTCTATAAGATTGGCTAATGTGATAAGAAATGGATAGTCGAACAATGACTGTCCACAAGCTGGAGTGTACATGGAAGGACAGAGAAGCTGAGACCTGATGGGAGAGAAGGTGGTAACAGCAGCAGCAGGACAGACCCATCAAACTGCAAGAAGTGTAGGCAGGTGTACCAGCAGTATACTTTTCCTAGGACTTCTTTCTGTTTAGAACACTCTGAGGAGGGTGTCCTCCCAACAGTGAACCTTCCTGTAACTACCCAAAATGTGTCTCTAATGTGATTCCAGAGCCAATCAAGTAGATAATGAAGAAATATTAACCACTTCAAAACCAAATATCAGAATGAAATAAAGTAAACATATCATGTGTACTAATTTTAATTTAAAATTATGTGACCTATGATTAAATACATCAGTCTTTTAAAGAGCAGAAAAATAAAATCTGGGCTTCCATGGCTGGAGTCATGATTCAGTAGTTTCACTTTTCTTTGAGAGGAAGAAGAAAGTAAACAGGTTAACAGTAACCTCAGTTAGCACTGTTAGGTTTAGTACTTAGTGTTGGCTTGAGGTGGGACAGGGAACTTTTGGTCAGTTTTTGTTTATTTGGTTTGGTGTCTCAGCATAATACTATCACTGCCTTATTCTGTCCTATTTCATTAAGCTCAAAGGAAATTGCAATAATTGGTAGCACTGTTGTGTGAAATTGTGTCATGCCTATTGTACAGTGTTTTGTATCATACTGTTTTTTTTTTCAAGTACTCAAAGTGGACATTTTAAAGGTATCTTGATAGTTTTCATGATACTCACCAATCATGGCTTAATTGTTTCTTTGTGTCTGTGCTATAGATAGTGACTCACTTAGTCAATATTTTGAACAAAAATAATGAGCTGTTAATTTTCAAATTAAATTTGGAAAGGGTGTTGCTTCTCTTGTGGTCTCCATTTCTGAGATCACTCTCTCTGGAGGAGCCAACTGCTAAGATTTGAGATGCATATAAAAAAATTCTCATGTGGTTACCAACAGAGGAGTCATGTGAAGTTAGCATGCTTACTAAGGACCTCATGAATGACCTTGGAACAGAACTTCTAAGCTCCAGTGACGGTGACAGATGCCTGAAATTCTTATGACACCTCGATTGGAACCTCAGGAGGATATGTGAGCCAGAATGACCCAGTTAAGCTGCTCAGGATACCTGCACACTAAAACCATGACATAATAATGTCTGACTTTTTAAGCCATATTTAAGGTTGAGAGTAATGTAGTAGGTAGAAATTAATTACTGAAACAGTGATATGTTTCATAAAAAAAGACACTGCACTAATAAAAAGTAATGAAGCATAGCATTAGCTCAAAGACTAAGGAAATAACAGCACAAACAACATCTGATCCTAGGTTTGGTGGCATAGACATGACTGGATATGTACTTTAAGAGACAGTACTAGAAGTTATTTCTCAATGGTAGTATGCCATTTGGGTATGGTAGCAAAGCATATCATTTTTTTTTTTTTTTTTTTTAGAAAATGTAAACTAAATGAAATAGTTGAGATTAAGTGATTCCAAGATTGTTATAAGTGTTGCCTGTAGCTTATGTTTTAAGAGCCTGGAAATAAAGTTGCTATGGCTGCCATGTCCAAGCCTGAAAACAAAAGCTTAGAATGTTTAAGAGGGAAGGCCCGAGAGGAGGAAAAGGTCACTGTAAACCTGGAAGGCCCAAGAGAAGGAGGAGGTCACTGTAAACCTTGAAGTGATGTCAGGATGCCTCTCTGTCTTGTTCTGACAAACATGAAATGACCCCTGTAATGGAGAACTAACATGCAGGACACAATGACTCTACAGCTAGCTTTTAAGCAGCTTTGCAAAACAGAAAACTTATGTGTACATATATTTATGGAGACAAAATATGGCAATGTATGACAATTGATTTAACTAAATTAGTTGGTATATAAAGACTTATTCTTTAACATATGAGAAACTCAAATATTTCCCTAGAAATTTTATTTCAGGATTAGCAATGGAAAAAAATTATATGAAATCCATAAAAAAGCATTTTGTCATATGTATTAAAGACTCAGAGGTTATCAAATCATTTTTGGATAATAACTACTATCATTGGACTATAACTCAAGATAAAAGAGATGAGACATTAGTTATTTATACTAGTATTCATTTTATTTAATGTGGGTTGTTTCGCCTGCATGCACATCTGTATATCATGTTGTATAGTGCCCAGAGGTGTGAAGAGGGAGCATTATCCTCTGGAACTGGAGTTAGGGATAGTTGTCAGCCACCATGTGGGTGCTAGGAACTGAACCAAGGTCTTCTAGAAGAGTACCCAGACTTCTTAATAACTGAGCCATTTCTGAAAACCATGTCCTAAGTTTTACAAGAGCAATCTATAATCTGAATTTTTAATACTGTTTTGTAGATTTTAATTACATCATTACTCTTTTCTCTCTTCAAGCTGACCTTTATACTGTCCCTTGTACCTCACCCTGGTATCACAAATTCATTCTCTGTTTTTAATAATTTTTGTTATAATATATGTGTGATGTGTATGTGTGTATGTTTGTGTGTGTGTTCATATAAATATAAAATACAACCAAGTCCATTTAGTGATACTTATATGTTTTCCATTCTGACCATTTTATATTAGCTGAGCAAGTTGTACACTCTTCCTTGGGGAAAACTATTTCTCCTACTCTCAATATTCTTTAGTTACAGATCTTTGTCTAACATGAGACCTTATGAGCTTTTTTCCTTCCATATTAATAAGTCTATTGGTATTGACATTGCTCAGGTCCTCTTTCAGCATCCATCTTGTATAGCTTCTCTGACATTTTTAGGAGACACCATGTCATAGCAAAATTCCTGTTCCTTTGGCTTTTATAATATTCTTGCCTCCTCTTCTGTAATGATCTCTAAGCCTTAGCATTGTAGATTATCAGTTGGGACAGGGCTCTACAACTCTGATTTTTTGAATGGTTGTGTTTTCTGTCTGTTGTAAAGAGATGTTTCCTTGGTAAGGAATGAAAACTATACTTATCTGTGAGTATAAGGACAAATATTTAAAATGTATGTTAGAGACCAAGTTGGTTGTAGGTTTGCCTCCAAGGACCATGACATGACTTCACTCATGGAATGGTACATTGTCCTGTGGTTAAATATAAATATTTGACATATATTATAACACAGTAAGCTAGTTACTATTTAATACTGGATGTAACTGGAGGCTAGAGAATTTATAGTGGGATTTTAAATTTATATAAATTAACATGTGCTTGTAGTTTTACTTTTTATTTATTCTCAAAGAAGACATAACATAAACCAATGGATGTTTTCCATATTTAATAGAATCAAAATGGATAGATATTAATATTTATACAATCCAACACATTTTATTATGATGAATAAAGAACAGTAATTTAACTTTAATGATTTTTTGTAATCATACTAAAATGTTTATATTTAACTCTTTATCATAGAGCACTTCAAGAAGATATAATAATGAGCTACTGTGTGAATATCTGAAGTACAAATCCTGTCATTTATCTAACTATTTAGTCTATATAGATACATAGATATGCATAAATGTATATATAAATTTATAAATATATAAATATACAAATATCACAACATACCACAATTAAATATGGGGTGACAGTTGATAGTTATAGTTGATAGTTGATTTCATTTTCACAATCTTCTTTTCAGTTTAATAATTGTTTATTACCATAAAATCAAATGAGTAGGTGATACTCACACATTTTATAACTAACTGCCTGCAGCTTTTCAGAAATTGAAGATGAAGTTGTGATTTTTATATTGTTCTCAAGTCCCCCTAGAGCACTTCAGTGTTTTGTTTGTTACCTAAGATACGAGTTCTGGTCATGTGTTAGGCTAGGAGTCTGTTGTTTATTTCTTCCATACCCTTACTCTGATGGATCGATCTTTAACATGAACTTTGAGTGACTTTTGTAAATCTTTGTTTACTCAACCTTTTCTCAGATCTCAGTGTTCAAACAAAATGCCTGTGGATGATAGACAGAGCCTAACTGCATTAAGTCACCAAACACATTGTTCTAGTTCAAGTGTACCTTGTTTGATTATAGACATTCAATTCACCTTTTTGACCCCAGGGGCATATAAGTTAAAGTATTATATTTATAAGTTTAAAATGAATTGGTACAAAAGATGAATCAAAATGGATTTAACTGGATCAAACTTATATACTCTAAATACTTGAGAACGTATTTGGGGAAATCCATTTAATGGGTTGGACAAATATATGTTGAAGTTTTAAGAATAGGTTGTTGACCTATTTCCATACTGATTCAATACAACAATTCTCATATTCATATCTTTTTGTACCTGGCATTTCTGGTACAGTTCTGGCTAAGAAGCACATCTGCTGTTCAAGAGATTGTTTTGAGAGAGGTTGTGAACATATAAAACTATACTGGTGCACTTGTGACAATTACACAATGGAGTGTGTGTAATGTACACGTGGGAGAAAAAAGGGCACGTCAACTCAAACCCAGGAGCTCACGCACATTTCAGAATGCTAAAATATCTTATTTACTTTAATTAGCATGCATATTAAATGTGAATCTCATGTTTATTTTCATTAACTATGGGGCTAGATTTATCATTTCAGATACCATTATTTCCTAAATTTCATTTTGTATCTATAATATCATGACTTCAATCACTTTCACCACTAATGAACTAAGTTAAAATTTTGGGCAGTGAATGTGGCTCTAGTAAAAAAAATTGGGAGACTTTAATTTCCCCTAAGATAATTACAATTGAACTTCCTGTCTCTTGCTGTATACTGTCTCTTTTTATTTATGACAAAGATAGGTGCATGTATACATTTCAAAACAAACATTTTCCCCTTTCTGAAATTTTACAAAAATTTCGGGAACAAGTTATACTTATAACATTTCTTTATTCCCTTTCTATACAAACTCTCCCATGTACAAGTCTTTTCAAATGCATCGCCTTGTTTTTATTAACTGTCATTACATAAATATATGTATATAGAGAGAAATTTCCAAGAAGTAAATATTCAGTCCATAAAACAGATAATGTATAATTTTACTTTTATGAATGTTTTCAGAGACAACCAAATGGTGTGCTCTTCCCTGGAGAAGAGTACCTTTCCTGCTCCCAGCTTTCCTCAGTTGCATATAGTTCTTTGTTTAGGCTTCTGATTCATTAATGCAGCTGGACCATACTTAATACTTCATGGAGAGTTTGAAACCATTGTTTAGAGTAAACTAAGTCATGTTGTTCCGTCAGGCATGTATTATAGACAAACATTCCAAATTAAAAAAGTATATCATTTGGCTTTGAGTATCAGTTCATGCTTTTGCAGGTAAGAACATATATAAATTATAAAATTACTCTGAATATCAAAAACAAATTGTTTTTAGTTATCAGTTTATATATTAGATTTGTGATGCTACCTCTGTTGTCTTCTTCCGATCTCTTGTACCATTATACTCCCATAAACCTCCTTTCTGCTTTAATATAGCATTCTTTATACTTTCCATTACTTTGTTTCATTTCCATAATGTCACTTTTTATTATTTAATGATCCCTTTTCTAGTTTCATATCCTATATCTCTAAACACACCCCTATATATGCATAAGCAAATACATTAAAAGTTAGAATTCATAATGGAGTATATAACAGATACACCTGTTTGTGTATGCTGAGGTGTGATATATCTGAATCATATGATAGTTTTATTTATTTAGTGTATTGTGCATGAGAAGGGGAGGGAGAGAGACAGAGACAAAGGGGGAGAGGGAGAGAAATGGGGAAGGAGAGAGGGAAGAGAGGGAAAGGAAGGAGAGGATAGGGAGGTTTTGAGCATTGTGTTCATCACAGCAATCTTTTCCCTCATATACATGGACATTTGTTTCTTTGTTTTCCTAATGATAGCTTTGTTGAGGTAAGATGGAATTTCAAAGTAGTTTGAATTTGTACTTTCCTGTTGGCAAAGGATATTGAATGGCTTAAAAATAATTATTGGGATAATCAACAGTTCTTTAATTGAACTTAAGACCTGCTCAACAAGAAAGAAATCATATATAATACTGGAAAACTAATCAACCACATAGTGAAGTATGAATCTTGGAAGAAAACCTATAACCACCACTTTACTAAACAAATTTCTAACTATTTATCTTTTTACCCACAGATAAGTATAGTCCTTATCCCTTATCAAAGAAACATCTCTTTGTACATAATGGAGACAATCAGAAGAAAATTACAACCAATCAAAACACAGGATTGTGGACCCAATCCCAAAGGATTCATCTACAATACAACTCTTGCATCTTAGGCTCAGAGATTATTGTGCAAAGGGATATGGAAAGATTGTAAAAACCAGAAGACTAGGGAGTTTGCTTTGAAATTGTGTCTTGGAGAAATGTCAGCAGCTACACCCATAAAATCTCACCAAAATGACTGTCTAAATATCAACTGAACAATAAAAACAATAGATATGCTAAAGTAGATGTGAGTGGAAGTGGATAAAGCCTAATAAGGTCTTGACCAGTAACTAATACCAAAGTCACAGCATCTAAACAAGTAGTCTTATACAGATTGGATAGGTAGTATTTATGTATTTAGAAAAATACATATATGACTATACATATATGATTAGAACAATTAATGAAAAAGAGGCCATGAATGTAAAGAAAGCAAGGAGAAATATATGGAAGGGTTTGGAGGGACAAGGGGGGAAGAGAAAATGGTGTGATTAAATTATAACCTAAAAATTAAATGAAATAATAAAAATAAATATATTAGGGGTTGGAGAAATAGATCATTATTTAAGAACACTTATTCTGTAATCATGAGAATTTTAAGATTTGAGTTCATATATAAAACTGGGCATGCTTGGACCCCCAAAAATGAGGGTAGGGCAGTTTAGCCAAAACAAATTTCTGGTTCAGTGAGAAGCCCTGTCTCAAGATAAGAAAGTCAACAGTGATAGAAGACTCAGTGTCTTGTCCTAGCTTCTATGTACATGTGCATAGGTGTGCCACTTGCATACTCACAATCATGCATTATACTTCTATACACACAAACAGCACACATAAAATAATTTAAAAAGACTTTAGAAATACTTTCAACCATTTGAATTTCTTTTGATAGCTATTTCATTTCCCAGTGTATTGATTAGTAGTTTGGGTGCTAAATATATAAAACTACCCTAGGCACTAAATTCCTATAAAAATATATCAAGCAAATATTTTATTCTATTTTGTATACTCTTTGATCAACTGATAGTTTATTTTGCTATGAAGAGTCTTTATAATTTAATGTAATCCATTTTGTCAGTTTCTGAAACTATTCCATGTTCTGTTAGAGTTTTATTCAGAAAGTATGTACTTTCTTCTAGCAGTTTCAGAAATTTATGTTTCAAATTAAAGATTTTGATCCATTTTTGAGGGTTTTTTTTTTTTGTGGACAATAAGAGATATAAATCTAATTTTTTTCTTTAGTGAGGAAACACCCAGTTTTACTAATACCATTTGTTGAATAGTCTCTTATTGAATAAAAGATACCTTGTCAATTGTTAGATCATCATACCTGTATGGACTTATTTCTAGATTGTCTGTTCTGTTGCATTTTGTCTATGTGATTGTGATGTCTTTGTTTTATTTTTTTCAATATCATGATATTTTTGTTACTGTGGCTTCATAGTATAATTTTAGGTAAGGTATCTTAGTACCACTAGCATTGGTCTATCTACTTCTACTTATGATTGCTTTAGATATTCAAGGTCTTTCATATTTTGAGTAAATTTTGAATTGTTTTATCAAATTCTGAGAATAATACACTTGTAATTTTCATTATAATGAATTGAGTGTGTAGATTAATTTAGATATTATAGCCATTTTGCAATATTAATTTTGCTAATTTAAGAGTATGGAAGGTCTTTCCCACAGTATCTTTAACAATTTCATCTTTTACTTTCACAAATTTTTCATTGAAAAGGTTTCAACTTCCATGATCAAATTTATTCCTAGGTTTGTATGTATGGATTCGAGTTATTGTAAATATGACACTTTAAATAGTTTCTTTCTCAGAAAGTTCATTATTGGTATGTATAAAAGCTAATAATTTTGTATGTGTTCTTTAAGTATAAAGTCAGATCATTTCTGAATTAGGATTAGTTAATTATATTTCTTAATTTTATCTCATTATATTCTTGTTACATTTTATAACTTCTGTTAACATTTCACTTATTATTCATTTCTCATACACTATCTTTCTTATTTTGAGGTATTTTCTTCCTATTTCTTTTTCTTGTGGTTTTTACTTGAAAGCATGTGAAATTTTGCCTTTCTGCATCTATGGAAATGATCATTTGACCTTTATGATTAAGCTTATTTATATGATATATTACATTTTTAACTATTATACAGTGATACAGCTTCACCTGTAGGATTAAACTAATTGGTCATAATACTTTAAGCTTTTTGAAGTTTTATTTTATGTGTATGTATATTTTTGCCTGCATAGATATCTGTATACCACATGCAGGAAGTATTCACAAAGTCCAGAAAAGGACTCTCTCAAACTGACACTACAGATGGCTGTGAACAGCAACCTGCCTGGGAATTTAACCCAGGTTCCCTAGAAGAGAAGCCGGTATTCTTGTTCTCTTTTGTTTTGTTTTTGTTTGTTTGTTTTTAATATTTATTTTATTCGATATTTTCTTTATTTACATATCAAATGTTATTCCCTTTCCAGGTCCTCCCGCCAGAATCCCTCTATTTCATCCGCCTTCCCCTGCTTCTACCCACCCACCCATTCCCACCTCCCCGCCCTCGAATTCCCCTAAGTGGGGCATCCAGCCTTCAGAGGATCAAGGGCCTCTCCTCCCATTGATGCCTAACAAGGCCGTTCGTCCTCAGCTACATATGTGGCTGGAGCCATGGGTTCCTCCATGTGTCCTCTGATTGGTGGTTTAGCCCCTGGGAGCTCTGGGAGCTCTGGTTGGTTGATATTGTTGTTCTTCCTATGGGATTGCAAATGTCTTCAGCTCCTTCAGTTCTTTTCTACCTCCTCCACTGGGGACCCCACTGAGGACCCCGTGCTCAGTCCAAAGGGTGGCTGCAAGCATTCACACCTGTATTTGTCAGGCTCTGCCAGAGTCTCTCAGGAGATAGCTGTATCAGGTGCCTGTCAGCATGCACTTCTTGGAGAAGCCAGTTTTCTTAGCTGCTATGGTATCTCTTCAGTCCTATATGATTTACATATGTGTTTGGAATTCCACTTGTTAGTATTCATTGGGAATTTTGCATCTGTGTTTCGTAAGGAAAATTGGCCTGTGGTTTTCTTTTTGTTGTTGTTTTGAGTTTATCTAATTTTGGTGTCAGGTCAACTGGCTTCACAGAGTGAATTTAATAGTATTCCTTCTTTCCTACTTGGTGGAAAAATATTAAATTATTGGTGTCAGATTTCCTATATCCCTGTGGTAATTTAGCAGTGATTCCATCTATTTTTAAGCTTTTATTTTTAGACAGACTTTTAATTATTGCTTCAACTTCCTTGTATGTCACAGGTCGGATTAACCCTTTTATCAGTCATATGACTTTAGGAATTCATTCATTTCTAGTTTTGTTTTCATGTTACATGGAAGATGCTAGCAATGTATTCCCAACAATCTTTACTATTTTACTAGAATCTGTTGTAACAGCTCCCTCTTTTCTTCCCTTATCCTGTTGAATATTTTTTCTATTTCCTTTTGGCTTTTTCTTTTTTTGTCATTTTTAAGTTATATTTATTTCATAGCAAGATTTATATATGTTGACAATTTTGACACCTCTATTAAGTTTTTTCTAGTTGGGGAAGAAATTTACTTGCATATAGAGAGATGATGATCAGCAATTCTTTCAGTATAAGAATGGCAGTCTCTCTATGGCTATTGGTTATTAAGGTACTAATTCAACAATGCAGGGCTGGTATGATGCCCTACTTTCTGAAAAGTGTTATCTATAGAAACTAGATCTGGCTTTCTTCTTGCTGTTTCAAGATGCTGTATTTTCAAGATTTTTATTACATGTTTAGTTCCTGCGCATTGCAAATGTCTTGTGCATGTCTCTTTGTTTTCTTCCATAGCAATCCAAATTGAAGCATCTCCTACTAGTTAACATATCTCAGCAACTCCGACTACAGTGTCTTCCTTTATTCTGTCAGGAGAATAATTGTCACTATTATCCCACCATCCATGCCAACCTATATTTAACACAGTAACATATTAAGAAAGCCTTTCTTATTCTAATTTTGTAATGGAAAGGTTGCTAACAATCATTGAAAATTTAATAATAAAGTATATTATATCATTTGACATCTAATATTTCCTTAGAAATAAGTCTTTTCTATCCGCAACCACAAAAGAAGAAAAAGAAATAGGCATGTCCAGAATACAGTTTGGATGCATTTAGAACTGTAGTAGAAAGAGTGTATTGGGCTAGCCATTTTATTATTTTGTATTGTTTACATTATTCACAATAGTCATTTAAATTTACATTTTAATTTTTTGATTGCCATATACTCAGTATATTTGGAATTCATTGGGCCTGCTCATATTTTACCACATCCTATTTCATGAACTTGGCTGAACAGTTATTTTAGTCCCATCCAATAAAACTATAGTGATGGACTTGTAAATTTAGAAAGTGAAAGCCCATAGTAAGTATATGAGCACTCCATGTATGTATACACACACACACACACACACACACACACATACATATATATATGTATGTATCAAATATATATCATAGAATCCATATATAAATAACAGATGACAGATAGTTGATAGAGATATATAGATAGATGATAGCAGATATATAATACATACGTACATACATACATACATACATACATACATGAATGACTAAAAGGAACTAGATATCCATGCTTAGAAGACATTTTGTGGAAATGTATGCTTCCCACAATCATAATCATCCTTAATGTCATAGGGACAATTCATGTATCCTATCTGAACTGTATTACATTGCCCTACTTTAAGTTTTAGTATTCCTATGATATAATATTTAGTACTCCTATGATATGAATGATATAGCTGCACACAAATTTATAATATATTGACAGTGTTTACATGTTATATACTAAGATAAATGCATAATTAATGCAAAAATGAATTTACATAAATTACTCCTATATTATTCTCCTCAGACCAGGTCAGATATTTTATTTTATACTGAGTAAGTACTATGAAATGCCTATTTGGCTTGATCATCAGGAATCTGGAATCAGAATCAGTAGTGTTTGATGAACACCAGTTGTTTTAGCAGGTAACTTTTTTTTTAAATAATCCCATGCTAGTTCTAAAACATTGAGTAAATACCCCACATTCTCTAGATTTCAGTGTTGACAGCAAAGAGAGTATTGCAATATCCTGAAGAGAGTTAGGGGAAACCACAGCATTTGGAATATAGTGGGTCAATAAACCAGATCTGCAAGTCACTGTGTCTATTACCATCCTTTGCTTCTATAGAATCAGAAGAACTTTCTGTTAATATTGACACCATAGTCCAATCTTAATAAGCTTTCATTTGCTGTCCTATCTCTTCTCTGTACTGAAAGCTTGGATTTATGACTAGGGAAAACCAGGAAATTAATATCAGATTCAATTTTACAATCTCAGTGTTCCTTTCTTCAGGTATCTTAATGTTTATTTTCAACATCAATGTTCATACACCACATATGAGGAAATTATCAGGTCTCTATCTATGAAATTGTTGCCCGATCTCAGTGCTCACAGCTAATATTAAGAGTTACCTCAGAGTTCTTTCACCAAGTTTCTGAATTCTTTGAATTCATCTAAGGTGGATACTGTTATCAACCTTTGTCATTCTCCTTCCAAAATGAAAATTCCTTTCAGTTTTCTTTCTGCTCTGAGCAAAAAACCCACCTCTTCATCCCTTGAGCAGCTCCCACTTCTTTTCCCCAGTATCCATAGCTCTGTCTGCTATTTGGAATCAGTTTGGCTTTATTACAAAGGCTCATACTGTACTTCATTAGCAAGGCTGCTGCCAAATTATGAAACATTTTGGTGAAAATTATGAGATATTTAGACTCGTTTCTTGCTGAAAAAATATGCAAAACCCTTCAGGGAAAATACAGCCAGATGGTGTCTGATATGTTTATTGTTTTCCTATGTATTTGGGAACAAATATGCTATGAGTTTGAAATGATCTTTAGTAATTAGGGTTAAATTAATATAAAGCTAACATGAAATTAAAGTATAGAAATGCCAATATCCATTTCCATCTTGTCATTTCAGTCTTGTCTGCATTCTAAAGTTTGCAAAGTTTCCAGAATTGAGTTTGTAAAAGTTTCAGAAAAAAACAAAGGTGGTGACCTAAGTCATGAATATTATGACTCATGTAGGCACACTAATTAATACTTATTTCTCTTTATATTTATATCAAAATTCTATGTGTCTACCTAGACACCTTCAATTGCATATGTCCATCTATAGGCATGTTCAAATTATGCACATATTCTCATTTAAGAGTCTAAAAATATAATTTGCATTCATAGGGCTTTCTGTTTGGAAAAGGACTACCATGTAGGAGCTCACAAGTAATACCCTGAGGCCATTTTGGGGGCAAGTGATAGCACACATGAAACTGTGAAGGAAATTAGTACTGGTTTCCAGGTGCTTTGGCTGTGAGGCAAAAATTATTTACTAGTGATAACAGTCAGAGTTCAGACATGATTCTCATGCAGATCAAAGATGCACTTGGGAAATTAGAAATCACTCATCTCCATACTTTAATTGATTTAAACTTTTCCCTTTCACATTGTCTAATGTTCTTCCCCTACATTGTGATAACAACCTCCCTTCTTAGCCTATATTTCATTTTGCTTTCATTTCAATTTTATTTACAGGGAAAACAGTGTAAAAGTCCAAATGAGGTATTTGGTCACAAGATAAACTGTTTCTAAACAGTGCATACTGGAAATAAACGCCCTTTTTAGAGCATACCTTTGAAAATGTATTATTGATAGGCAAAGCTGTTTCAGTGTGAAGCGTTTTATTATATTTTGACATTCAGATTAATTTTCTCTGGCTGAAGAAGAGCACAAATATGGAGAGAAACATTTTCTTCCAGTGAGAAAAGGTTAAACTAGTGAATCAGTTTATTTTTGTGACTTTTTACAAATAGATATAGTTATTTCTTCCAACAGACTCATGTGAATTGAAGTTGGAAATTGAATTGCTGATCCTATTTTTCCTCCTTTGTTGCAACCCTCTCATTGTCTTATTGTTACTCAAAACTGATAAGCAGACACATTTCAGGACATTTTGGAGACATATTGAGAGGCCCATGGAACACAGTGATGCTTTTAACTGCAGCTCAGTATTCTCAGAATGGATGCCTATGAGAAAGGAGCTATGGCCACCTCAGCTCCACATTCTCCATTGAGTCAAAATGTGGTTTAGTGAAAATCGTTCAGTAGAGGTTTGGTGTGTTTAAAAGTGAAACATAAGATCCTCTGATGTACAACTTTCTTCCCAATGGTAGATAGAACTAAAATATAATTATCTGGGTCTTAATTCAGTTTGAATAACAAAAATAAAATTTAATAAGATTAGTTTCAGAAATTACCAAGGGCCTCATTTAGGATGAAATTAATCCTTTCAATTGTTTATACCTTGCCTTGTAGTTTGAACTAAATTATGCAAAAGGATTCTTTAGGATAAAAATTTCTAATTTTGTAAAATAGCTTCCTAATTGTTTTAACTCCCAGTCTATACTTTCCATCTTGTCCTCAAGTAACCGATAACATATACTGAAAATATCTGCAGGAATCATTACGCCATATGCCAATAGATTGAGGGAGATGAGTTATGTCTATCTAGATGCAGAACACATTGACAAAACTGGCTTTCCTCCACACTTCACAAGAAAAGCAGAGGCACCTGGAGACTTCATAAGAAGACATCGTCCTCCATTCCGCCCGGAGCCTGGTCCTTTTGCCTGGGGCAGACACTTAGCTGGTCTGCTCCTGTGGAAACACTTGATACTGAGACATCCTAGAGGACCTACTGCATTCAGAGCAGAGGGAGCTTAGGATCACAGGAACACAGAGACATCTGGAATGTGAGGAGTTCTAACACAAGCAAGATAACTGGAAAGAAAGACTCCAGTTAGACACAGTGAGCACAGGTAACACTAGAGTCAACCAGATGGCAAAAGGCAAGTGCAAGAGCACAAGCAATAGAAACCAAAGTTACCTGACATCATCAGAACCCAGTTCTCCCACCATAGCAAGCCCTGGATACCCCATCACACAGGAAAAACAGGATTCAGAATTAAAATCACTTCTCATGATGATGATGGAGGATTTTAAGAAGGACATAAGTAACTCCCTTAGAGAAATACAGGAGAACACAGGTAAACAGGTAAAAGCCCTTAAAGAGGAAACACAAAAATCCTTTAAAGAATGGAAAGAGAACACAGGTAAACAGGTAGAAGCCCTTAAAGAGGAAACACAAAAATCCATTAAAGAATTGCAAGAAAACACAACCAAACAGGTGAAGGAATTGAACAAAACTGTCCAGGATCTAAAAATGGAAATAGAAACACTAAAGAAATCTCAAAGGGAGACTACTCTGGAGATAGAAAATGTAGGAAAGAGATCAGGAGTCATAGACGCAAGCATCACCAACAGAATACAAGAGATAGAAGAGAGAATCTCATGCACAGAAGATGCCATGGAAAACATTGACACAACTGTCTAAGAAAATGCAAAATGCAAAAAGCTCCTAACCCAGAACATCCAGGAAATCCAAGACACAATGAGACCAAACCTAAGGATAATAGGTATAGATGAGAGTGAAGATTCCCAATTTAAAGGACCAGTAAATATCTTCAACAAAATTATAGAGGAAAATTTCCCCAACCTAAAGAATGAGATGACCATAAACATACAAGAAGCCTACAGAACACGAAGCAGACTAGACCAGAAAAGAAATACCTCCTGTCACATAATAATCAAAACATCAAATGCACAAAACAAAGAAAAAAATACTAAAGCAGTAAGGGAAAAAGGTCAAGTAACATATAAGGGCAGACCTATAAGAATTACACCAGACTTTTCACCAGATACTATAAAAGCCAGAAGATCCTGGTCTGATATCATACAGACCCTAAGGGAACACAACTGCCAGCCCAGACTGCTATACCCAGCAAAACTCTCAATCACTATAGATGGAGAAACCAAGATATTCCATGACAAAACCAAATTTGCACAATATCTTCCCACAAACCCAGCATTTCAAAGGATAATTGATGGAAAACACCAACACAAGGAAGGAAACTCCAACCTAGAAAAAGCATGGAAGTAATCTTCCAACAACTCTAAAAGAAGATAGCTACACAAACATAATTCCACCTCTAATAACAAAAATAATAGGAAACAACAATCATTTTTCCTTAATATCTCTTAACATCAATTGACTCAATTCTCCAATAAAAAGATGTAAACTATCAGACTGGATCCATAAACAGGACCCAGAATTTTGCTGCATACAAGAAATGCACCTCAGTGACAAAGACAGACATTACCTCAGAGTAAAAGGCTGGGAAACAATTTTCCAAGCAAATGGTCCCAAGAAACAAGCTGGAGTAGCCATTCTAATATCAAATAAAATAGACTTTCAACCAAAAGTAATCAAAAAAGATAAGGAAGGACACTTCATATTCATCAAAAAATCTACCAAGATGAACTCTCAGTTCTGAACATCTACGCTCCAAATGCAAGGGTACCCACATACATAAAAGAAACTTTATTAAAGCTCAAAGCACACATCACACCTCACACAATAATAGTGGGGGATTTTAACACCCTGCTATCTCCAATGGACAGATCACGGAATCTGAAACTAAACAAAGAAACATTGAAATTATCAGAAGTTATGGACCAAATGGATTTGACAGATATCTATAGAACATTTCATCCTAAAGTAAAAGAATATACCTTCTTCTCAGCACCTCATGGTACCTTCTCCAAAATAGACCATATAATTGGTCACAAAACACTCTTCAACAGATACGAAAAGATTGAAACAATCCGTTGCATCCTATCAGATTACCATGGACTAAGGCTAGTCTTTAATAGTGACAGAACCAAGGGAAAACACACATGCATGTGGAAACTGAACAATGCTCTACTCAATGATGACTTTGTCAAGGAAGAAATAAAGAAAGAAATTAAAGACTTCCTAGAATTTAACAAAAATGATGAAACATCATACCAGAACTTGTGGGACTCCATGAAAGCAGTGCTAAGAGGAAAACTCATAGCTGTAAGTGCCTACAAAAAGAAATTGGAGAGAGCACACATTAACAACTTGACAGCACACCTGAAAGCTCTAGAACAAAAAGAAGCAAATACACCCAAGAGGAGTAGGCATCAGGAAATAATCAAACTCAGGGCTGAAATCAACCAAGTAGAAACAGAAAGAACTATACAAAATATCAACAAAACTAGAAGTTGGTTCTTTGAGAAAATCAACAAGATAGATAAACCCTTAGCCAGATTAACCAAGCCACAGAGACAGTATCCAAATTAATGAAATCAGATCTGAAAAGGGAGACATAACAACAGAAACTGAGGAAATTCAAAAAATCATCAGATCCTACTACAAAGGCCTATACTCAACAAAACTGGAAAATCTGGATGAAATGGACAATTTTCTAGACAGACACCAGGTACCAAAGTTAAATGAGGAGCAAATAAACCATCTAAACAGTCCCATAACCCCTAAAGAAATAGCAGTAGTCATTAAAAGTCTCCCCACCAAAAAAAGCCCAGGACCAGATGGTTTTAGTGCAGAATTCTATCAGACCTTCAAGGAAGACCTAATACCAATTCTCTTCAAACTATTCCACAAAATAGAAACAGAAGGAACACTACCCAATTCGTTCTATGAAGCTACAATCACACTCATACCTAAACCTCACAAAGACCCAACAAAGACCCAAAGAGAACTTCAGACCAATCTCTCTTATGAATATCGATGCAAAAATACTCAATAAAATTCTAGCAAACCTAATCCAAGAACACATCAAAACAATCGTCCATCATGATCAAGTGGGCTTTATCCCAGGAATGCAGGGATGGTTCAATATTCAGAAATCCATCAATGTAATCCACTATATAAACAAACTCAAAGAAAAAAAACCACATGATCATCTCATTAGATGCTGAGAAAGCATTTGACAAAATTCAACATCCCTTCATGGTAAATGCCTTGGAAAGATCAGGAATTCAAGGCCCATACCTAAACATAGTAAAAGCAATATACAGCAAACCAGTAGCCAACATCAAACTAAATGGAGAGAAACTTGAAGCAATCCCACTAAGACCAGGGATTAGACAAGGCTGCCCACTCTCTCCCTACCTATTCAATATAGTACTGGAAGTCCTAGCCAGAGCACTTAGACAACAAAAAGAAGTCAAAGGAATACAAATAGGAAAGGAAGAAGTCAAAATATCATCTATTCTCAGATGATATGATAGTATACTTAAGTGACCCCATAATTTCCACCAGAGAACTCCTAAACCTGATAAACACCTTCAGCAAGGTGGCAGGTTATAAAATCAACTCAAACAAATCAGTAGCCTTCCTCTATGTGAAAGAGAAACAGGCTGAAAAAGAAATTAGGGAAATGACACCCTTCACAATAGTCACAAATAATATAAAATACCTCAGGGTGAATCTAACCAAGCAAGTGAAAGATCTGTATGACAAGAACATCAAGTCTCTGAAGAAAGAAATTGAAGAAGATCTCAGGAAATGGAAAGATCTCCCATGCTCATGGATCGGCAGGATTAATATAGTAAAAATGGCCATCTTGCCAAAAGCAATCTACAGATTCAATGCAATCCCCATTAAAATACCAACTCAATTCTTTACAGAGCTAGAAAGAGAAATTCTCAAATTTATTTGGAATAACAAAAAACCCAGGATAGCAAAAACCATTCTCAACAATAAAAGAACTTCTGGAGGAATCACCATCCCTGACCTCAAGCTGTACTACACAGCAATAGTGATAAAAACTGCCTGGTATTGGTACAAAGAGAGGCAGGAAGATCAGTGGAATAGAGTTGAAGACCCAGAAATGAACCCACACACCTATGGTCATTTGATCTTTGACAAAGGAGCTAAAACCATCCAGTGGGACAAGGGCAGAATTTTCAACTAATGGTGCTAGTTCAACTGGAGGACAGCATGCAGAAGAATGCAAATTGATTCATTCTTATCTCCTTGTACAAAGCTCAAGTCCAAGTGGATAAAGGACCTTCACATAAAACCAGACACACTGAAACTAATAGAAGAGAAGGTGGGAAAGACCCTAGAATACCTAGGAACAAGGGAAAAGTTCCTGAACAGAACACCAATGGCTTATGCCCTAAGATCAAGAATTGACAAATGGGACTTCATAAAATTGCAAAGTTTCTGTAAGGCAAAGGACACTGTCAATAGGACAAAACAGCAACCAACAGATTGGGAAAACATCTTTACCAATCCCACATCCAATAGAGGACTAATATCCAATATATACAAAGAACTCGAGAAATTAGGCTCTAGACAATCAAATAACCCTATTAAAAATGGGGTACAGAGCTAAACAAAGAATTCTCAACTGAGGAAATGCGAATGGCTGAGAAGCACTTAAAGAAATGTTCAGCATCCTTAGTCATCAGGGAAATGCAAATCAAAACAACCCTGAGATTCTACCTCACACCAGTCAAAATGGCTAAGATCAAAAACACAGGTGATAGTAGATGCTGGCGAGGATGTGGAGAAAGAGGAACACTCCTCCATTGTTGGTGGGATTGCAAGTTGGTGCAACCACTATAGAAAACAATCTGGTGGTTCCTCAGAAAATTGGACATATCACTACCTGAGGACCCAGCTATACCACTCCTGGGCATATACCCAGAAGATGCTCTAACATATAACAAGGACACATGCTCCACTATGTTCATAGCAGCTTTATTTATAATACCAGAAACTGGAAAGAACCCAGATGCCCTTCAACAGAGGAATGGATACAAAAAATGTGGTACGTTTACACAATGGAATATTACTCAGCTATTTAAAACAATGAATTCGATAAATTCTTATGTAAATGGATGGAACTAGAAAATATCATCCTGAGTGAAGTAACCCAATCACAAAAGAACATACATGGTATTCACTCACTGATTATTGGATTTTAGCCCAGAAGCTTGAAATACCGAAGATTTAACTCACAGCCCACATAAAGCTCATGAAGAATGATGACCAAGTTGGGGGGTGGGGTGGGGATTTAGTCCTTCTTAGAAGGAGTAACAAAATACTCAAGGGAGCAAATATGGAGACAAAGTACAGAACAGAAACTGAAGGAGGGGCTGTCTGCAGACCATTCCTCCTGGGTATCCAACCCATGTGCATTCACCAAAGGTAGACGTTGATGTGGATGTCAGGAAGTACATGCTGACAGGAGGCTGATATATCTGTCTCCTTAGAGGTCTACAAGAGTCTGACATATTCAGAGGCAGATGCTCACAGCTAACCATTAAACTGATCATAGGGTTCCCAATAGAGAAGATAGAGTGAAGACTGAAGGAGTTGAGAGGATTCGTGACACCATAAGGAAAGCAACAATACCAACCAACCAGAGCCCCCAGGGTCTAAACCACCAGCCTGGGAGCGCTTAGGGAGGGACCCATGGCTCTACCTATATATGCAAGGGAGCTATATATAAGTGGGAGAAGAGATTCTTGGTCCCATGAAGGCTGGACATCGTGGGGGGAGGGGTATTTAAGGGTGGGGAGGTGAGGTACTGGGGAGGGTGGGTGGGGTACACCATCATAGAGGCAAGAGGAGGGGGAACGGATAGTGAGTTCCTGGGAAGGAGGTGGGAAATGGGATAAGTGGAAAATATCTGAAATGTAAATAAAATTTCCAATATAAAAAAAGAAGACATCGTCCATCTTTGCTTCTTATATGTAAAAAAATAATTTGAGATGTATGACATATTTTTTGTAGCAAACTGTCTTTTCCTTTGTTCCTTGACTAATACAAATCCATGTATCTAAAGTTTAACTTCAAAAGCAAAGTGAGAAATCATTATTCAGAGACTATGCATCAGAGTTTGAAAATGGGAGCTTTCTTCCTACCAAGTGTTTGTTAAGAAAACTTGGACATAGTAAAAACCTGGACATATGAAATGTGTACACCCAAAGGTGGCTTCTTTGTAACACAGTAAAGTGTCTCCTGTCATCATTTGTTTTAAACTCAAATACACATATACTTACATATATGTGTGTTTGTGATTATATATATAATCACATATACATACATGTTGTGCGTTTATGTTAGTCACAAGTCCTGCTTCAAAGAACCTAACGGGAGAGTGAAAGCCATCTCAGTGAACAGATCTATTGTAACCTGATGTATTTAATAGTTCCAAATGGACTCAGCCAATAAAGGCATGGATCACTGTGTGCAGAGCTCTGGATGCTTTGGGTTCTTCTTTGAACTTTCAGATTTACTTCTGGGAAAATTCAAACTCTAGATCCTGAAATGAGGTGAGTCAAGATTGGCTTGGGAAAGGTGAAGGATTTTAGAATCATGAATACACTGACATAATCCCCTGACTCCCCTTTACTCTTTAAAGAGTGTACAGTAGGCGTAACATCAACAGGCAAGGCTTTGGGGTCATCCTTTCCTGTAAGTGCTTATTCTGAATCAAAGTCATTCACCTGATTTTCTATGTGGTGCATTTAGCTGCTCATTTGTTTATTTGTCCATGTATTATTTTATCCACTCATTCACAGATTTGTGCTTTTTAATTGGTTTACCTGGGCTAGAAACCTTAACTCTGTCTTGTGCTATCTGAATAGATGTCATGGGATTTAGTTATCCTTTTCTTCTTGTTTGCATTCCTCTTTGAAATAGAAACAGTAAGGTCTACCTTCAAAAGTTCTTGTATATTTCAAAGAACTTTGGTAATGCAAAGAGTCTAGGAACATATCCAACACACAGGACATACTCTATATATTTGCTATCAACTTCAATTTTTAAAGTGCTTCTCTTTCAGAATAGTTTTAAAATCAGGCTTTGAAGATCTCATTTAACTTTGAGATTTATTTTCATTTTTTAATATGTTGAATATAATATAATACCATATATAATACCATAAATGTCTCAGATTTCAATGGGTTTGATTGTTTGTTTGTTTGTTTTTAGATCAACCTCTTCCCTATTTGCTGTTTTATCAAATTGGTTGCCTTCATAGTATTACTCTTTAGAAGTAGAAAAACAGATGAGGATTTTTTTCAATTTCAGAGTGGATTCAATTTTATTTGTAAAAGAAAGAGAAGGACCTAATACATAAATAAATGGCTTTTAATAATTGTTTAAAGTAAAATGAAAGTTTTAAACTCTATCTATAAGCAGTATATAGCAGATGAGCTATTGATCACAATAGAAGACAGTATAGTTCCTTGTCATCTCCTTTTCTGTTCTACTTTATTTAGCATTGGGTTTTTTTTTTTTAAAGTAAATGAGTTCCTTTGTTTTTCAAGTAAATATTTTAGTTCTCTATATGCATGCATCTATAAAATAATCAAAAATAAACCCATTTACTGCAAAATCCCAAAAGTTCATAGAAGTGGTATTCAGAAATTCAAAAGTGTACTTATCTTTCTACAGATACAATGAAGTTTCTCTTCTATTGAGTAGTCACAGATTCTCTTCAAAAACTTCCAGCCAGGTTTTTTATGTTTTCTTCTATGAACTTTGATGACTGTAACATATATCTTTGAAGAAGTATTTGCTAAGATCTGCATCATCCTTCGATCCACACATCTTAAAACTATCTATAGTAGTAGTAACATATTTTAGGTTTCAGATAAGATTTATTCTTCAAAAATTTTTCATAAAAACAGACAAGTATTGTAATACAAATATAGAGACTGTGAGAGAATTAAAATCTTTTAAAGCTTTCTTTTTTCTGCTCGTATGACTTAGTAGGAAGCTGCCCTAGCTAGGGACTCTATCATCTGCAAATAATGTTTACTGAAATCATAGTCCAGAATTCAGTATCCAAGCACATACATGCCAATATAAACTATGTGACTTACATGTTATTTATAGATCTGATTCTAACATACTATGATACAACCTAATATTCTAATCCAGTGACAAGAAATGCAGGAAGAGATCTGAGCCTGGTTCCATCTAGATAAATTTTAATATAACTCTGCTATTGACAAGCACATCATAAAACAAGGGTAGTATGCAGGCCACAAATGATGCACGTTAACCTAACTTCCATTTCCTTTCTTCCCCAGCTTCTTATTCCAGAGAAGGAGCTACTATCTCATCTCCCAGTTCTGATGAGACTGCCCACTTCCTAAGTCATCATCCATAATGGACTGCCATGGAGAAAATTTAGGCCAGCTACAATGCGTGGTACAGAGCTATCGAAAATATAAGTGTGGGTGTTTCAGCCTGGGTCTTATCTCATTTGAAATTGAAATATGTTTGCAGGGCTCAGATGTGGGAAGATTAATTATCACCTCTGTTTCAAAATAAGCAGCAGTAGAAAGCCATCACATGAAAACGTGGAAGTGACATCGTTGACAGCTAACAAGAGAGGTTTTCAGCTGGAAAAGGGTGCAAACAGAAACAAATGCCTTCGTATCGTATTTCTAATCTGCAGCAGAGGGGAAAAATGATATTTGATACTGGATCACTTATCTCAAAGCGGGGAAAAAGCTATGTTTTGGTTAGGATGTTACACACAGCTAGAGAAGTCCCTGACTTCTACGTCCCAGTTATACAGCCGGTTTCCAAGTTCATTAGGAGCTCCTGTTCCCAACTTCTCCCAGGTACAGAGGAACCCTGTCTGGTAACTTCTTAGGTAAAGAAACTAATATCTCTGAGCTTTGGTTTCTCCATTCTCACATAGTAGCTACACACTTAACTTAGAGGGGTACAAGTCTATTATGTATTAATGTTAAGAAGCAATACAATATCTGGCATGCAGTAAGAGTTCAATAGTTGTTAGCCACTGTCGTTGCAAAATCATCCTACATTTGTTCTCAGTCAAGTAAAGCCAAAATTCTTCCTTCTTATCCGAAGGTAGTATTATCATTGGAGAGCTAGGGTAATATATTGTTAACTTTGGTCTTCCTCCAACCTCAATGGGTCTAAGCAATCACAATCACATCTGTGCTTCATTTAAAAAAAAACATGTCTTTGTTATTTTAAATGTCAAGAGTTCCACAGGTAATTTCAGGTCCTTAAGAAATGAATGTTAAGTCATTTGAGCACTGACATTTTGCAACCTAGTCCTCATTATGAGCCTGCTTGGTTAATAACAAGGCTTTAAGTTTGTATGCCTGAGGCTTCTACCATACACTGAGATGAGGAGACGAAATAGTACATATTCAAATCATTTGTCCCCTTCCTCTGTCACTCTTTTCTCTCTTAATTTATGCTACATGAAGACATAAAATATCACCTTTAGAGGTGAGTCTGCCCTGTGGTTAATCATTAGGATACATGGTAAAACACCACACACTATAATTTAACATGAAGAGCAGCTCAGGGGTTGTGCTGAAACTGTCGTGACTCACAGGAATCTACTAATTTTGTCCCATTCACCTTTATTCAATAACTTTGTAAGAATTTCTCTCTACATCAGTGAGAGGGTGGAGAAAAATGTGGTGGGGTAGAAGGAGAGGGAGAGAGAGACAAAGCTCTTTGTAAATGGCTCCTGGTGTCTGTTCCATTGATAGTGTTGTCCCAATTCCCCAGACAAGCTCTTTCTGAGCCACTCTAAGCCCTCCAGAGACAATCTCTTTTATGAAAGCTAAGCTTTGTACTATCAGACTCTCACATCTTTGGCAACAGGAAGCATTCTTTAAGCTGCGACTGTTGTCACTATCTGGATACTATTGGTGCTGGAAGAAGCAAACAAAGTCATCCTGATTGTTTTGGGTTTAGATTACTGTCGTGTGCACAAAGAGACATTTTAAAAGACTTATTTTGATTATCAAAGTGAGTTGAAACGATAACACTTGTCAGAGGGAAATGATGCTCCATACAAACATACACATATCCCAGAGCAACCAGCTCTGGCTACTTTGCAGCTGAACATTAGAAGGGAAATTGCCTTCCCAGGCATCTGTGAAAAAGAGGGTATCTCTGAGCTAGATAGGAAAAGAAACAGGGGAAAGGTGTCCTGCAGGGTGATGTGGATGAAAGTAGCCCTCATGGCTCGCAATCTTACTGCATTATGTCTGAGAGTCATACACATGTGTTTCTGTGAATTTTCTGTAAGTCAGACACAGACTGCAAAGTTTTGGTTTGCTGTGTTCAAAGACAATGGTAACTAAAAGAAAGGAATATAATTTGGGCTAGGAAGTTGGGAAATGTGAGCAACTAACCTGGAAATTAAAAATGAAAGCCAATAAAGTAGACAAAATAAAATGTATTCACTGAGAGCAATTTTAAGATTCAACATGGCTGCCTAAACACCAGCATTTGTAAGGAATGGCTTCTCAGACCACTCCTATCATGTTAAAATTTGCATTTTTGCATTTATTATCCAAAACAGAAAACTTTCTTTGACATGATGGATACTATGTAATTGTCCAAAAATGATACATGAAATTAAAGATGTTTTTACTATAACTTCCTAATAATCAAATTTATTTTTAATTACTCAAAATCTCATATTGTTGCCAGTTTCCTAGAAAAATCAAACTTTTCATTATTTATCTCTGTAAAAATTATTTATATCTGCCTAAGGCTGATTTCTTTGTTATAAGCAAGTATTATTTGTACACAAAAATCTCAATATGTTCTCCAAATGTCAATATACATTATCATGTGATGCCCTTCATATTTACATACATGAAAACAGACCAGAATGACTTACTTCTTCACATTTCTTAGAGAAGAAAGCTACAGAAGTTATTTTTTTCAGATCATCTGACTAAATACATAGATGACAATACTTTAACATATTTCTATATTTCTAAAACTAAATATTTAACATACTTCTTTATATACTGTTAGGTTCTTTGTATTCTTTACTTCTTAGTTATGAGATTGTTATAACAAACAAGAAACAAATTCCACTTGTGTTACAAAGACAAATGCTGAAGGATACTGTGGAGGCGGCAGAAGAAAAGTGAAACAGACATTCAGCTAATGCAGGAACTCTGGCCGCTTTGATGGGACCTGCTCAAAAGCTCTGCCAAGAAAGAAGCCTCTCAAGCAAAGTCTGGGCCATGCCCACTTTGAAGTAGAGTGAAGTTCCTGACTTTGCGCTAAGACTCCTTTAGGCCTGCCCAAATTTCCTGGCTTAATGTTCAAACCAAAAGACAGGATGTTCATCCTGGAATGTTTGGAGTGTGCTTCCCTGCTGTGTTTTTCTTCGTTTGTTTTTATTCTTTTTCAACTCAGATCATTTGGATAATAAATCTGTAAAGAATTTTTTTTCTTTAAATATGTGTGCATGTGTACCCATGTGTGACATCAGCATACACTCTGCACCTGTGGAAGCCAGAGATCAATATCCAATGTCTTACTCTATCACATCCTACCTTTCAATTTTTTCAAGTTGGAATCTTATTGAACAAGGACCTTATTGTTTCTGCTAGGCAGGCTACCCAGCAAGCCTTCAGGATCAGCTGTTTGACTCTGATCTCAGTGCTAGGATTACAGAAATGTTTCACTGAGATAGCTTTTGAGTGGACACTGGGAATTAGAATATACATCCTAATGAAACTTATGCACTTTGCCCCACTAAACCACCTCCAGTCTCACTATTTATTCCTTATTATCAATATTTAGTCTCAAAATATCCAAAACATTTCTTATTAACTCATTAAGGTAACCTGAACCATTCATTTCCTTTATCTCAAGAAACCTCTTTACGCAATCAAGATTTATAGTGGCCAAAGCAGTTATGGTCTCGCAATCAGAAACTCATCTTGGACTGGCTCCTTGAAGATTCAGCAGTGGGGTGGGGTGAACCTGAAACCTTGAAGAACATGCTGTTTCTTGCCTCCTTTTATTTGTTTGCTTTTCTCAAGCATTTCCCTTCCTTCATCTCTCTATATGGAAGCAGTTTACAAGCAATTGTCTTTCTACTTCCTGGTGGGGAAGAGAAGTCGGCACTAAGTAGGTCACACTGAGTACAACTTAACTCTATGCCAGGGAAGTAGTGCACTATAATTATCAACACTTCATCAAAACTATAAATAATAGAGGGAAAGTTTCTCCCAAGAAGCTGCTTGGGAGTGATGAGGGTCTGTGGCCATCAGAAGAAAGCCAGGAATACTTGGAAGCCCAAAACAGTTGACCCTTTTGAGTCTCATTGTCAGTTAACCTCCTGTGAATGTTAGGAAAAAAAACACATCAACACCTGGATGTGTTTGTATTTCTCTGCCATTTACAAATGTAGCCCTCTCATGTGCATTAAAGACACTGACTGTAGTGGTTAATTTCATGTGTCCAGTTTATGGGACTATGTAGAACCTATATGCTCAAATTTTTGTGATGATGATTTTGGATAATATTAACATGTATTGGCTGAGTAAAGTCTACTGCCACACCTAATGCTGATGAGTTTAATCCTATTCTGGAAACCTAAAGCAAATAAAAAGTTTGACCCTTTTATATGTTACACAAAATGGTCTCCTTCTTGACTATCTTGGGGATAGGATTTAGGCCTTCTCTTTCCTTCAGAATTGAACTTAAATATCAGATATTCTTGGTCCTTAGCCTTCCATAATTTGGATTGGAACTACATCAGCTCTCTTGAGCCTCTAGCTTGCCAACTCACTCTATGTATTTTGGAACAAGGCCTATATAATTATATGAACCAATTACATGCATATGCGATTTCATATACACATATAAACACCTCTTATTTGTTCTGTTTTTTTTTTTCTGGCAACCCCTAAAATGTTAGCTTCCCTCTCTATCTAGATTCTCTGTGAGAAACCCTGAAGTGAAGAAAGAGTTCCACAAATCTTGAATCTATTCAAATTGCCACTGATATCTTTATGACTGAGAATAGTGCAGAAATAAAATTTTACTTCTTGGGCAACATTGATAGGACATGATACAGTGGACAGGAAAAATAGCTCTCCAGTTTTCAGAGTCCTGGAACACACTAGATATGAAGGAACAATAAAGTAACCTTTAGTCATCACCATGATATGTCACGCAGTCTTGAGGCAATCTGAAGACCTAAGAGTGGGGACTTAAGGCCTGTGTTATACTCTTCATTGCTCAGTTGCTTCAGATTCCCCGTAGTGGCTTTGAGAAAATTAAACAGGTAACTGTGTAAATAATGCCTCCTAAAGATTACATTCAGGAAGCATTCAATAAAATACAGTTTGCCTGTTTTGTTTCTGTTTATAAAAGAATTATAAAACAGGCTTGCTATCCTTAGTAAGATCTGATTGTAAGAACTGCCCTTGGGTGACATTTAAGAAGTTATATTTTAGAAATGTTTGCATCATTTCCAAACCTAGTAGAATGACTCACTGTGCCTTAACTACACAAAATGGTTTGGGTTCAATGTTTGATTTCTTTTTGAGAATCTAGAACTTTTGTTAAGAGAATTTTCCTGTGTGACCAGCCCCCAATAAAAACCTTGGGCATTGGTCTCTGCCCAGTTTCTCTAATGGATGGCATTTCACATTTTAATGCTGGAAAAATTAAGCATGTCTCAAATGACTCCACAGGAATAAGATTCTTGGAGTCATGCACCTGGTTTCCACCAGACTTTTCTCCATATTGCTTTTCCTTTTTCTAATTTTGTTTTCATGGTAATAAATCTTAGCCATGCATACAACTATGTGTACATTTCTGTGAGTCAGTATGAATCACTGGACTTTTATAAGAGAGCCTCAGACAGATCTCTGATTTCTCAAACTCTATTCAACCTTCCAAATTCTTTTGTACAAGTGTCCAAACCTGCTTTGTATAGATTCCAAGCTATATCCTTTGCTCAGGGACAGTGAACCTGAACATATCCCAAAGAAAATACTGAATTTAACATCACAGTCTTCCCTTCTGTGATAATTTGCCAAAGGGGCTAATTACCTAAATAACATATAACTGTATTTGTTTGTGTAAATTTTAAGTCTGTTTCTAGTAGACAAACATGTCATAGACAAAGTCATAGCATTTAAGTCATATTACGTGTACCTGAGCCATGAAGAAAAGAATCAACAGAGTATCATAATTGGTCAGTGAGATAAGTTACCAGGTAAGGATTCTTGCCACTAACTGATTAGCTGAGTCTGATTTCTATAACCACATCCTCATGAAATATCATTTGACCTCAACACACATGTTACAGTACCTTTTTTCCCTCTTATCCTCTCACATTAAATAAGTAAATGTAATAACTTAAAATAGTAATTCAATGACAAGCTTTCAGTAATGGCCTTTTATATTGAAATCACTAAGGTGAGTTCAGTTCACAAGATCTGTATCGAAGTACCTAAATTGGATGACTTAAAGAATGTATATTAAGTATTGTCTCAAAATAGATGATTATTTCTTCTTAGCTGATAACATTTAATACTTTAATCTTATGATTCTTACCTTTTAATTAAATAGCATAATTAATGACCTTTGCTGAAATTATTTTTTGTCTCTGTCTTTCAGTGACAATAGTTTTAAAACACTAGTTTTACTATGAGCAGAACACTTTCGAAAGGAGTAACTTTCTTAGATGGTAGGAATACTGTTTTGTTTCCTTCTTTGCAGCCTAGAAATATACAAGACTCACTAAACACTAACAGACAAGAGTTAGCACACTAATTTAGATTGTTTAATGGAGGCTTGGGATTTCAGAGGAATGCAAAGTTTTAAGAACTATACACGAACCATTTTCTACAAAGTGTAGAAGACAGTATTTATTTACTTCCCATAAGCTCCAAGACAGCCTTGCTATTATCAAAAGCTTCCAAACTTTATTTGCTAAGGAATAAGGCACAGGGAGCCAGGCACAACAGAAGGCAGGAATGAAGCACCATGCAGAGACCATGAAGATCCAGAGAAATGCTCCTGACTTCCTGGTGAACCTGTCATCATCTCTCCACATTCCCTCTTCAGCTCAGCTTCCACTGGCACATATACTGCCCCTCTCCCACGGAGACAGAAGAGTGCAGAATGCTCTCCAGAGGAACAGGCTGGCTTAGGAGGAAGGATTTAGTCCCTTGTAAACAGCCTAATCGAACCATAATTCTTCCTCATGATCCAGAAATGGGTCCTGTTATTCTCCTGTGTCCTTCACATGCTCAGTTACCAGTCCATGTGCCTGAGTTTCTGAACTTTCTACTTGAGGGGGAAAAAAAATCTCTATCTATCTATCTATCTATCTATCTATCTATCTATCTATCTATCTATCTACCTACTGATAACATGACAATTAGTACATTATTTTATCAAAAGAAAAACAAAGGAAGTACTAGCATATAAGAGTCAAGAACTAAATGGGAAGGTTTTCAACACAGAATTCTATCTACAATTGATCAGTCAGCTAAAGAGTGATTAAATATATTATTAGCCATGGAAGGAATAAAAATACCTTTGTTTATCCATTCAGTATTGATTGCTGCATCGTATACTCATTAAGTGGTAAAAATAATTCTGGACAAAGGAAAATGTTGGACCTACAAGGGTAGGGCAGTCAAGAGCAGGAGAACAAAAGAAAAATCAATGATAATGATGAGAAAGCATGAAATTCACCAAGCTAATCAAGGTACCAATACAGTTTAGATTTGGGAGAAAATAGGAGGACCCTTACAATAAAACAAAATAACCAGCCTCTTGTTTTCTGATTAATTGGATCTAAGGAGCAGAGTCTTGCTGTCAGAAAGCTTGATTAATATGCCTGATATATTCATTGAAACTTCACAAGAAGAAAAATATCATTCATATTATAACATAAAAATTTTGCAAGAAAAAATTTCATTCATAATTTACCATATAGTTTAGTACTGAATTATGTTTGCACATACTAATGGCTTAAAGAAATACTGATTTAGGTACAATTTCATATATCTTGATCTTAGACCATTTGAAGGAGATTAGTGTTTATGTAAGTGTGTATCTGTCTGTTTGTGTGTGTGTGTATGTGTGTGTGTGTGTGTGTGCCTGAGTGCATACACTTGAGAAAGAGATAGGAAGGTGTCAAAAGTGATTCTTTCCTACTTTTTAAATTATCAATAAATTATTTGGTATTTAAGATTGAAAATCTAAACATCAACAGCCTGGTCATATTACACAGAATTGTTGAAGTAAGTATAAGAAGATATTTTTGAATATTATGATGAGATTTTTAACTAGGTAACAGTGGATGACAAGCTGTAAGAAAAAAAGAGGATATTTGATCATCACTAAATTCTCTTTATATACATGTATATCATGCATATTAACACAGGCATATGGGTCTATATTATATATTACAGAGAAAAATGAAGATCTTATTTTAAAAGGTAGAAAGTAAAACTAAACTAAATAAATTATGTGACCAGCTTAGTATAGACAAAAAAAAATAGTGAGAAAAATTCCTAAGGAAATAGAATTTAATTTAAAATTAAAACACAAGTAAGCTGGAAAAGCAGAACCTAGAACTGTGTTTTATCAATATATACTTTAAGAATCTAGGCTTAATGTCTTCAAGATTTTGGAATAGGACAGTAATATCCATTCACCTACAGAAACTTCAATTCAAACTATTATTTATTCATAAGAGCTAAACAAATTAGATGAGAAATCATAGCACTTGAGCATAGCACAGAGATTAGAAAAGAGGAATAGAAGACAGCTGGGAAGATACTACTTCATAGTAGTACCAGGATTACTTTCTCCCAACCTTATGTAGGATGGAATGCAAAGAGATATGATCCAAGAAGAAGAACAGGGAAGTGGGCATTTCTCAGTGTTTTGGGACTGCAAACCAGGCTCTTCCAATTAAAACTCAAAGTAATGCAGACCCCCCATGACAAGTACTAGAACAGTACATTTAGACTATACCTCTAGGACTGTTCATGTTCCAGGGCAAAGCTCAAACACCAAGCCTCCAGGCTTATGTAGCACACCTAGTTTCTAGATTATTCCACCATCAAGACAAACCTCAATAGCTCACTCTGTAATGTCTTTAATAGCAGGACATCCCTACTGGCCTCAGACTCTAGACAGCTACTGTAAGGTTGATCTCAGAAACCTGAGGTCTGGTTCTAAACTAAACCAGCCCCACATACCCAGGCATCGGCCTCCAGATTTCCACTAATACCTATGGTCTGAGCATCACATCTACCAAGTAATAGATATGATCTCATAGTCCCAGCTTCCATGTCTACTTGGCAGATTTGGTTCCTGGATCTTCTGTAGGAACTGTGAAGCTTTGCAGCACTAGCATGGTACTCATTCAGGCAAACTCTGAATATTGAACCCACCTTGATAGACCCAGGCTTCAACCTACCCTGGTATGTGGTTGGTACTCCTGCTCTCAAACACCAGATAATAACATATAAACACAATGTTTCATCCAGCTCAGCACCAGACCAGTTTTCAAGGACCTACTCTGCCAAGCCAGTGCTTGTGTTTACCTACATGTTATATGAAACTTACTGTCTATCTCTCTTATTTGTATGAGAGAAAGGATTCAATCCTGTATCTCATAAACACTGGGTTTAGTTTATATAGACCCAGACTCCTGCACTGTTCCTGAACACCTAAATCCTAACCTTGTCCTTTAAGGCATATATAAGTCTACTCTGCTCTATGTACCCGGTAGTAGGCCAACACCTGCACAGCCATTTTTCCCCAGATGACATCAGTGGATACAGATTCCAAGCACCTCTCATAGAATAAATATTAGATCTATACTCCCACCCACAACTCCTGCCATGCAGCAATTTCCTCTGAGATGAAACTCTTCATCATGAAAGGAAACACCTTAAAACACAAGGTGTTCTACAGGGAGGTAAAGCATTATATCATGTGAGGATGCTCCTTAAACTTAGAAGAAACAATTGGAGGCTTCAGGAAATCCCTGAAAATGACTAGAATCACTAGCTCCCTTCTTCTCCAAGCATATGTAAACAGTAAAGACTGCAGAGACACACTGACAGACAAGGTGAACTGTCTAGATATAATTCAGATCAATCAAACGACATGGAAGAAACCTAGTGATACTGCCTAGGAGAAAGAAAGAGCAGCTAAACTTCCTATAATACATTTAGGCCAACTGATCTACCTGGAAAGGATAATCCTTAACCTGCTGAGCTGATGGCAGGCTGTGCAATGTGATCCAGGTTTCCAGCATTTATGAGCTCTCATTCATGCTATGGACGACTTTGGTGATGCAGCTGTCTTTGAGTAATTTATGATCATTTTTCCTAATGTTTGACTTTTGTGGTATCTATATTTTGGTGTAACGTATATTTCCTATCTGGAGTGAGTAGACTTTTGTTGATGTCTCATCCAGAATAGTGTTACAGAACACAGTCACCCTAATGGACTCAGGCTTCAGGTCCACTCTGTTTGTGTCAGTGGTTAGGCCTACCTCAGCTCTGTGAACCACTGAACTGAAAACTCAGACTGAGTGCCATCCTAATTCCAGCTAGGCTTTGACAACCCAGGTCCTAATCCAGCATAGGTCAGCTTGCCTAAGAATGATAATTGGCAAGCAATCCCAAGAACCTAACTATAAGATCCATACTTTATGGATATGTTGTAAAATAAATAGCTCAGATGAACACAGTCTAACAAAATTGACCTTTCAAGTTCATCAGATGTAAAACATCAGTATAAGGCATGAGGGAACATGAAAAAATAAGGATACAATCCAACCTAAAAAACCTAATTATCTCTAGATAGATACCAGAATAAAATGGATATATATATAGAATACCTAGCAAAGGATTCAAATATTTGTTTTAGATGTTCTAGGTGTAGCAATTCTACAAAATTGGGAAAAGACCTTCCCAGTAAGGAACACAGTTCATTGAAATCATATTTTAACAATGAAGTATTTTGACTAGCAAGATAATCCAGCAGATCAAGCTATTTGATGCAAAGTCCCTTGTGACTTGAGTTTGAAATCCAGAAACAATGTAGATGTGAAACTATAGAACAGATTGCACAAAGTGTTTTCTAACTTTCACACACAGGATAGGACACATCCTTTCACAATAATGATAATGTAAATTTTTAAAAAATTTAAAATGAAACAAAAAATCTGAAGCAATTTAACATACTTAATTTTTAAAAAGAAAATTCACAGACCACATGAAGCTCAAGAAGAAGGAAGATCAAAGTGTAGGTGCTTCAGTCCTTCTTAGAAAAGGGAACAAAATACTCAGAGGAGGAAATATGGAGACAAGGTGTGGAGCAGAGACTGAAGAAAAGGCCATCCAGACACTGCCCCACCTGGGCATCCATCCCATATACAGTCACCAAACACAGACACTGTTGTGGATGCCAAGAAGTGCATGCTGACAGGAGCCTGATATAGCTGTCTCCTGAGAGGCTCTGCCAGAGTCTGCAAATACAGAGGTGGATACTGGCAGTCAACCATTGGACTGAGCATGGGGTCTCCAATGGAGGAGTTAGAGAAAGGACTGCAGGAGCTGAAGGGGTTTGCAACCCCATAGGAAGAACAACAATATCAACCAATCAGACCCTCCCAGAGCTCCCAGGGACTAAACCACCATCCAAGGAGCACACATGGAGAGACCCATGGCTCCAGCCACATATACAGCAGAGGATGGCCTTGTCAGTCATCAATGGGAGGAGAGGCCCTTGGTCCTGTGAAGGCTAGATGCATGAATGTAGGGGAATGCCAGGGCAGGAAGGCAGGAGTGGGTAGCTGAGTTGGAGATTACCCTCATAGAAGCAGGGGGAGGTGGGATGGGATAGGGGGCTTCCCAGAGGAGGTGGGGAAGAGCTGGGAAAAGTTTATTTATTTATTTGAAATGTAAATAAAGAAAATATCTAATTAATAAAAAAAGAAAATTCAAAGCCTTTTAAAATCAGAATTAATAAAAGCCAAAAATGTCTAAACTTGAAGACAAAGTATTTGAGAATATATAGCAGAAAAGAGAAAACAATATTTAATAAACAAAGCTTATGAGATATAGTTGGATAATAATCTTCTTCAAATAAGAGCACTCCAAAGCACACTTCAACTGTCAACTATCAGAACAAAGGAAGGATCTAGAAAACAGTAAGAAGAAAAAAGTCACACATAAAGTACAAGTAACATACAAAGAGTTTCACACTGCATACATATAACTGTATTTAGAGTACTGAGGAAAATCAGCTTCTAACCAAGCTACTGCAGCCGTAAAGTTGTCCTCAGAAAAGAGAAGAGATAAAGGCTGTGCCAGGCAAAGAGCAGCTAAACAAGTTCAGCACTACCAAACCTGTCCTATCAGAAATACTGATGGTTTTTGGTAAACTGAAAGACAAAACATTTGTAACACAAAAATTTCCAAAACGATGAAGTACTCCAGCAGATGTGAGTCTGCAGTTACAAGTAAAATATTCTAACACAGTGGTGGTATCAAAACCATGGCCCTTTATGTATAAAGAAGGCTTTGCTGAGCATGGAATGCTCCAAAGGCAGTTTTCTTTGGTAGTGTGAAAAGCAAATATATTCTCTTCTTACAAATAAAATTTCTTTTGAAAGGTTTGCTGTTATGCAAATTTAGACAACTTCATTAGATTTCTCTTGTTATCTTGAGAAGTTCCTCCTTATTTTTCACCTTTGAGAGGTTGGTCTTAGTATACAATTGATTACACTAAATCTAACTAGTGACCTTTGACATTACTAAAGCTGAATTCTTGTATATTCTCCCAGGTTTGGGAAGTTTTTTTTTTTTTGTTTTTTGTTTTTTTTTATATATGTTTGAATGAATTTCCTAGATTTATTATACACCCATTTATTCTTTTATTTTTTTTATTTGCAGGTGCAACTGGTATATGTTGTGCGTGTTTCTATGTGTGTTTTCAAGTGTGTGTGTGTGTGTGTGTGTGTGTGTGTATGTGTGTGTGTGAGTGTGTGTACAAAATGTCTAGGCAGACTGCTCATTTTCTCTAAAACTGAAGTTAGTTCCATTATTTCATCAGTATAAGACCTAATTGCCAATCTACCATAAGTCTGAGTCTGGCATGATGATACTGTTTTAGCATAGTGAATAAGCAAAGTATAAATTTCTCCTACGTGTCAATTATTTACCAGGAAGATGAGGAGTATTTTAAAAGTATAGTCTACTACTTTGTGCATATGAGATGGTCCAGTGAATGAAAGAGGTGCTTACTACCAAGTCTGAAGACTACGTCCAATCTTCAGGTCCCACATAGTAGAAAGGGTTGAATCAACTTCTACAGGTGGTTCTCTAGCCTTGATATATGCACTGTGCCCACCTATAGGCACATACATAAAAAATGCATAAAATTCTACCATGGATTTCTTCGTAAAATAAAAAAGTATATTCTATTCCATCAAGAGTCTCCATGGGAATAAGTGAACAAAAACCACTTCCCAGGTCACCAGCTAATAGTTTGTCACTAGAGAATTCTGATCTTTGTCTTTTTTGAAACAGAATCACCATGGAATGATTATACACAGGTTCATGTCAAATACTGTGGCTACCAAGAGCAAAACAACTGCTACCACAGAACCTAAAATCTGCCAAAACAATCACAGCACCGTAGAGAAATCAATACTCACATTTCTAAGGGATGCTCCTGCTAAAGTTTAGCTGTCCCAAGACTTTTACAACTGACTACATATGATGCTGACTGGAAAAGAATTTTTATTTCCCCTAGCATTAGGTCAGTTCTGTCCACAGAGACTTAGGAATAGACGTGTACTCAATGTAGCCAGGGAATGTTGATGGGGTAGTGGTGGATGCCTTTAATCTCAGCACTTCAGAAGCATGGGCAGGCAGTTCTCTGAGTTCAAGGTCAGTCTTGACGAAAGAGTTCTAGAACAGCCAGAACTAAACAGAGAAACCCTGTCCTGATAAAACCAAACCAAATATATATGTATGTATGTGTATATTTTATATATATATATAATATACAGTTTGATAATAAATACTTTTATTTTTTCCCTTAGGATGAGGTCATCAAATTGTCTTTCTTCTTCTTTTTATTATTAAATATTTTCTTTATTTACATTTCAAGTGTTATCCCCTTTCCCTTTCCCGGTTCTTGCCCCCTGAAACCCTCTATACCACCTCCCCCTGCTTCTATGAGAGTGTTCCCCCCACCCACCCACTCCTACCTCCCTGTCTTTGCATGATTTGAGCATCTAGCATTCACAGGACCAAGGGCCTCTCCTCCCATTGATGACTGACAAGGCCATCCTCTGCTGCGTATGTGGCTAGAGCCATGGGTCCCTCCATGTGTGCTCCTTGGATGGTGGTTTAGTCCATGGGAGCTCTGGGAGGGTCTGGTTGGTTGATACTGTTTTTCTTCCTATGGGGTTGCAAACCCCTTCAGCTCCTTCAGTCCTTAACTCCTCCATTGGAGATCCCATGCTCAGTTTAATGGTTGGCTGCCAGTATCCACCTCTGTATTTGTCAGGCTCTGGCAGAGCCTCTCAGGAGACAGCTATATCAGGCTCCTTTCAGCATGCAAGAAGTCTTGGTATCAACAGTGTCTGTGTTTGGTGACTGTATATGGGATGGATCCCCAGGTGGGGCAGTGTCTGGATGGCCTTTTCTTCAGTCTCTGTTCCACACTTTGTCTCCATATTTCCTCCTCTGAGTATTTTGTTCCCCCTTCTAAGAAGGACCGAAGCACCCAAACTTTGGTTTTCCTTCTTCTTGAGCTTCATGTGGTCTGTGAATTGTATTGTATCTTTGGTTTTCAGAGCTTTTGGGTTAATATCCACTCATTAATGAGTGCATACCATGTGTGTTCTTTTGTGATTGGGTTACCTCACTCAGAATGATATTTTCTAGTTCCATCCATTTGCTTAAAAATCTCATGAAGTCATTGTTGTTTTATAGTTCCATTGTTTAAATGCACCACATTTTCTGTATCCATTCCTCTGTTGAAGGACATCTGGGTTCTTTCCAGCTTCTGGATATTATAAATAAGGCTGCTATGAATATAGTGGAGCATGTGTCCTTGTTATATGATGGAGTATCTTTTGGGTATATGCCAAGGAGGGGCTTAAAATTGTTTTTATTTATTTTTTTCATATAATAATCTGCAGTTTATAATCAGACCAAACCCCAGCACTGAGAAGAGTGGACACAAAGTCTGTTTCCTTACTATTTACAGATATTTACAGTTGATATCTTCTGGGAAAAGAAAATATCTGTTTTCTCCAATTCATTGTCACTGGGTAAATTCCATGTCAAATGCCTGTGCTTATTGCCCTGTGTTAATTCTAGCCAAGAGGGTCTTCTTCTATGCTGTACTGCCCAGAGTTGGAAAACTCTTAGTAAAGGCAGTTGTTTGTGTATGAAATCAGAAATTAAGCTGGACTGTAACTAAGTTTAACAGTTTCAGGAGTTTATACACTCTCAAGGTCACAAATACAGCCATGTCCCAGATAACAAGATGGCAGCAATAATTGTATCTGTCTCACCAGTATATAGCTTTGTCTGCTGTCAGGGTAGGTTGACAGGCTTTGTGTAATGTCTGGTCTAAGCCCAGAAGCTGTTATTTTCTACTCAGTGTTTAGTTTTGGCTTGGCAAACCTGGCAAATGCTAACTCTTATATCCTACTCCACAGAAAGTGGACTATAGCTTTTCCCTCTGCTGTCTGAAGCTGGAGGTGTGGAGACAGTCCTTTGTTTCCCTAGCTAAGCACCAATAGCAGATCAGTTTGGATTTTTAGCCCAGGCTTGGGACTGTGGGACTGTGCCTTGGCCTTAGGTTTCATTGTGGTGAACTTGGCATGAGATTTGATGTAAGGACTGTGTTTAATTCTTTTTCCCTGTGGAAGCAGGTGACATTTCTCCTCACACTGCCCTTGTAGAGTGGAGCCGATGGTTACACATCCTTTCCCTTCCTGGATTCTTCGGTGCATTTTGTTTTTAACTCTACTAAAACCAAGTCTTTTGATCTTTCTCCCAGCTTCCTTAGCTCTATGAAAATAGTTTTTCTGCAGTGTTTACATGATTTGTGTGTGTGGTGACAATCAACAGAGATCTCACTCAGCTAACATCTTGCTCTGCATTTCCTTAGAGTTAAAATGCACATAAGGCCAATTACTACAAGATGTCCTTATAAATATTAGTCTTAAAATAATCTCTGGCATATATTACATGCTTTCTAGTTGCTATTATTAGTTGATTAATAAAATGATCATACTTTCTTTCTGGTTGATGAAAACTGAGCCAGATAAAAAACAGAAGTGTCAGAGAAAGGGGGTGCGGGTTATATATGTTTTTGCAGAACTATCAGGATATAAAGAAAGGGTTAAAGTATTGTGTGATGTTTACATATTCCCCAAACTGTGACTTGCAAGCACATCCAGTTTTAATCATTTTGCTTTCATTTGTCTCTTCTCATAGTCTTGGATCATTTATTATTCATTTTTAATTGAAGCCAAATAACTGTACATGTTCATTGAGTACGGTATGATATTCTGATACATATATACATTATATGATAAACATGACATATTTGCTTATTTTTTACAAGATTACAACTTTTAAAATTGTTGATATTTTGATACCATCAAAATTAGGAAGTCTGGTGATAATCTTTTCAGCAATTATGGTCTGTATTCAGAATTCTATAATTCTCACAGATACTTGAAATTTGGTACACATGCACACACACACCACACCACACACACACACACACACACATACACAAACACACAAACCTGAGTTTAATTTTCTCCTTTCTATCTTTCAAAACAAGTAATTCTCTTACATTGATCTTTGACTAAAATCCACCCAGTTGCTCAAAAATATGTGTTATAAATCCTTTCTGATTTTTCCCTTCAGGACCTATAACTGTTACCATGCCCCATCTTGTTTTTTCAACACAGATATAATAATAACATTTTTTTAACAATCTGAATGACAAGCAACAATGAACTATAAATGTTTGTCATGATGCTAGGAGCAAGATCTAAGACATCTCTTGCTAAATGTTCCTTGACCTATGCATGAGTTTCTAATAGTTTAACATTGCAAGATGATTATGTCATTTACTGTGTCCTAGAATACATTCATAGCAATATTGGAATAAATATGGCCCAGGGGGGACCTGTGTTAAACATATCAGCAGTCCTATGGCTTTTGACCATAAGTGTTAAGGATAGAGAAAGATCTTGTTAATTTTATGACTAGCATGAATTGAAGTGTAAATTTTGCTGTTATTTCCTCAGAGACAGGGTCATACTAGGGCAGTGCAAATACATGGCTTGGGCTTTTTTCTTCTAACCACCCTTAAGCCTGGGCCTGGAATCTTCTAGCCATCATTCAATCTAGTCTTCCAAAATGACTGATTCAATGTGGCTTTTACTGGCTTCTCACTAAATTGCTCTGCTTGGCCTCATACTAACTTTGGCAGTATATTCTAATCTTCTGGTTCCTTCACATTCTCTGGCTTGTTCTGTCTTCACCTGTATCTAGCTTGTTCTCTCTGCCACTGCTCTTTGTAAAACTGTCCCACTAATACTGCCACATACCTTTCTCTCCCTTCATTGGTCTAAAGCAACCTTTCCTTCCTGTACCGTTCTTGTGAGAGGTAGGGGTATCTTATCTCTGACTCATTCTGCCAAATCTTTCCTTGATTCATCACTTAAAGTGTCTGTTCCTCAATAGACATCACTTTCAAACATGGCTTCTACGAACTATTCTTACCTTCATTGTTAGGGCTTAAAGGTGTATACTAAGGATATGTCTATATTCCAGCCAGATCATATGTAATCCAGAGTATGTCTGTATTCCAGCCAGATCACATAGACCTAAAAGGTCTATGGAAGTGATCCTTGCCAGAACACCCACATTTCTGGATATAAAATTCTTCCAAAAATTTCTTCCCCTTTTCTGTTTAAACTAAATATTGTACACAGTTTAATTATTACAACACAAACAATGATCAATCTTGCAAATCTAACAATCCAAATGTGCTTATCACTGTCCATTAATGCAATGGTTCTTCACAACTGCTGTCCTGATCCAGATCAAGGTTTCTATTCTACCAGTTTGATGAAAGATCTGTCCTTTTCCAGTTTGTTGAGCTGACTCCATGCGGGGACGGTGAAGGTCAGCTTTCTGCATTGTCTGCTTTGCCATCTTTCTGCATCCCTTCCTTCCTTGAGTCATGCATTCCATATGGAAAGATCTTTTATCCAGATCTGATTTTTCTCAATTTTGATGAAAATCAGTCTTTCATAATTAGTGGAAATAGAGACAAAATCTCTATCCCCATATTAGATATTCCCTGACTTCCATTCTGATGGTTAAACATCGTTTAAATAAACAGTTTTTTCTTCTACAATCTAGTGTCATTCAGCAGCTGTTGTTCTTGCCTCAACAGCATTTTAAAAAACTAAAGTTAGTAAATAATTATTCTGCCTATTCCTGGAAGTTTTTAGTCCCCCTTTTGTTTATTAAGCATCTCTAAGATATGATTAGATCTTTCTATATCTCCTTAACCAATTGGATTGTATGGAACACCTGTAGTTTGTTTTATGTTTCAATATGCAGAAAACATTTCATTCTGTGGGAAACATATGCAGGAGCATGATTAGTCTTAATTTGTATGTTTACTGTATGTCAGAAAGGAGAAAACTCATTTTATACCTCTATCTACTCCTACAGAGGTTTTAAACTTCAGACCTTTCATTTAAATTTTAATCCTCTCACAAGATTTACTTTCATATGAAGTCCTTCTCATAACAGGAAAACTCAAGGAATTACTTAATTCATCAAAGAGATTAAACTGTAAATTTCAAATACAATAAAGATGCCAAATTAATTTAGCTTTCTCTTGGACTATGTTCCTAAAATTATCTTAAAAGATATGGAAAATTCATAAATGTATTCTTTAGTGCTTCTCCACTCTGAGTAGACAGAAGTATAACATACTGAGTAGACATAAGTATCACACAAAGCTCCTAGGCACTTAAAACATAGTTTCTGGGGTCCAGCTGATTGAATACAACTTGCAAGTAGGGGTATGGATCTTATGGATCTAGAATTTGTATTTCTAACAAGGTCCAGGTGATGTTGAGGCGATTGGCCGAAGCAGGGTTCTTTATTCCTAGTTTAACTTGCCTTGGTCTTTGATACTTTGGTCTTAATCTGTCCCTAATCTGTTGTTTAGACTTTGCAGCTCTATACTGAACAATATCTCTCTTTACTTACACTTAATTTAAAATGTTCTGCAACTAAATTGATCACCTACTATTCCTTTATCCAGAAGTTAGCCTTGAATAAAGATGGCTATCTCAGGTATACTGTTGCACAGAAATAAGTTCAAGTCCCTAAATCTTGATTCCTCAAAACATCACTAAAATCACAAATTTCAAAAACAATATAGAAGTAAGAAAAAAAAAAAAACCTTTATGTCACCACCATACACCATAGGTAAAAGTTGTTGCATTACATGTTAGTGTTTATATACCATAGCACAGCACAAATTACTTTTCTGATATTCCACTTAGGGTTGAAAAGCTTTCCTCATTTAATAAACCTTTGAGATAAGTTGTATAACATTCATCTTCTAATCAAAAGCCCAACAGGATCGTGTTCTATATATTGAAAACTGGTTTTCTTAGGTTTGTTTCTAGGTCATCAGTAAGTATTGATTCCTTGTTTACTACATTACTAGATATCAATAGTACAATAGTGGATATCAATAATTTACAAAGGATTTCAAAGATGAAAACCATTCTAAGGATGTGAATCCAGTATCCCTTTTATATCTGGCACTCGAATTTCTTTTAGAGTAGCCTGGTAGGTTGCTTGAGAGGCCGAAAATGTGATGATGAGTCCAGCCTGCAACAAGGGAAGTGACAGTTCCTATTGTCAGTGCACCAAGGGCTATTCTCCACTCTTGCAGATAGTAGCAACTCAAATATCATAGCTATTTTTTTGAAGAATGAAATCTTTCTCCTTCTTGTTTTAGATAGTGAAACTGAGAAACACTAAGTCATTATCCCAAGTCATTGCCACTATAATTGGTAAAGGTGGCATTAGAACCCATCCATAGACCGATCTGCAACAAACATGCTGACTCTGATAAAAAAAAGTAGATTTTCTATGTTTGTTGTTGTTTTCGTTGTTGTTGTTGTGATGGTGGTGGTTTGTTAAAGGAAAACTAGGGCAAAGAGTAATGAAACAGGATGAGAAAAGAACCAGAGAGATGACAAAAAGCTGAGGACAATTAAGTAAGGACTGCTTTTAGAGAGAGACAGGAAGGAATTGAACAAGAACATTCGTTATGAAAAGCTGTGTGCTTTTGCTTATCCATAGATATTGTATTAGTAATAACACCTCTTTCCATCAGACTCTTAAGTTAGTCATAAATCTTCTTAGATGAGATTGTATCTCATTGGTAGAATGTTTGCCTAACATTCTGAGGCCTGAGCTGCATAATTAGAACAACAAAAATGATTAAAAACAAACAAACAAACAAACAAACCAGTAAATTCCCTAACATTACACAGTACTGTAAAAAACTGTGGGACAGAGTTTTACAATTGAATTGATGTCAAGACATTTCACTAGGCTATGAGGGAAGGGCCCAAAAGCCAGAAACAGAGGTGATCAGGAAACCATCAGCTCAATTGTCTCCAAAGTCCGGGGTCAGGGTTGGACTTTAAATAACTTTTTTTATTGGATATTTTATTTACATTTCAGATGTTCTTCCCTTACCCCATTTCTCCCCTCCCTCCCAGGAACCTCCTATCCCATCCCCCTCCCTCCCAGGAACCTCCCCATCCACCCTCCTCCTGCATCTATGAGGGTGAGCCCTCACCTACCCCACCCACACCTCACCTCCCTACCCTAGAATTCCCACACACACAATGACTAGCCTTCATGGGACCAAGGATCTCTTCTCCCACCTATACCTGACAGAAACATCCTCCCTTGCATATATAGCTGGAGCCATGGATCCTTCCCTAAGCTCTCCCAGGCTGGTTGTTTAGACCCTGGGGGCTCTGGTTGGTTGGTATTGTTGCTCTTCTCATGGG
Organism: Mastomys natalensis; assembly: GCA_021653895.1. Lineage (NCBI taxonomy): Eukaryota > Metazoa > Chordata > Mammalia > Rodentia > Muridae > Mastomys > Mastomys natalensis. The sequence continues at coordinate 194,510 of JAJTUV010001322.1, read as the reverse complement.
ATCGTGAACCCTTTCAACTCCTTCAGTCTTCACTCTAACTCCTCCATTGGGAACCCCATGATCAATTTAATGGTTAGCTGTGAGCATCTGCCTTTGAATATGTCAGACTCTTGTAGACCTCTAAGGAGACAGCTATGTTAGGCTCCTGTCAGCATGCACCTCCTGACATCCACATCAGCATCTACCTTTGGTTACTGCACATGGAATGGATACCCAGGTGGAATGGTCTGCAGACGGCCCCTCCTTCAGTTTCTGTCCTGCACTTTGTATCTATATTTGCTCCCTTGAATATTTTGTTACTCCTTCTAAGAAGGACTGAAGCATCCCCACTTGGTCGTCATTCTTTATGAGCTTTATGTGGTCTGTGAGTTTAGTCTTGGGTATTTCAAGCTTCTGGACTAAAATCCAATAATCTGTGAGTGAATACCATGTATGTTCTTTTGTGATTCGGTTACTTCACTCAGGATGATATTTTCTAGCTCCATCCATTTGCCTAAGAATTTCATGAGCTCATTGTTTTTAATAGCTGAGTAGTACTCCATTGTATAAATGTACAACATTTTCGGTATCCATTCTTCTGTTGAAGGACATCTGGGTTCTTTCCAGCTTCTGGCTATTATAAATAAGGCTGCTATGAACATAGTGGAGCATGAGGCCCTGTTGTATGTTGAAATATCTTCTGAGTATATTCCCAGGAGTGGTATAGCTGGGTCCTCAGGTAGCACTATGTTCAGTTTTCTCAGGTACCACCAGACTGCTTTCCATAGTGGTTGTACCAGCTTACGATCCCACCAACAATGGAGGAGTGTTCCTCTTTCTCCACATCCTCGTCAACATCTGCTGTCACCTGTGTTTTGGATATTAGCCCAAAAGCACACAATACCTAAGACGCAACTCATAGACCTCATGAAACTCAAGAAGAAGAAGGAAGACCAAAGTGTGGGTGCTTTTGTTCTTTTAAGAAGGAATATCAAAAGATTCAACATCTGGAATCTTTCCAGCTTCTGGCTATTATAAATAAGGCTGCTATGAACATAGTGGAGCATATGTCCTTGTTATATGTTATAGCATCTTCTGGGTATATGTCCAGGAGTGGTATAGCTGGGTCATCAGGTAATGATATGTCCAATTTTCTGAGGAACCACCAGACTGTTTTCCAGAGGGATTGCACCATCTTGCAATCCCACCAACAATGGAGGAGTGTTCCTCTTTCTCCACATCCTTGCCAGCATCTACTATCACCTGAGTTTTTGATCTTAGCCATTCTGACTGGTGTGAGGTAGAATCTCAGGGTTGTTTTGATTTGCATTTCCCTGATGACTAAGGATGCAGAACATTTCTTTAGGTGATTCTCAGCCATTCGCATTTCCTCAGTTGAGAATTCTTTGTTTAGCTCGATACCCCATTTTTTAATAGGATTATTTGGTTGTTTAGAGTCTAATTTCTTGAGTTCTTTGTATATATTGGATATTAGCCCTCTATCGGATGTGATCTTTTCCCAATATGTTGGGTGCTGTTTTGTCCTATTGACAGTGTCCCTTGCCTTACAGAAACTTTGCAATTCTATGAAGTCCCATTTGTCAATTCTTGATCTTAGAGCATAAGACATTGGTGTTCTGTTCAGTAATTTTTTCCCATGTGCCTAGGTATTCTAGGATCTTCCCACCTTCTCTTCTATTAGTTTCAGTGTGTCTGGTTTTATGTTAAGTCCTTTATCCACTTTGACTTGAGCTTTATACAAGGAGATAAGAATGGATCGATTTGCATTCTTCTACATGTTGTCTTTCAGTTGAACCAGCACCATTTGTTGAAAATTCTGCCCTTGTTCCACTGGATGATTTTAGCTCCATTGTCAAGATCAGGGACTAAAGGCTGCCCACTCTCTCCCTACCTATTCAATATGGTACTGGAAATCCTAGCCAGAGCAATTAGACAACAAAAAGAAGTCAAAGGAATACAGATAGGAAAGGAAGAAGTCAAAATATCACTATTTTCAGATGATATGATAGTATACTTAAGTGACCCCAGAACTTCCACCAGAGAACTCCTAGACCTAATAAACAACTTCAGCAAAGTGGCGGATTATAAAATCAACTCAAACAAATCAGTAGCCTTCCTCTACATGAAAGAGAAACAGGCTGAAAAAGAAATTAGGGAAATTACACCCTTCACAATAGTCACAAATAATATAAAATACCTCAGGGTGAATCTAACCAAGCAAGTGAAAGATCTGTATGACAAGAACTTCAAGTCTCTGAAGAAAGAAATTGAAGAAGATCTCAGGAAATGGAAAGATCTCCCATGCTCATGGATTGGCAGGATTAATATAGTAAAAATGGCCATCTTGCCAAAAGCAATCTACAGATTCAATGCAATCCCCATTAAAATCCCAACTCAGTTCTTCACAGAGTTAGAAAGAGGAATTCTCAAATTTATTTGGAATAACAAAAAACCCAGGATAGCGAAAACCATTCTCAACAATAAAAGAACTTCTGGAGGAATCACCATCCCTGACCTCAAGCTGTACTACACAGCAATAGTGATAAAAACTGCCTGGTATTGGTATAGAGACAGACAGGAAGATCAGTGGAATAGAGTTGAAGACCCAGAAATGAACCCACACACCTATGATCATTTGATCTTTGACAAAGGAGCTAAAACCATCCAGTGGAATAAATAAATTTTTTTAAATTTCAAGAGAAAAGTAGTTATCTGTTAGCATTTGTACATTAATTTATTATAAGAACATCATTTAAATTTTTATCCATTCTAACAGAAGTTTCAGTTTGTATCCACAAAACCTTCCTTCTATTAATGTTCTATTAGTAATAGAATACCAAGCTCAGCTTGAGAAATGTGAACCTATTTTACTTATAGTAATGAAGTAAAAGAATACAGTAAGAGTTATGTCAAGAGTAATAAACAAGAATATTTTCAAAGGCCTTCCTATATGGACAAATTACCTTACTTTGATAGGCAATGTTTTTTCCAGTTTGCTTTAAATTTTTTTAGACACTTAAAAGATATTCTTGAATTATTGTGAAGCTATAATGCCATGGAACATTCGAAAGTTAGTTTTCCTTCATAAGGATAAGCCACGATTTTTTCTTTTCTTCATACATATGGCACCACAGCACAAACCAGGCCAGGCTGGTGGAGCATGGGACAGTCCCAAGCTGATGACCTGGTTCACTCTATACACTGACTGCTACTATGTATCAGAGACCATCTGTATCCCTGAGGGTTCTCAGCCCAAGCTGTAGCAGGAGGGCCTCCTGGTAGAGGCAAGGAGATTACTAATAAGCTGGGCTCAGCTTGATCATACTCTGCATATCTTTGCACTTCCTTGTTCTTCTGAGGAACTGCCTTCAGAAGAAAATTCACCCAGGTCACCAATTACACTGCTCCCCAGTTGGCTTTTGAATGCTTCAGTACTCTTACTCTTGGCAAACAGATTAACATTTTGCTCACAAACTCTGTATTTTTTACACATTAAAAAATAGAGTAAAATATTTAAATAACTTTAAAAGAACACACTTTAATTTATTAATTCATTCCATAATTGAACTTTTATGGAGTATTTTGTATGAGGTTAATCATTTACTGGCCAGTGAAAAATAGATTGTGGCTTTTTATTTTATGTGTTCCATGTATAACACCCTTTGCTAAGAGCTTTAAATCTTCCATCATATTAAACCTTCCCCACAGCCCTCTGAGTACAAGTTGGGAAATAAGCACAGAGTTAAGTGTTTACAAATCCATAAATCCTCTCCTTGCCAAGAATGTCATCTCTGGCCCAAGTAAACCCAGGGTTCTTTTTCTTACCCTCCTACTGTCAGTGACTAGTCTGATGCTAAAGGCCATAGCAAAGGACTGACTAAAGTCCATAGTAAGACAGGTTATATTTTTCAATAGATCAAGTGAAATTGTTCAAAGATTTTCAAACAGAAATGAAAATAGCATTCTAGACTCAAGAAAGTACAGCGGTTAGATTTAGAACCATCTCTGGTCCACTATTGGAAAAGCATGAAAAGTTGATTGTGATAGTTATCAACGAGGCTGAGGTAATATCACCTTATATCATGCAGTTACATTCAGAACATACCAGGGTTTAGTGGACAACTCAACTTTAGGTACATTTTCTTTCACATAAGTATTTTGTCTTCCTAAACAAAGTTTTGAGATCTTCTAATTTTTGCAAATTCTTTTCTTTATCTAGTTAATGTAGATGGGAGGTCACTGAATCACAGACAATCCGACGTGATTCTAGGTCATGGTTATTCTTTTTACAAAACTGTATCAGTCTCCATCCCGGTTCAAAGTGCTGTTGCCTTATGGATGGTTAGGATGGTATCCAATCTCCCTTGATGGTTACACAGAAAAGTAACATTTTTGGTACTAAATTAAAATTTTTAAGTTTAGTTTTCAACTTTTAAAGGCTCTTTTATCCTTTTGATTTATTTCTCATATGTTGAAGAATAATGTGGTCATAAAAAGGAGGGCGAGCTAAATCAGACAGCTGAGGGCGTAGGTGTTCCTACATTCCATAAGTGTGTGAAGTATCTCCACTATAGATAATCACTATTTTAATCTTCCATTGAAGATTCTGGGCTAATATTTTGAGAGATATGAGTAGTTTCTCTGGTGAAGGGTGAACATACACTTGTCTTTGAGTATAGAGACAAAGTTTTAGAGTATGATTAGAGATTATGCTGGTTTACTAAAGGGACTGATAGAGGACTAGGAGACACAAACACCTCCAAGATCCATGTCTTTGTTAGCCCTGAATGGTTTTTTATTGCCGTCAATGTATGCATCTTTACTGAAGCTCTAAAGTTGTCCTGTCCTGTTCTTCATTGTTGTGTTTAAGATCGTTAGTTGCTTCCCTCCTTTGCCTTCGTGAGTTTGCATGGTGCTTTCTGATACCATGCAAGCTAATCCTCAAAAAGGAGTCTTTCACGTTATTTCTAGCTCAGAAGCTTCCAGGCCCTGTGTGTGAAGTACACGTCTCTTCAGCAATGACTTATTTTTTCACTTTGGGGGTAACCAAAGGCATAGCCATAGCCCAAGGGCTTCTCCAATGTTACATCTAACCTCTCCAACCAGCTAGATCCTTAACATCATTCTCCCAAATCTAGACCAGTGAGTCTGCCTAATCCTCCCCTTCATAACTCCTCCCAATGCCCTAGACTTGACCCCACCCTCAAGACTTAAACCATAACACACATTCTGCACACCAGCCAGGGTCCCTGTGTCCATTTGACTTTATTCCACCTAAGTCATTTACAGTTTCTAGGCCCAGCTCTTCCACGCATCCTTTCTTCAAGACCCAATCTCTCTGAGTAAATCAGACACAGAACTGACAAAAGGAGTCCACACACCCATATCTCAGTGTCAAAAATGAAACACTATGCAAAACCCATCAATTCTGCACAAGTATTTGCCAATGAGAATTAACTAGATAAACCATGGGACACATAATTTCAAGAAAAAAATCATAAACTTCATAAATTCATTCAAGGAACTTAAAGGAAATCCAAAGAAATATCTGTATTGAACTTAAAAACAACATCAACAAAAGAACTTAAAGAGAATAAACACCTGAGTGATGCCCAAGAAAATACAAATATAAGGCAGATGAAAGTGATGAAGATAAGCCAGGACTTGAAAATGGAATTCAATAAAGAGAAACATTAAAGAAGACTCAAGTAATGTGGAACTGAAAAATCAAATAATCCAACTAAAAAAATCAAGGGAAACCCTTGCATGTCTAATAAATTAAGCAGGTTATAGAGCATATCAGATCTCAAGATAAAGTAGAAGATATAGACAAAATAAGCATAATATGGTATATCATGTAAAGATAACCATTGAATTATAGGCATAGATGAGGAAGAATTTCAAGTCACTGTCACATACCAAATCTTCATCAAGATCATAGAAGAAAACTCTCTCAAACTAGAAAACATTTCCATACAAATAAAAGAAGCACAAAGGCAAATGTATCCAGGCATGGTAGCACATGCCTTTAACCTCAACACTTGGGAGGCAGAGATAGGTTTTCTGTGAATTCAAGGCCAGCATGGTCTACATAGCAAATTACAGACGAGACAGAGCTATTTAGTGATACTATAAAAAAAAAAAAACCAAAAAAAAGCCAGACACAGAGACAGAAACTAAACAAACAAAAAATTGTTAGCCAAACTTTCTAAAATAACTCATTTCATTTGAATTTCTGATCATTCCTGTTCAAACACATCATATCCTTTTGGCTATTTAAGTATATCATGACTTTGTCAGGAGCCTCTGCATTAAAATAGTTTATTTTTATATATTAAATATATATTATATATAATATATATATATAAATATATATAAATATATATATATATATATATATATATATTATATATATATATATGATGTTTCCAGTAAGTGTGGACAAGAAAACTGAGTTTACTATTTGTTTTGATTTTGGCATTACACTCATGTCAGTAGGAAGTTATAAGGCTATTTTCCAAAATCTATGTCTTTGTATGTTGCTTAGTCTTCACAATTAGAACTGACTGATTATCTTACTTATCTTACTACCAAGATAGACAAAGGGAAATTTGAGTTTCTCTGTTTGCTTCTGTGTACAACATTTATACAGAGAAGAATTAATTTTATAGTGTTACTGGCTGACCTGTCCTTGGCCCTTCCATGGGAAATGGAAAGGTTTGAAATGGAGTCATCTAATATACTATATCCCATTTTCTTCTAGAAATAGAAGTTAATCATAGTAAATGTGTTGTTTTACTCCTTAAGCCTTTATGGGACTTGGAATATGCTCTGAGTTATATTTTGTCTTTTTTGCTAAGACAACAGCAATGCATTATCATCTAAATTAATATCAGGCTTGGTAGTAATAGGACAAATCACATCATGGTGAGGAGTTAAGTTGATGTCAGTTCCCTTCTTTTATTTTAATGTCTTGCTGAAATGTCTCTGAAGCTTCACAAGAGACTGCTTTGATCAACATGCCTGAACCTTCAAAGGCATCCTGATGGAGTTTGTGAGGCAGCTGCATGGTGAAATAAGCTTGATCACTTGTTCTGAGAATCATCTCTGCATGCTACATACATTTGTGGGGAGCCTCTAACAAAAGCTGCTGACACTGAAGCCCTGGTTCTGCTCTCTTTGGTCTACAAGTACGTGCCTCTCTATTTTTAAAGAACTTTACTTTTATCTTGTATGTGTACCTGTGATTAAATATGTCATACAGTAAACATTTACATGTAATAAGTCACAATTGACTATAGAAACTTTCAATAATTAAAAAGTTAAGATGAGCACATATCATATCTAATATAGTTATTGAATGATATTACAGATGGTCTAATAATTTGTACTATAAACTGTCTTTTTATATATAATCACAATTAAAACATAAACAGAATGGAGTGTGCTAGTTTACCTTCAAGTAGTCATAGAATGTATTCTTTTTAATTGAAAAATTAATATTTTGGTACTACATTGACTGTCTTATTAAAGTTCCCATTAGCAGGCTTAAAATTTTCTGTTCAAGTCTCCTAATATTACCAAAACTCCCTGTAGAGAAAAGGGACAGAGCAACCAACTTAAATAGTTGTACAATCGAGGAATTGTAGATTTGGGAGACATATAAGCCAACTTTTGAATTGCAGTTTCATTATTTAACAAAAGAGCATGGAATTTATGAATGTGTTCTGAATGGTGTAGCTTGGGTAGATATAGTGACTTTTACAGTTACTAGTACACGGATGATGGAAAGAAGGCAGGCAGGGATGTGCTGTGGAAGAGTAATAGGGAGATGGGAAGCCACGTGGAAGATGTAGACAAAAAAGAGTCCATGTGGTCCTAAGGGACTTTGTAAACCTAATAGTGAAAGGAAATGGCATCAGGAGAAAAAAAGGAAATAATCAACATTTGGTTTGATTTGCTTCTTGGTCCAGGCACTGTGCTCAATACTTTCCAAACATCACCTCCTCTAACTTCAACTGTGCTTTGAAGTAATGTGCTGAAGCAGAGGTAAAAATAGACAAAAAATTTCTCCTCTAATATGCACAATGAGAACACACTCTTGATAGGTTCTTTAAGCAAAACAGCTTCAAACAGTTCTTTTAAAAACTCTTCACAGTGAAATGTTAATGTTAAAGGTTTTGTAACATGTTCTTCAAATTTGTGTCTTAAACATAAAAGATCAAATATTAACTCAGGGTTTCCCATACCTTCTGTCACCTTCTGACTTCCTAAGTCTTAGAAGTATCATGAAGGTAGCATATAATTTTACATTCATTTCAAAATCTGTTATATTATTTTGATATTGCTATTTTAGTCATATTCTTGTGCTGAAAAGAGACAACTATTTAAAAGACATTAGGACTTCTACTATATTTTTAAAAAAAAGCACAACTTGGCAATAGAGATGTTCTTCTGGAAAACAGTGTCAGGCTCAGCTACCTCCTATTTTAGCAATCTCACATATCCACATCGAAACAACATTATTTTTAAAACAATACAAGAACGTGTCTATCTTGTATATATGTTATTTATTTTTTAAAAAAGCACAATAGAACTACAATTTGGAATATAAGATGATGCATACTAACAGCCCATTATTCAAGAACAAAATAAAACTAAAACATGGTGACAGACAGCTCCTGGATGTTCCTCTTACAATGTTATCTAAGATAATAGAGAGAAGTACTATTTCTTACAGTGTTCATTTTTAAGTACAATATTGAATAGTTCCAAATAGGAGGTCAGGAAAATCAGACTTAAAAGATATTATGCTGTAAAAACATGTTTGTTGCACACATAAAAAAAAAAGGTAGAATATATCCTTTTTAATTTCTTTCCTTTAAAAATACTTACATCACATATTTACTTAGTATGAATTAATAAAAAGAGATGAGATACCATCTTCTATGCTCTGAATATGGTTGATTATCCTATTAAATTAATTTCATTGTAAAATACCACACTGTTCTGGAATAAAACATTTGAGGAACAACCGCTGACTTCAAAACAGAAGCATAAGGTAGGTGTGAAATTTCTAGTCTCTTTCAGTACATTTTATGCTCTTATGAGACTTTAGCAGGCTAAAAAAGTCAAAACAAAATCAGAAGGTGAGAAAGCTAGGCTGGAGGCTATCCAAGGCCTTCCTATCCCACAATGGCACGGCTGGCGGATTCTCATCTTCTTTCACCCACTAACCAAAGGCCTTGACGGAAGGAAATGGAAAAAGGAAGATATATAATAGCTCTGGTGGGTCGATTCACTCAGGAGGTATAAATCAAAATGGAAGCCTGGATTGTGTTTAAGAAAATCTATATGCCCAGGATATACTGGCTTGGACAAAACAATATAACTGAACAGAATGGTCACTGCAGTAGCTATGCACAGTCCTGGTTCTTAAAACTATGCAACAAATAGAACATTTAATTTTCAGGGACAAACATTTCTAATATTAGAAGAAATTATTTTCATTTCTGCTGTCAGTGTTAGCCAGTTAGGCATGTTAAAAATATTTACTAGCTTAAAATATGCCTAGGAAATTAACACTTCATAAAATGAGAGATGCATGCATTGAAAATGAATTCTGACCTCTCTCTGACTTGAACTTCCTGTATTTGGGGGAAGGTAGTGAAGTGTACTGATAAGTAATTAATGCATTTTTTTGGTGTGATGATTATGGAGAAATATATTAAGGGGTTGAATTCAGTGTTATTGCAAATTAGCTAATCTAGTCTTTTGGCACAAAATAAGCAGAATGCTTTGTACACATTTGGAAGATTTTAAAAACAAATCAATATAGCCATCCACTCAAGACTGTGTTCCGCAAAGCTGCTATACTCTGTGCTGCTCCATCACAGTAGGTCCATTGTGGAGATCTACCATATTCAAAACACCTTCCAGCTGTTGGAAGAAACCACAGAGGAACCAGCACAGACACAGACGCAGACACCCTCACACAGATAATTACCTTGATTAAGATTCTCAGAATTAAACGGAGTTTAATCAAGGACCCTGTGAAATCGTGAAAGTGCCAGTTTTCTGGGCTTGCCCTCTTTTTCTGCAGATGGTGAGTTGCCAAACACAATCAAAAGAGTCTTAATTATAAGAATGAGAGGCAAAGTCAAAGGGAATAAGTGAATCTATGCTTTTTGATGGAGATGGAGCAGCATCAAATCAGTAGCAAACTCAGTTTGCTCTGCATGGAAAGAACCACAATGCATCAAAGCCAAGAACACTATCAACATTCCTGACAATTCCAAGGACTGAATTAATAGCTATGCCAATAGAATGAAGGTAGTGGCTAGTACTGAATCTTTGTCTGCTATAATGATAGATGTGAACTTTTAAGGCAATATTTAGACTGATATTAGAAAAAGAAAATCCATGACACTCCAGCTGTTGCTAAGCAAGCATGACCCGGTTTGAATCTAAATTAGCCATTACTGGAAATAAACTCCCACAGAAATGGAAAGCTAAAAGAGCAATAATACATAGAGGCCAATATAATTTGTTCAAATTTCCTGATTCCTCTTAATTTGAATCTGGGCTACAAGTAGATGTGATTATAAAAATGATGTATTCCATGACATGAGCCAATATTCCCCCAAACAGAAAGTCTATCCATTACAATCATAATATATCTTTTGTGCATTGGGATAAAAAGACTGTCAACATTTTTGCAGTTAGTCCTTCTTTTCCTATAAGGAAGAATTTATATTTAGTTAAACCACATTATTGATAAATTAGAAGGGGAAAGATGTAATTCCATTTACCAACTGAGACCAAAAACTTAAGATATGTGTAGACATTCCATGATCAAATGAAAAGGAAAATTGTGACTTGTCCTGTTACTATATTTTATAAAACATACCTTTATAATTGTTTTGGTACTGTCTTATTTGTTCTAAACATGCATGTGTACACACACACAGACACACACACAGATACACACACACACACACACACACACACACAAACCACCACCACCAACAACAACACTACACACTAACGTGTACTCTTTTCATTTTACATGAGGCAAGTTAAACTAGAAACAGATACTAACTTAGATAATCATATTTTCTTAGTGTGGACAAATATTTGTTTCTGAATAATGTCTTTATAGACCATCATGCATTAGAGAAGAAGACAGCAAAGGGGGTGCACTAAAACAGAGATCATCATTAGAAGTTAGTTATCACAAAACAAGAGCCAGAAAAGCAAAGTGGCTAGCTACATAGTGTTTCCAATAAGACTCCTGGTGTGAATTTCAGTTCTGCCTTGATTTATATTATAGTTTTACAGAATTATGAAATTCTTTATCCTTCACATAACTTATCTGCAACTGGGAATGACTAAGATTGCTTTCTATATAATGTCGTAATGAGAATAGCGGCCTTATTTATAATAGCCAGAAGCTGGAAAGAACCCAGATGTCCTTCAACAGAAGAATGGATACAGAAAATGTGGTACATTTACACAATGGAGTACTACTCAGCTATTAAAAACAATGAGCTCATGAAATTCTTAGGCAAATGGATGGAGCTAGAAAATATCATCCTGAGTGAGATGACCCAATCACAAAAGAACACACATGGTATGCACTCACTGATAAGCGGATATTAGCCCAAAAGCACACAATACCTAAGACGCAACGCATAAACCTCATAAAAGTCAAGAAGAAGGAGGAAGACCAAAGTGAGGGTGCTTTTGTCCTTTTTAGAATGAGTATCAAAAGATTCAACCAGAGCTCCCAGGATCTAAACCTCCAGCCTGAGAACAGACAGGGGCAAGTTGCCCTCTGAGAGGCTCTAACCAGCAGCTGACTCAGACAGATACAGACATCCAGAGCCAAACAGTGGATGGAGCTTGAGGACTCTTATAGAAGAATAGGTGGAAGGACTGTGGGCCCTAAGGAGATAGGAACTGCACAGGAAGATCAACAGAGTAAACCAACCTGAACCCTTGGACTGAATCACCAACCATAGAGCATACCTAGCCTACACAGATCTAGCTCCATGGGCTGGACCTAGGCCTCCCTGCACATATGTTGTAAATGTGCAGCTTGGTTTTCATGTAGGTCTCAAACATCTGGAGTGGAGGCTATCCCAAAACATGCAGCCTGTATATGTGGTATGGTCTTCTAGCTGGGTGCCTCATCTGGCCTCAATGGGAGAGGAAGCACCTAGCCTCTCAGAGACTTAAAGTGGCAGGGTGGGGGATACAGGAGGAGGGGGTACTCAGAAGAGAAGAGATGGGGAAGGATTGTGGGAGGGGGCGACTGGGACGGGTTATAAAGTGAATAAGCAAAAAAATAAAATTAAAAAAGGAAAAAAAGAAAAAAAAGAGAATTAAATGAACTGATATACACATATATGTGTATTTTTTCTTGGATAAATATTTATCACATTAAAATAGTATATATTTTAAATTTCTTATTAAATCCCTTTGCTACATTATAAAATTTTCAACTTCCCCACCTTTATCTCTTATCACAAATTTAGAAATGATAAATGTAAATGTTTGGTCACTATACTCCCTAAGATTTCTATGCTACTTATTCACTCATTCCATTCGGTTTGGATCAGAAAATGGTGCTATATTAAAGGATTTCACAGTGCTCCAGAACATTTGGAAGTGACTTCTAAGGATGATTTCATAAACTATACACAACAAAATCACAAGCAAGATAATTAACTAGTGAGAACTGCATTCATTGAGCATTTGGACAAAGGACAAAGACAGGAAATGGTTGTTATTGTTTTAAAAATTATAAAATTCAACAAAACTATTTCCTATGAGTATATAGGCTCATATACTTTAAGGAATCAGACCAGTCATTTCTGTACTCCTTGATCTTTCAATCAATTACATTTTAAGTGTTAAATCCCTGAGAATATACACAAAGCAATTCAATATAAACTTAACTTTATTATAACTTAGTATGAGAGTGTTCAAAATACCAAGAACTGTAGGAAGTAATTTTGTAAAATTTTTCAACTGAAATCATTTTAAAAATTTAATCAGGTAATGCTTGGTGATAAAAATAAATCAGCTGGAGAGATGGCTCAGTGGTTAAGAACTTTTAACTGTTCTGCCAGAGGACTGTGTTTGGTTACCCACACACACATGGTAGCTCACAAACATCTGCACTTCTAGTATTATTGGGTCTGGTGCCCACTAGAATTCTGGACTCAGTGGCATTGCAATCATGTGGTACATATATATTCAGGTAAAACTCTCTAAACATAAAATAAAAGTAGTTATTATAAAAATGCAAAACTTATTACACAGATACGTCATTATAGACAAAACATCTTTGGAGTGGGTGTGTTATGTCTGTTTGCATTCCCAGTACTGAAGAAGTTGATGTAGGAGAATCATAAGTTTGAGGCAACAATAATAAAGTCAATAAATATGTGACTATAATGAACAATAAAATCAATAATAAAACATATGATTATGGTTTGATGTTAGATACTTGTAAGATTATCTTAAATTTTAGTTGAAAAAACACAATCAAATAAAATTAAGTTATTGTACTCACTTTAGAAAACAATCAAAACTAGAACAGGAAATTAGTCATCATCATGGCTATATTTCTATCATCAGACTCATTCTGTAACTTAACAGATTCCTGATACTTGAATGTTTTTAAGATTATGCAGCCAATAAGAGAAAAGCCAGAATTCAAATCCATTATGCCTGTCTTCTAATGTCTACTCTTTTGTTACAATATTTGATAATAAAAGATTTACATAGCTTTGGATGCATGTGAATTATTATTATTTAATTAATCATTTAATTAATTAATTAGACATTATGTCCACTCACTTTGAATAGAGATAAGTTGCCACAATGTGTGTGTGTGTGTGCGTGTGCGTGTGCGTGTGCGTGTGTGTGTGTGTGTGTGTGTGTGTGTAAATGTTGTTCCTAGCATAAGAGAAGAAAAAGAGGACAAGACAGAATCAGAACAGAAGAAAGTTGTAAGTACTCCACAGTATAGTATTATTTCAACTGTTCTTGCAAACCCTAATCCAGACCCAAAAGCAAAGCCCAGTGCAGAAGAAAGAGAAGACTCTCTTATTTCACTGGAGATACTAAGAAATCCAGTTACAACTCTGGGATCAAAGCTGCAAGAAGATGGCAAGAGGGGAAGAACCATGATCAGGAACAAGGCCCGCAATGCAGTGACAGCAGATCCAGGTACCCATAGTGTGGTGCTTTGAATAAAAATGGTCCCCATAGGCCCATGAGGAGTGGTAATATTAGGAGGTATGCCCTTCTTGGAGGAAAGGGGTCACTGGAGGTGAATTTTGATGTTTCTGATACTCAACAGGCCTAGGGTCACTCTTTCTTCCTGCTTTCTGCTGATGCATATGTAGTCCTCTTGGCTACCTCTCCAGCACCATGTCTACCTACTTGCCCCATGCTTCCTACCCTAAAGGTAATGGACTAACCTTCTGAACTCTAAGCCAGTAAAAATAAAATGTTCTCCTATATAAGAGTAGACACAGTTATGGTGTCTCTTTATAGAAATAGAAATATTGATTAAGACAATAACCACTAATGGTATCTTAATTGATATCACTTAAAAATTGAGGAAAGAAAACACAACTATTTGTACAAAGACATTTCCAAACAAATATAACAGAATCGTTCATGTCAATTATAATCCTCAATTATGCAACTAGTCATATGGCCTTATCTGGCATTCATAACTAAAAATGTTGACAAAATTCAAGAGCAAAGACAAATGTTGGGAGAAATATTGATCCTGTTTCCCTGTAGAATACTTTCAGCAATGCCTAAATCTTTCTATTTTTGTAATGCCTTAGCCCAAACTAACAACAATAATCCAAATTTAGTTACAGAAAATGGTTATATTCTCATTAAGATGGGTAAGGTAAGAAGATTTCCTTGGTGCCCTGAGCTCTATTGCCTGGTCTATGACTCTGTCAGCCTTCTCAAGGAGGCCTGCCTGACCAAGGAACTTCCAGGTTAAACCATTCTCCACCAATCCCCTGGCTCATGGTTAGAAGAGTTGAGCTGCTTTATCCTCTGAACTCCATTTTCTGGCCTACAGCTCTACCTGCATTCCCAAGAAATCCTGCTAGCACCAGCAAAATCTAAGGTAGACACCTTGCTACCAATCTCTTGCCTGCCAACTCTCCCTAAAGCACCCCCAACAGTGGTTAATCACACACATTCCCTGATGCTTTATTTTCTGATCTAGAACTGTGAATGCATCCTCAGTTTGTAGCCTACACCAGGGACAACCAGATGGCTAAAGGCCAGAATAAGAACACAATCAACAAGAGCCAGGGTAATGTGGTACCACCAGAGGGCAGCTATTGATTACAGCAAGGCCTGGATATTCTAATACAACTGATGCACAATAAGATAGCCTTAAATCCAATCTTATAAAAATTATAAAGGCTTTTAAAGAAGAAATGAATAATTACCTTAAAGAAATACAGGAGAGTACAATCAAACAGGTGAAAGAAAAAATAACTGTTCAAGATCTGAAAATGCAAATAGAAGCAGTAAAGAAAACACAATAAGGGAATCCTGGAGATGGAAAATGTAGGGAAGAGAACAGGACTACAGACACAAGCATCACCAACAGAATACAAAAGGTGGAAGACTAAATCTCAGGTGTAGAAGATATAATTGAAAAATCCCATCCACCAGTCAAAGAAAATGTTAAATCTAAAAAGTTCCTGACATAAAACATCCAAGGAATATAAAATACCATGAAAAGAACAAATCTAAGGATAATAGGAATAGAAGAAGACTCCTAGCTCCAAAGCCCTTAAAATATTTTCAACAAAATTTTAGGAAAAAAATTTCTCCAACCTAAAGAAAGATGTGCTGTTAAACATATAAGAAGCTTACAGAACACTATAGAGATTAGATCAGAAAATGAAATTCTCCTACCACATAATAATCAAAGCACTAAGTATACAGAAGAAAGAAAGACTATTTAAACTTGCAAGGGAAAAAGCCCAAGTAACATATAAAGGCAGACCTATCAGAATTACACTCAACTGCTCAACAGACACTCTAAAAGCCAGAAGGGCCTAAGTAGATATCTTATAGAAGCAGGTCATAGACGTAAGCCCCAGGATACCATACTCAGTAAAACTTTTAATCACCATAAATAAAAAAAAAAATTATTCCAGGTCAAAACTAAACTTAAGCAATATCTATCCATAAATCCAACCCTAAAGATGATAATAGAAGGAAAAATCCAACCCAAGGAGGCTATCTACACACAAAAAACACAGGAAATCAATAACCCCACACCAGCAAAACCAAAAGAAGGGAAATACACACACACACACACACACACACACACACACACACACACACACAAATCATCACCAACATAAAAAACAGGAATTAACAATCTTTGGTCATTGATATTTCTCAACATCAGTAGACTAAATACACAAATAAAAAGACACAGGCTAACAGAATGGATGCAAAAACAGAACCCATCATTCAGCTGCATATAAAAAACACACCTTATCAACAAAGGTAGACATTCCCTCAAATTAAAGGGCTAGAAATAATGTCCAAGGAAATGAACCTATGAAACAAGCTGCAGTAGCCATTCTAATATCAAATAAAATAGACTTTCAACCAAAATTAAACAAAGAAGATGGGAAGGGACACTTCATACTCATTAAAGAAAAAAATCCACAAGATGACATCACAATACTGAACATCTATGCCCAAATACAAGGATACTCACACTCTTAAAAGAAGCATTACTAAAGCGTAAACCACACATTGATTACCACACATTCATAGTGGGAGACTCCAATACCCCACTCTCACCAATGGACAAGTCAACCAAACAGAAACTAAACAGAGAAATAATGAAACTAACATGTTCTGAATCAAATGGCCTAACTATTTACAGAATATTTCACCAAAAACCTAAATAATATACTTCTTCTTTGTACCTCACAGAACCCTCTCCAAAATTGGCCACGTAGTCAGTCACAAAGCAAGCCTTAACAAAAAATGGAAATTGAAATAACCCTTGTATCTTATCAGACCACCATGGATAGAAACTGCACATCATCAACAACAAAAACAACAGGAAGCCTACAAACTCACTCACGGAAACTGAACAATTCTCTACTTCATAACCACTGGGTCAGAGAAGAAATAAAAAAATTAAAGACCTTTTAGAATTCAATGAAAATGAAGGCACAACATACCCAAACTTATGGGATTCAATGAAAGCAGTGCAAAGAGGAAAATTTTTACCACTAAATGTCTTCATAAAAAAATTGGAGAGATAACACCAAACAACTTAATAGCACACTTGAAAGCTCTAGACCAAAACCAAGTAACAATACCCAAGAGAATAAGATGGCAGGAAATAATCAGGGAACACCTAAGAAAGAAATTTTGAAGCCCATAGGACAAGCAGATTACATTCCTTTTGACTCAGAAGCCAGAGAGCACCAGTCAGCTGTGAACATGTCTGGTTTTTTTTTTTTTTTTTTATTGGAAATTTTTTATTGTAAATTTTTTATACATTTCAGATGTTCTCTCCTTACCCCATTTCCCCCCTCCCTCCCAGGAACTCACTATCCCTTCCCCCTCCTCCTATCTCCACGTTGGTGTACCCCCTTCCACCCTCCCCTGTACCTCACCTCCCCACCCTCGAGTATCCCTCCCCCACGACATCCAGTCTTCATGGGACCAAGGATCTCTTCTCCCACTTATATATAGCTCCCTTGCATATATAGCTGGAGCCATGGGTCCCTCCCTAAGCGCTCCCAGGCTTGTGGTTTAGACCCTGGGGGCTCTGGTTGGTTGGGATTGTTGCTTTCCTCATGGTGTCTCGAATCCTCTCAACTCCTTCAGCCTTCACTCTATCTTCTCCATTGGGAACCCCGTGATCAGTTTAATGGTTAGCTGTGGGCTTCTGCCTCTGAGTATGTCAGACTCTTGCAGACTTCTAAGGAGACAGCTATATCAGGCTCCTGTCAGCATGTACATCCTGACATCCACATTAACCTCTACCTTTGGTGACTGCACATAGGATGGATATCCAGGTGGAATGGTCTGTCTCTTCTTCAGTTTCTGTCCTGCAGTGTGTCTCCATATTTGCACGCTTGAGTATTTTGTTACTCCTTCTAAGAAGGACTGAAGCCCCCCCTACTTGGTCATCATTCTTCATGAGCTTTTTGTGGTCTGTGAGTTGTATCTTGGGTATTTCAGGCTTCTGGGCTAAAATCCAATAATCAGTGAGTGAATACCATGTATGTTCTTTTGTGATTGGGTTACTTCACTCAGGATGATATTTTCTAGTTCCATCCATTTATATATGAATTTATCAAATTCATTGTTTTTAATAGCTGAGTAATATTCCATTGTATAAATGTACCACATTTTTTGTATCCATTCCTCTGTTGAAGGGCATCTGGGTTCTTTCCAGTTTCTGGCTATTATAAATAATGCTGCTATGAACATAGTGGAGCATATGTCCTTGTTATGTGTTAGAGCATCTTCTGGATATATACCCAGGAGTGGTATAGCTGGGTCCTCAGGTAGTGATATGTCCAATTTTCTGAGGAACCGCCAGACTGATTTCCATAGTGGTTGCACCATCTTGCAATCCCACCAACAATGGAGGAGTGTTCCTCTTTCTCCACATCCTCGCCAGCATCTGCTATCACCTGAGTTTTTTATTTTAGCCATTCTGACTGGTGTGAAGTGGAATCTCAGGGTTGTTTTGATTTGCATTTCCCTGATGACCAAGGAAGGCGAACATGGCTTTTGTTAATTAACCTACCTCTGATATCCATTGGAAGTTTCAGCCATTGCATAGCTTTACAGCCTGCTTCCGGCACCCAAAAGCCAGCCTCTATTTGTAATTCAATGGCAAGACTTGTAGGGAGGCTTTAAGGAACTACTGACTTGGACATGCCTGCCTCAAGGATTCAAGAACTAACCCCCCATCTTTGATGAGGACTTGGGTGAGTATTGTTGGGCCCACCCCCAAATAGCTGTGCTCCAGTATATAGAAAATAGAATGGACCCCTGAGATGAGCATGACTTTTAAGATTCTAAGAAAAGACTTATTGGAGGTGCTGGTCTTGGCCCTTCCACCAGGCAGTCACAAATCCTTCCACCTCTATGTGGATGAGAGAAAGGGGATACCAAAAGGGGTGCTCACACAAACTCTGGGACCATGGAAAAGACCTGTGATTTATTTATCCAAAAAGCTGGACCCAATGGCCCAAGGATAACCAGCCTGCCTCTGGATCATAGCTGCCTGCTATGTCAATGATGCTGACAAAATAACCATTGGGCAGCAACTTGGTATCACCACACTCCATGCTATTGAGGGGAATCCTCAGGAATACCTCAAGCATTCACCCAGCCAATGGCTGTCCAAAGCCAGATTGGTACACTTTCAGACTCTACTTTTGAATCCCCTTCGAATAAGATATAACCTATCATCTGTCCTAAACTCAGCCACCATGCCACCTGATCTATACTCAGTCCTCAGATGTTCATCATGATTGCTTTGTAGTTCTAGGGCATATCCAGATTATCAGACCGGACTTGACTAACATATCCTGGCCAGACATGGAATGTATCTACTTCACATATGGGAACAGCTTCATCCAGAATGGAATCAGGTATGCAGGGGCAGTGGTAATACACTGTTATTTGGGCAATTGCTTTGCCACCAGGAACCTCAGTCCAGAAAGCTGAACTAAAGGCTATAACCCAGGCTTTAAAACTGGCAAAAGGAACTGTATCTAACACTTACTCTGACAGCAGATATGCCTTTGCTATGGCTCATGTATATGGATCCATATTCCAAGAGAGGAGTTTATTGACTGCTGAAGGAAAAAAAAAACATCAAAAATAAGAAAAAAATACTTGCTTTATTAGAGTCATTATGGCTTCCTCTCAAAGTGGCCACAAATAGCCAGAGGGAGTCAGCTAAATGATAAAGCCACAAGGGAGGCCACCAAGTTTCCACTGACAGTATCCTGGTAGCTTTGCTCCCAGTCATCCCTGAATATACTGTTGAAGATTCCAAGGTTCTCAGGACTAGGTTTTTTAAGCATCCCAAGTATGCTGGATAGAGTATAGGTACACACTCTGGCTCCTAAGTCAATCTCCTACATGCCCATCCAAATGCATAGAAAAAGTAATTATGAACAAATTATGTGTTTTAAATTGTTGTGTCTAAGCAATAATAAAAATGTCACATGTGAATTGTACAACACGGCCTTTTCAACATTTCACTCCTTCTCCATAGCATAAATTAATTTTGTAATCATTAAATAAAGTTATAGGATCAAAATTTAAGAACGACACCTAAATTCCTATTAAGGCAACATACCCTTGTAATAATCAGGGTTCTCTAGAGTCACAGAAGTCATGCAATAAATCCTTATACATATAAAAATGGAATTTTTGGAAGTCTCACAGGCTGCAGTCCTGCTAATCCAACAATGGCTAGCTGAAATGAAAAAGTCCAGTAATCTTGTAGTTACTCAGACCCACAAGACTGGATATCTCAGCTGATCTTCTGTATAGGCTGGAATGTGAAAACAGTCGACCCCAATGTCAGTGTAGGAATGGATGGACAAACAAGCTAAGGACAAGCAGACTAAGAATAAAACCTTCCTAGAAAGATGACTTTATATACATCTGGCAAAACTTGTGCCCAGGATTAAAGGTATATCATCCTGGCTCAGGATCTGGATTAAAGATGTGTATCTTCCTACCTCAGAGGTCTAGACTAAAAGTGGATTAAACCACATCAAACAAAGCAGAAAATCTCTGACAGATGTGTCCTCTTTTTTTAGATTGCTGTTCTTTCCAAGTATTTTCAAGGGGACAACCAAGAATACATATCATAGCCCTGGTCTCAAAAAAATGGTTTTAATTCTTTAGAAATATTAAAAGTAAAGATATAGTATAGTGTATTCAGAAGATGCTTAGCTCAGTATGCCCAAGTCTACTTGTTAATGATCTCTTTCTTTTTCTCACCTCCTGCATTAGTCAGGGTTTTCTAGAGAAACAGATCTTATACAATGAATCTCTATGTATGTAGAAAGGGGATTTATTATAATGGCTTACAGGTTGTGGTTGCTTATGTACTACAAGACTAAGATTCCGGTTGTTGTTCAATTCATAAGGAGGAATAACTGAGAGGGTTTAAGAATCCCAAAGAATTTGGCTATAATGCCAAGGAAGCCAGAAACTTGCTAGTGAGAGCAGGGACAAGCAAGAGAGAGGGGAAGAGGAGAGAGAGCCTCCTTCATTCATATTCTTTATATGGACTGACAGCCCAATATGAAGCCCAGAATAAAACTGTATCTTCCCACCTCAAAAGAACTGGATTAACAGTGTTTCTTCCCACCTCAAAGATCTGTATTAAAAGGATTAGAGTTGGATACATTTCCAATCATTTAATTCAGAAAACATCCCTCACAGATGTGTCCAGTCTTATGGGTTTTAGGTAATTCCAGATATAGTTAAATTACATGACCAATGGTAGCCACCATACCTCCAATTGGATTGATATTTTATGAAAAACCTACAGAAAATTGTCACAGCTCACATTTTTTCTAATCCACATGTTATTTTCTTTGAATTGCCACACAAACCACTCAGACACTAATTGCAATCAAATAGGGATGGTCTATTGAGCAAACACCCCAGAACTGATTGACCAGGGCCAGAGACCAAATTTGGGAACTGAACTGTAACCCTGAGTTAAGGTCCTACAGGACCTTTAAAGCCTGAAATCTACAAATACCTATGACAAATTAATCCACTACTCAGGATATAGGGATAGGAGGAATTCCTTAGGAATATGTTTTGTTGTATATTTATCCTGCTCCCATTGGTTGGGGTTCTCTAACTGTGGCAGGGGCCTTCTTTGGTCTAACATTCACATCTTGCCAACCAGATGTCAGTTGGTTATGTGCATGTCTGTTTCTGCCAAGTAGGATGTCAGTTTTCAGCAAGGTCTTGGTAACTTAAACTTTACTGGACCACTACTCAAAATGGAAGTCTTATTCCAAACAGTTTCTTATATTGGTGCAGGTATCTCTGTTATGCTGGGGTCCATCCCAAGGGCAGTTTATAAAAAGAAATACCACAAGAGTTTATACATATGTGCAGGAAATGCTACTGTCTGGTTGGTTTATGTTTAAGCTTTTTGTGGGTAACCATTCAAATTCATTCTACTGACTTCAATCATGATTGGTTTCCAAGGGCATAGAACATAAGAAAATATGTAATCACCGTGGCATTAGAAAATTTCCTAGTAACAGCAGAAACATATGAGAAAGTTTCTGTTACTATCAGTAACAGAAAAAAAAAAGGCAGTCTAGCCAAGTGACAGTTCCCTAGGCCTTAACAGTTTACCTAGACCATAGCATTTCATCTAGGTCTTAATATTTTACCTAAGCCTTAACACTACATATCAATTTTGAGCATGCATGAGGTAAATTGTAGATTTTACTATCCTAGATGCCCTAGAATAGCCAGCACTCTGTGGCCAGGTTCCAATGGCCTTTCCCATGCTCTCTACTTTTTTCCTCCTCTGTCCCCCTGATCACTAATGCAGTCCTTATACACTTGCAGTTTGCAGATCTGTCTCCCCTTTCCCAAAAAGCTGCTCACACATAGTTACAAACTGTAAAGAGTAATGAAGGCACTATATTAGTCAGGTTTCTGAATATAGCAAAATGTAAGAATGGATCTCTATATATACATGAAGGGGATTTATTAGAATAAAGCACAGGGTGTGATCCAGCTGATCCAACACTGGTTGTGTATGAAGGGAAGGTCCAAGATCCCAGTAGTAGTGCAGTCCAAGAGGCTGGAAGGCACATCTGTTATTCAGTATACAGTGGAATCCTGAAGAAGTAGGCTCAAATGTCATATAAAATTGAACTTTTAAGAGAGAAGAAAATGAAGCTGAGAGAGAGAGAGAGAGAGAGAGAGAGAGAGAGCGCATCTTGCTTCCTATGCTGCAGTCAAACTGTAAACAAAAGATATGGCCCAGATTAGAGGTGGGCGGGAGGGTCATAACCATGATCAGGACCAAGACTCACAGTGTAGTGACAACAGATCCAGGAGCCCATAGTGTGGTGGTTTGAATGACAATGGTCCCCATAGGCCCACAGGGAGTGGCAATATTAGGAGGTGTGGCCTTGTTGGAGTAGGTGTAACCTTGTAGAAGGAAGTATGCCCCTAGGGATAGGTTTTGAATTTTCAGATGTTCCAGCAGGCTCAATGTCACTCATTCTTCCTGCTGTCTGACAAACTAGATGTCAAAATCCCAGCTACCTCAACAGCATTATGTCTGCCTGCTTGCCCTCATGTTTTCCACTCCGAAGAGCATTTCAATTAAATGTTCTCCTATGTAAGAGAAGTCTTGTTTATGGTGTCTCTTCACAGTCCTAGAAAGCCTAAATAAAATGCACAAGATGAGCACCAGAGCAGTAGGTAAAGGTTTGCAGATTCCATCATGTGGCCAAAGATTTGCTTTTGGTAAAACCATAGATCATAGCAGTCATCTAATATCTAAGAAAAGAGGCAGTGAGAGAATGAAGAACAGGAAATCATTGCTGGTTTTCCTTGCTCCAGGCATTTGATTCAATTATCCTGCTTTACTGTATCCTACGCAAACATGAATTACTGATTTTTCATTCTTCTCTAACAAATTTTTTGAGCTCTGCATATTCAGTTTTATTCAGTTATTCATATACCTACTCTGTGAATCCTAATCACACATTTAAAACATAAGTCCTTCTTATAGAAAATGTATAGTCAGTTGTGAATTCATAATATAATGTTATGTATAATATATTGTATACTATAGTGTCAACCAGAAGGAATCATGTCCCAAATTACATGTATTGTTGTATTTAATGCTCAAATGGTCTAGTTATTTAGTCTCTTGACAATTAAAAAATTATAAAAATATAAATACAGATATTCTAAGGATATAATGATGTCTCCATAACCACCCACTCCTAAGTGACTTTCTATAAAAGGAATCAGTATTATAGTTACTTGTCTTTATGCCCAGAAAGTTTCCATGCATTGTACTAGACATAGCTTCTCTCTCTCTCTCTCCTCTCTCTCTCTCTCTCTCTCTCTCTCTCTCTCCCTCTCTCTCTCTGTCCTTCTCCCTCTCCCTCTCACCTCTTCCACCCTCTCTTTTTTCTCTTTCTGATTTTTAAAGATAAGATTTCTCTGAGTAGCCATGGCTATCCTGGAACACATTCTGTACACATTGCTCTGCCTCTTTAGTGCTAGGATTAAAGGTATACAGTAACCCTACCCAGCTATGACTTGAGTAACTATAGAAAATCATCTAATTTTTCGAGTACCAAGTATGAGTTCCCTCCTGTTGTGTGAGCCTTAAATCCAATTAGACAGCTGTTAGTAATGCTAACATGTGAGTGCCATATTGGACCTGTACAGATACCTTGTCATACTACTCATTGTTGTGGTTCAGAGATGTCACAGCTGAGTGTGATTATTAATTGCTATCCTGAATTGAGAGCTATCATTATACTTTCTTGTACTATAGAAACTAGACTACAGGAACTAAGTGTTCACATTATTTAAATCATCTGAGTCCCATGTTTTCTGTAGTGTCTTTAATAGTTAGAACTTACTTTCAACCTCTGAGAAGCAACCAAGGGCAACGAGCATTGCCTATATATTTGTGGGAGTTACTTGGAGTTTTGTTTGTGTATTGTCTTATGGCATGCATTTTCAGTCCAAAGTGGTGCCACATATTATAACACACACAAACACACACACTCTCTCTCTCTCTCCATATATATATATATATATATATATATATATATATATATATATATTCACTTATATGTAGTATATATTGTTTTAGGTAGATAAAATGATTCTTCAAGGCATTGTCAAACAACTTGGTTGCTATTTGTTCCCCTTTTCTCCTTCTTTAATGACCTCCATCACCAACTGGTGTACCCCTATCCATTTTGCTGTTTCTTTCTTCATATCATCTGTTTCCTGCTATTTCCCGATCTAATAGTTGATGTACTATTTTTACAAACGAGAGAATTAATACTTGGGATATCATTGAAGTTAGGTAAAATTTTCCTGTTATGAATTGTATCTTTTACATCCCTCTTAAAATTTCAGCAGGAAATAAAATCCTTAAATATTGAATTTTCTCGGAATTTGAATAATCATCTCAAAGATTTAACATTGTTGCTAAGTCAAATTGAATGAAATTACTGATAAAAATATATTTTATCACATTGAAAGACGAGTAACAAAGTTGTCACTTTCATTTCAGAACAAAATTTTATTTTTCATTTTCAATTTTTTTTCAGTATACTCACTGAAGAGAGAAGAGTCAAGGAAAGAGAGCTATCAAGGGAGAAAGAGAAGGAGATAAAGGTATTAAGGAAGAGGGGAGAAAGAAAGACACTGGTGTGAAACGACCAATTTTCATTTCTTTATAGAATCCCCTTTGGGTTCTAAACATTTTTCTTTCTGGCATAGAAGACTCATATAGACTAATCCAAGTGTAACATTCCTAGTGAATTTTGGGTTTATTTTTATTCAACTGATCACAGAGCAGCCTAGGTTAACATCTGGAAGATTATACGGTACAAGACAGTGGAAAACAAAATGCAGAGATGAGAATAGATGAGAGAATCTGTTCTGAACAGTTCAGCTGCAAAGGATTCTCACACTACATACAAAATCAATCAAGGTGTAATCACCAAGATCTCTGTTTTAAACACTTTAGGGCATTCTGGTCTTCTGCAGAGGGAACCTGACACATCTGCTAAAATATTAAAGAATAATTATTGTGTAAACATCTTAGACACAATCAGCAAAGAACACACAATCCTCCATCCTCTTATTTTACAGGGGTATGTGTTGACTTTAACTAGCTGGGGTGGTTGCTTTCCCACACAGAAAGCCCGTGCTCTGAATATTTCATCAACTTATAAAACAGCCACATGAGAATATATGTACAACTAGAAAATAGTAGAAGATATCTAGTTAGGGGCAGGAATGGTGCATATGAGTGGGAGGGTGCTGGAAAGTCTTTAGTGCCTTCTCACTCTTTCAGTAAACTCATCCATCCAGCTATGCAATTCATTATGAAGCTCCCCTAATGAGATGGTGGTTGAGTATATTGTGTTACTCAAATTCATCTCTCCTCAGTTGGTTTACTTGTTCAGTCTTTACATTGAATGATGGGTTTTAAAATACAAATTCTACAATGTTTCAGGTTTTAATATTGCACAGGATAAACAAAACTTCAGAAATGACCTCCCACAATAAGTTTAAAGTTTTACAAATTTAAGAAATTCATATTGCTTTTTTAAAATAGAAGATGATATGTAGAGAGAGACAGAAGTCAAGGAGTAATCATGTGAATATATGCCATGATTTTGACCTAAATATTTTGACAATTAGCTTATTCTATGTACCATTTATTTATTATTTTGAAATTCTAACTTTGTTATCTATTATATTTATGATTTTGAACAAGTCACTAACCTTCATTGAGCCTCATCTTGGTCATTTACAGTGCTGTTTAGTATAGAAAGAAGTTACATAAAATACCCTTTTGACATAAATACCCTTTCTTTTGTCAGAATGAAAGGGGAAGGGACTCTTATTTTTATCTATCCTAGCTAGGAAAGACTACACAATATGAAAACCTTTGCTTATTGAAAATGTTAAACACTTACAACACATTAAAATGGTATATCTTCATATGCTCACTCCCTGACTTCTGTCTCTCTACATATCATCTTCTATTTTAAGAAAGCAATACTAAGTTTTTTAATTTGTAAAACTTATGGCAGGAGGTCATTTCTGAAGCATATCTTCTCAGAAACTAAGGATAAGAAGTTGTGTTGAGCACGTTCTCAAAACAAGTCCAAATAAGTCATGTTTCCATATTAGCATAGGAGTCATACTTCCTTTTAAAAGATCTGTTTTTAGTTTACATATGAATGTTTTTCCTGCATGTATGTACATGGACCACATGCATACATTGCCCAAAGAGACTAAAGGAGGGTGTATCTCCTCTGGACCTGGAGTTACAGATGTTGTACGCTGCCGTGTGAAAACTGGGAAAGAGCTCATGACCTCTGCAAGAGCAGTAACTTGTCTGAACACCAGAGCCATTCATTTAGCCTCTCAATCTAATAATTCTTGTTAGAAGAAACAAACTCCTGCTACACAGAATAACATGAATTTATTGTAGAGATTTGAGCATTAAGTGACAGAGAGGATACAGTTGTCTTTTACATGGCTTACCACATGCTCACTTTACTATTTTAATGTATATGACAAGGTCTAAAAGTCCCTAAATCCCTCTTCAATATTTGCAAAAATAACTAAACTCAGCCTCCAGTTACCTAAGAATTTTTCATTCCTTGGTTTATTTTCCTTGTTAATTTTTTCAAAAATAATAATGTTACTGTGTAAATTCAGACGCATTACAGCCAGCTCTTCCAAATCATGAGCACATATTCTGAGTAGAGCTCGGTGTACCCTAGGTCTCAGATTCAGGGAAACATGACATCAGATCTCTTGAGGTATTGTACAAAGGACTTTTATTTGAAAGATAGTGTCTCAAGAACATGTTTGACCTGAGGCATATCTGAAATGAAATAATGGTGACATGTGTCAAAACAGACTGTTTTGTCACCTAAAACATTTTCCCAAATCTCCCACTGGTACGATAATGATATTTTAGTTCTGAAAAGTAGGTCCAGTCTGGTGGGAAAAGGCAAAGTCATAAGATCATGGATTCTGCTTTACCTGAGATCATGTCCCTTACCTTGATAGCTCAAGGTAAAATGTCGTCAAATATAGAAATAAGTGGTAAGTGTTTGTTCTTCAGATTTAGGTTAAGAACCTGTGCTTTGATGTTTAGACTGAGGGCAAACACAATAGCAGTTAAATTCTTTTATAATGTTTGTCTCAGTAGAATAGTATAGTAATACTTTCCTTTGCTTTATATCATCCACAGGCATTCTGGGAGCTTGGATTTCATAACTGCTTTTAGCACATTCTTTACCCTTGGAGCATCTAGCAAGGTTTACATTCTCCATCTCGCATCACAGATTTTAAATGAGAATTAATACATAATGATAAATAACATAGATATCACACAACAGAGCCCATGCCATTTTCCGTAAGCCACACAGAAGATTAATAAAAGAGCAGGTGATTGTGATTCTCAGCCCTGTATCAAAAAGTGGTTCTGGAAAATAAGCAGATACATAGGCAGGTCTAGTTATCTATTCAAACAATTGGTACTTGCCCCACACAACATCCCTTATTATCTAGCCAAGGTACTTACCATAATGCCTAGAAATTGTCTTTGAAGGACAATGCTTACACCTTTTTACCACAAACCTACCTGTTAACTGTGTTCTTATACATAGTCTAAAGTCTAATGCTTAAATAGCACTTCATCATCAATGAAAAGAGCTTAAAGTATGCTTTGCTCAACACCTCCTAATTAATAAGTAGCATGCTTTCTCTGTCTCTTTTTGCCTCATGTATAGCATTTTGAACTTTTGTAGTACAGAACATGAGGAAAAATAAAAATAATAATTAGATTTAAATGATTTTGAAAACTAGAATAAAATGCTCCAAAATGTCAACTTCAGAGAAAATGCCTTGCCTCTATTGTGGCTGACCTTACAATAAAATCCTGTCATTTCCTTAACACATCAATAAATCAGTGCTGGCTACTTTGTCAAACTGAAGTTTGACTTCTAGCTATAGGTCAAAATGTTCCCTCTAATCTTAACGGTTCCTACTACTGAATTTTGAGATAAATCTCATTAAATTGTACTGGGTGGGGGGAAGCACCTTCATAGTATAGTTGCCATCTAAAACTAATGAATAATAGAGTACATTTTTCAAATTAATTAAAAATATAGGAAATTTTATGCTCAAGAAATCTTCATAATTTAGAGACAAATGTTTATAAGAGGATGAGATAACAAACCACACTCTACTGCATTTGTTGTATGGCTAAAGGATTTACAATAGTCAGTATAGTATACCATCAGTCTCCAGCTGTAGCTCTTAATTCATTTGCAAGGGAGCTAAGGCCCTTGCCACCATAGTAGAATGTTAGAATTAATCAGATGTCATTGCTTATAAGAAGAGGCTTCAACTTTTCCAAAAGTGAAACAACTATCTAATTCAAAACAATTCTAAACCCCTCTCCTCTAAATAAGATATGTGCCAAGAGGAATACAATTCTTTCAGAAAATAATCACCTCCAGGAAATCCCCAGAGGATAAGTTTAATACATTGTTCCAGACCCTCTGTGCATTGCTTCAGCATAAGACAGCAAGAAAATTAAAAGCATGGTATTGTGCATGGAAGACATGGTCTTTCTTTCAATACTTTTAAATGAACTCACTTCATTCTTATTCATGGAAGGAAAACACCCACACACTTCTATGAAACCAAAGTCAATAGAAATACCCACAAATCCAAAACAAAGATTTTTGTGAAAGACTGTGCTGGAAGTATTCTTAACATTGCACAACTTTTCACATTTTGAATTTAACTGTGTTTCTTTTCCCAAAATAAGGGTAAAAGCAACCTCCCAACTCATAAACCTTAAGTAGGACCTATTGTTTTTTCCCAGAACCTGCATCTATTTAGAAAGCAAGAAAACCAAACCTCTTCAGATATGACAGAAAGGAAATTATTCTTCCTTACAATTGGAAAAATAAAAAGGAAGCAGCTGAAAAAACATTTCCAATGTAATGAAGCCAACATAAGCTTGCTTAATGTTGGTATATGGGAAAACCAGTATGTTTCCAGAATTTAGTGGGCAAGCTTGAAGATGTCTATCATCTTGACAATTTCCAAATCTTACAGGTTAAGGCCTTTGCTGTGAGAATATGTTTTATTACTATACACAATAATCTATCCCCAAAAAGTGAGTTTTCATGTTAGTTTGTTGTAGTAAATCAACTGGGATTGTTGGCATTCATTGCAAGGCAGTGAAAAAAGTGTTAGTGCCAAAAAAAAATAATAATAATGGCATTAAGATGAAGCATGACATCAGCACTGTCATCACAAAGGCCTCAGGTGGTGACATCTAATTTGGAATGAAGGGCACTGAACCATATTCCTAATATTAGGTGAACGAGAAAGTGAAAATCCAAAATGGGTAAAAATTAATCCATAAATGAGTTAGCATATCTTTAGTCCATCCTGACAATGTTCCAGCTCTAAGATGCATGCACTCATTGAACATAATGTTTTATCACAAGCCAACATATCCTTAGGAGAAAACACCATTAAATTTATTTTAGTAATGAACCACAATCACATTTAAGAGTTAATATCCGTTCATGCTGGACCAATGCTAATCTGATTTACAATTCCTGACTCTTTTAGATAGAACATCTGATAATGGAAAGCTCAAAGAGAAAGAAGTTGTGACTCTGTTTAGTTAATAATGAACTATATTTCCTACTAAACTGGGTTTTACTTATTTATTTATTTATTTATTTATTTATTTATTGTTTCCACATTCTCTGTGTTTACCTTTATTATTGGGTTGTGTTTTTGTTTGTTTTTCTTTTCTTTTCTGTTGAGACGGGGTTTTTCCGTGTAATTGCCTTGACTGTCCTGGAACTTGCTTTGTAGTGAGCCTTGAACCTTGAGCTCACAGAGATCTGCCTACCTCTCACTCCTGAGTGATGGGATTTAAGGCATGTTCCAACATGTCCAGATTTAATATTTTTAGATGGGGTCTTATTCTGAAGGCTAGACTTACCTGGAGATCATTTTGTAGCCCAGGCTAGCTTCTAATTTCATGAAATATTCCTACCTCTGCCTCCTAATTGGTAAAATTATAAGTACAAGCCAGAATTCCTAGGTTAATTTTTGAAGTTTTACGTATTCGTCACATAAGGAAATATTTTACAGAAGCAAAATATTAAAGAATCACTGAATGCAGCAATAAGGTTCTATGCCAGTTATACGTATTTTGTATATATAGTATAGCTTCTGGTTTTGTATTTTTATGGGATCCTTACATGAGAGAACCAATGTGTCTGTGTCTCTGTCTGTTTCCTGTGCCTTTTCTTGGGTTCTTTTCCTTCAGCGTGTTTTGGCCTATTCTGGTTTGTTTGTTTTTGTTTTATTATTATCCCTGATGCAGTTTTTATTTATGATGTGAGATTGAAAGGGAGTGGATCTGGATTGGAGGGGAGGTGGGGAGAAAGTAGAAGAATTAAAGAGGAGGGAAACTATAATCAGAATATATGGATGAAACAAATCTATTTTCAATAAAATATAATAAATAAATACATAAATAGTTCCAATTTGCCAAATAGAGTCAGAAACATTAAACATTGATTAATCAATGTTTTCTTTAACCATATCTTCTCTTCAAATTCGTTTTGTTTTTTCAAAGGGTGATTATGCAAAAAGATTAGGGAAGAAGAGTATCCTGCATTCTTAACATATATCCTTTGCTCTGAAGCTATAACCTAGGTACATAAAGAACAGGGCAGTAAAAATCATTATGAAAATAATGCTATAGTGTTACACAAATGTGCATTGCTCAATATTGTGCATTATTGCCTTGTATTTGCTCAACAAGGAGGGAGGAAAATTGGGGAAGGTGATGAGGAAGGTTGACTTATAGAAACAAAGAAAAGATCAAACTATCTCTTCTACTTTACAGTGTTACCACCAAGCTCTTGGTCCCTTTAAAATGAAACATCTAGCATAAGAAAGGTCAGCAGAAGAGAAAGACTTATTCTTATGTCTGTTATATTAGCATCAATCAAAATGTTTTCATTTATTATTTGGGAATTCTGTGGGAATGTGTATGCATAGAAGGTGTGATGTGTGGGTGTGCTGCATGGCCACAGGTGTGCTGGCCTGTGGGCCCATGTGGGGTCTGGAGGAGGGAGTCAGATATCCTCTCTTACTTTCCAACTGTTAGTCTTTGTGACTGGCTCTCTTCTTGGACCTCGAGGTCTAGTTTATTTGTTCTTTTGTTTTGTGGGGAATAGGCAGGAAGACAAACTCTGGTGATCCTCCTCTGTCAAGCTCAACACTGAGGTTACAGACCTGTGGAACATGCAGAACTCCCAGCTTTCTAGAAAGTGACTAAAATCTGAATGCTAACCCTCAAGCTTCCACAGCGAGGACCTCTGAGCCATTTCTTCAGATTTTCTTTTTCTTTACTTTTAACTTTTCTTTCATAAATAAATAAATAAATGGTTTTCTTATACACCATGCTGGTGTCAAACCTTCTATGTAGTCTGTGATCACCACAAAATCCCTAATCCTCCCAGATTTACTCCTGAGTGCAATTTACAGGCATGCTCCACTACACTGTATTTATGTATTACTAAGGATGAAATTGAGGACTAAGAGCTACCTCTATACACCTCTTAAGAGTTCTTGGTTTTGCTGGTTGGTTTGTTTGTGTAGGGTTGTTGTTGTTGTTGTTTTGTTTGTTTGCTTGCTTGATTTGTTTTCTTCCACTGTTCTTCCCTTCTTAGTACAAGTCAGTGATCTATGAACGTTGGAGTTATCAGTGTTATTACTAGGTATATACGTCTCCTTCATGACCCTTTATTTCACCAGTAGCAACGATGAATAAATGAGAAAGATGATGACATAATCATTTCTTCAAGGATTTGGAGAACAAAGTTTCCATTGATCTGACAGAAACAACTGACAGCAATGCATAGTCTTTGTAATGCATGGATACTGAACAATTATAATGTATTTCATTAAACTATATAAAATGCAAATGAATAGATATGGGTCATATGTTATCATGGATTGTTATTCTTATGATCACAAATGAGGTTCTGAAATGTCAATTGTGATTCGTTCGTTCTGGAAAGACAGCTCTTTAGGGGGCTCTTTTTTTCTCACACAAAAATATCATTATCCAATATATTTAAATACCACAAAAGGCAATTCACTAAATTATTCTATTTTTTCCCCAAACTGATTCATTTAGTTTGGTACAATAGGAAGAAATATTCCTCATAATACAAAGCAAACCAGAAAATTGTAACAATGTAGATTATTAAATAGCTCTAGTGTGTATTTAGTACTAAATTGTATATTATTGATTTAGGCTACCAGATATCTACATACAAACTCATCTTACATACACCTAGTCAGCTATAGAAAAAGCTTTTTTTGGATGAGTTTCATAATACACTTGAAAATGTGAATATTCATCTTCAATCAAAGGTTAAGAGTAGACAAGGGAGTGAACAATTCACTCCCATAGAAATGTAGCTTTACTATTACCAGATACCATTTATATAAAGACCCATGGGACAAGTGATTTTTTTTTCCTTTTGTGAAAAATGAATGTTATTTATTTCTGGGAATAATAAAAACAGCCAATTTTGCTTACATTTGTTCATAATTCCCAGAGAACTCAGGCAAGCAATAGACTCAAAGTATAATTTATGTTAATTGTTTGATTTGTGCTTCATTTGTTCATTCTTTTATAGTTAGTGATACTGTCATAAATATGTTATTTTTATATCATGTTAATTCTTTTTAGGCAAGAAAAAAGTCTACTATATAAATAACTGGAAATATTTTCTTTATGAAAAATTTTAGATTTTTCTATGAGGACTGAGATATATTAAATAACCCAATTTCTCCAAGAGTTTATTTAAAAAGTACTATGATAGAACTTTCAACATCTACTTTTAAAAGTTAGATTCTTTCCCAATAGACAAAACTAATATATCATTCCTAAACAATTCCCCAAATTGAACATTGGAGAGGAGATTGGGTGAAGAGCTGGAGGACGGGGAGAGAGCTGGGAAATACTGTCATCTGGACATGATATGGCTGTCATACACGTCAACCCACAGTGCAAGATCAAGTCAGTCAAAAATCCAGCATGGGTAGGAGAAGAGATTCTGAGGGCCTAGACCTATCTTAGGAACTATCGTCAGTTAATGGGCACTGGGAGAAGGAGAGTAATACTTCAGACTGTATCTACTGGTAGACTGCCCATGCCACAGTAGATAGTCCCATTCCTATACATATAGGATCATTAATAATTGTATACTGTGGATTATAAAAACAGTTGAGAGGGAGAGAGAGAGAGAGAGAGAGAGAGAGAGAGAGAGAGAGAGAGAGAACATGATGTTGTAAGAGTTCTGTTGTTTGTAAGGTTTAAGCTGAAAGTTGACAGAAGTAGAGTTGTATGTGAGCGTGAAACTTTGCATATATGTATGAGCCTTTCAAAGAATAAATAAAATAATGACAAACTTTTAAGGGAGAAAATATGTCCACATCGCCCCCACCATACTGCCCACAAATTTGAGCTGTATCTCCCTGAATTCTGTCCCTCCAATTATCCCTCACACCCAAGCTTTCTCATTCCAATTCACACCTGCCCCCATCTACACACAACATCTATTCTAATTTTCTGTCTCAGGGAGATCAGTGCTTCCCCACAATCGCTTTCTGCTCTGGTCTGTGGATTGTAGATTGTCTTCAACAGCTTTCCTTAACAGCTCATATTCACTTATAAATGAGTACATATTACATTTGTCTTTCTGTGCCTGGGTTGCCTCATTCAACATATTTTTTTCTAGTACCATCCATTTGCTTGCAAATTTCAGGATGTCATTTTTTTTAAACAGTTGAGTAATACGTCATTGTGTAAATGGACCACATTTTCTTTATCCATTCTTTGATTAAGTAACAATTAGGTCATTTCCAATTTCTGGCTATAGTAAATAAGCCTCTATGAACATAGTTTAGCAAATGTCCTTTTCGTTGGATGGATCCTCATTTGGATATATGTCCAGGAGATATAGCTAGATCTTGATGTAGATTGATTCTCAATTTTCTGAGAAACTATATCGATTTCCATAATGGTTGTACTAGTTCGCACTCCCACCAGCAATGTAGGGCTTCCTCTTGGTCCATGTCCTAACCACCATGAAGTGTCACTTATACTATTCATCGTAACCATTCTGACAGATATACGATATCTGTCAAAGTAGTTTGGATTTTCATGTCCCTGATGGTTAAGGATTTTGAACATTTTTTAAGGGTTCTCAACCATTTGAGACTACTCTATTGAGAATTTCTGGAATCTATGAGGATGATTCTAATGAGGATTCCTAGTAATGAAGAATACAGTGTTCACCATCTTTTATAGCCAGGCAAGACTTCCAGAGATGGGACTGGGTTATATTCTATTGTGTTATTGCCAGAAGAGGTCCTGTGGGGATGCCTAAACAAACCAGACTGATGCTAGAAATGAAGGTCACCCTCTGAAAATGGAGATCAGGGTCCCATTGCAGAGGACAACTTTTACTCAGCTCATTGACCTTAGAGAGGCTGAGCTGGTGTAGGCTTGAAGCTTTCACCCCAATGTTCTAGTCTCTGTCATGAGAAGGTACTCAGCAGGCTACTAAAGCAGAAATGTGGACACCAACTGAATCACAAAACTCTTTACCTACAATGGGTTCTTCCTGCAAGATGTGCTGAGTAAATAGTGACATAGAACTTGTGAGAGTGACAACCCAATGTCTGATTTAACTTCAGACATACTCCACCAGAAGGATCCCATGCTGGACCATGCTTGAATGGCTAGAATTTGGAGACTGGATAGTCCAGAAACCTAGGATACAACCAGATATGATTGTTCTTTTTAAATCAATGAAATGATTCCTGATAATATACTGATACCCTCATAAATTGGTTCCATGTCTAGTCATCATCAGGCTTCCTCTAGAAGCAGCTGGGAGCAGGTTCAGAAACCTACAACCAGACATGATGTTATAAGAAAGTCTATATTTGGTCCCTCACTTCAGAGATCAGGGATCCTCCTTGGAAGAGGCAAAAACAACTGTAAGTGTCAGAGGGGATGGAGAATACCAGAAGAACATGATCCACCAAATCAGCTAACTAGGGCTCACATGGACTCACAGAGACTGAAATGACAAGCACAGACTCTTCATGGGACTATACCAGATTGTTTGTGTATATGTTATGACTGTTAGTTTGGTGATTTTATGGGACTCCTAATAATGAGAGTGAGTATATCTCTGACTTTTTTTTGCCTGCTCTTGAGGATCTTTGATTTTCCTTGTCCAGTCTAAAACTGAGGGTTTTGCCTTGTCTTATTGTGTCTTGTTTTGTCCTGTCTGACTGTTGTCCCAAGGGTGCCTGTGTGTTATATGAATCCTGGTATTGTTGATAGCCTGTGTGTATATGGATCCTGGTATTGTTGATACCACCATCCCCACTATACTGTAAAAGAATGTCATATGCAGATCTGTATTTGCTTAAGGCTTTAAAAATTGATACCACCTGACTCAGGCCTGCTCATCAGAGTCTACACACATGCTGAGTTTTCCAAAATGAGACAATTTTAAAATGAATATTTGTTATGAATCTCAGAAGCAGAGGCACAAGAATGTGGTGATTTTTAAATTCATTATAAACATCCATTGGGTTATGTAACATACTTTATATGATCAATTATTCCATAAATATTTTGGAACTTACTTTGTATCATAATTTTTCTACACCTAGACTCCAGGTAAAGTACTAACAGATAAAGATCTTCTTCTGTATGAAGGCAGGCACATGGATACTTATCAGAAAATGCCTATTTTATGTATTTGAAATGATTTGCGGGGAAATAAACAGCATGTTTAACACATAGAGATGTTTTAAATAACTATAAGGAAGTGATTATTGAGTTGAGACCAGGCACATAATGATCCCGTCAGATCCTAACTGTAATGTTGAAGTTTTAGTCAGAGGAACTATGATTTTCAGAGGCTCAACATTATAAACAGTTTATGTGTCTTAAAAGTCAGAAAAGAACTACAGTGGCTGAATCCTAGTAAGTAGACAAAAGTAAATGAGCTGATAATGAAAGCGATACCTTGGCTTCTTTATGAAACCAAAGCAACTTATGGAATAGAGGGTTTATTATGGTTTATAATTGCAGAGATTTAGAGTCCAAGAGGACAAAAAAGACACGACAAGTAGCAGGGAAGGCACACAACAGGAACAGGAAGCTGACTGATCCCATTAGATCCATACTCATGATGCAGAGAAAGCCAGGCAGTTTATAAAGCTTCAAACTCTATCCCAGGCGACATACTTCCTCCAGCAAGGCTACATCTTCTAAAGGTTCCATAACTTTCCCAAATAACAACTCTAGCTCAGGACCAAGTATTTGAACACAGGAGCCTAAGGACCATAAAAACAATCAAGGCTTATTTGGCAGTGCAGTGTACAACCTAATGGAGTTTGGATTTTTCTTATGCATTAAAAAGAGTGATATCCTCTACTTGTTATCTTTAAAGATCAGTCTGGCTTTATGTGGATAATAAACCATATAGTCAAGAACAGAAGTCATACAAATGAGTTAAAAGACAGTGCATTGTTCAGAGGAACACCATCTTAAAGGCGAGCATCTGCTCAGCATGCTTCAGACAGCAGCCTCATTTCTATGGATTGTATTGTACATACATGTTTTGTTTATTGTTTGGAGTGGGAAATGGAGAAGTAAAAGTGACTCCTAGGATTTTAGCCTAAGCAACTAGATAAGTAATGACATCATTCACCATGAAGCACGAGACCTGAGGAGACAGGTTTCCAGAAAACAAACTCTGTCATGGAGATTGTAAACACACAATGTTTATTAGTTACTGAAAGGATATAATTTAATGAGTGATGATATTACAAATAATACATGATATATTTTTATATATTGTTTCTCAGAAAATCTATTCTGCATATGACAGAGGTGATTAGCTTTTTAATAAAAAACAAAATCTAGGAATGAGTACTCTGAATTTCTGACAACACTCTCCACATGGATTTAACACTTTGCAATCAGCTTTTTTACCTCCCCCTCTATTGAAGGGGGTGTTAATTGTCTTCATCTTATATTTTACCATGTATGTAACTAAAAGAATAACAACAACAAAACATTTAAACCAAAAGCTGGTTATAATTCTTGGAAGGGAATTGGCAAGGCACAAGTGATATAATCAGGGAACTAGAAAAGGAAGACTCCTAATGGATGTGGAGAGAGGTAGAGAGGAAGTTGAGAGTAGGGTAAAGGGAGAAAGCAAAACACATGTGATCTGTCTGATAGGGAAAATCGAAAAGGGGTGAGGGGGATTTCCATAGAGAATGTGAGGAAATAAATACAGGAGAAAAAGGGAGGGAGATAAACTAAAAATATGAATGGGTGAAAAAAAAACAGAAGGAATCATAATATTAACTATTTACCTAAATAAAAACCTGCAATGCACATAATTCAGTGTATAAATAAAAATACATATGTAGCTTTAATGAACTTTTCTCTATGGAGCTGATGGGTGCTCTCTCCAAAAACCAAAGACCACCTAGCAAAATTGCCAATATAAGATATGAGAATCTTTTCTTTTATTCTTTTGAGATTTTGGCCAGGGGACTCCCAAAATATACAACCTATTGTTATTGTCCTTGATTATCCCCTAGAGGTAGAAGAGAAGATTTTATTGTTGAACACACCATATACTACAGAAATAGGGCTCTGAAATGGAAATTACTATTTTTTTTCAGATTCAGTTGTGTTATGTGATGTTTTTCTGGAAACTGTCTTATGAGAGGATGTTTTTGCTGAAGCAGACACATGGGAGAATGTTTTTTTTTTTTTTCTAAGAATGGACACATGATGTTTTTAAACCACATCCACAACCAGCATGGTACGGTAAGTCTATGGGTACAGTCATATACATACTCTGGCTGTAGCCAACAACTCTACAACTGGACTTAAGTCCTTCTTAGCAAGAGGGAGATCATTCCTGGTACTAGAATACCAGTACTATCTAACTGTAAGTTAGTGTTAGATAGTACTAGTGAAACTATGGTTATCAGAGAAGAAATAACAACCACTAATGTAATAAAACATCATAATCTCTAATAACAATCTATAAAATTTTTCCTTGTACCCACAAATACGTGTAGTCCTACTCCTTATTTTTGCAACAGACAGAGATCCTTATAGAAAAATCACAACCAATAAAAATGTGGAGCCCAGTCCTGATGGACACATCTACACTCCTGCACCTACTGCTCAGGGAACATTGCAGAAGAGGTGGAAAGATTATAAGAGCCACATACATAATTTTGTTGTGAGACTTCATCTTCAAGTAGCTTCAGCACCCATAAAGTCTAACCAAAATGACCTCCAAAATGTGAGTTGAACAAAAATACCAACTACATAGGAAAAACTCTAAGAACCCTCACATCTACACAAAGAAATGCAGCCAACTGTGTAAAGTTGAAAGTGGGAGAGACAGTGCTCCCTAAAGAAGAGCATATGATTCATTGTCCAGTGTCACACAGTCATCCCTGAAAGCATACATGTGGGTCCCTGTTCTGGAGGGTGTCCCACAATGATCTCTGGCCCAGCCTGGTACAGGGGTCCTGGCCAAGAGGACATAGTGCAAGCAAGGAGGGGAGATAGCTTCTGCTGCTGCCTCTGCTTGCGTCTCCGCTGTTGCTGCCCAGTCACTCCTAGGTGCTTCACCTGTCTCTCTACACTGAGCCAGCCTGGGCTAGGCTGGTAAGAAGCCGGCTAGCTAGCAAGGAGGGGAGGGTCCTGAAGGAGCTTTGGGCGAGCAGACCACTTCCTCTTCCAAAGTGTTACAGCTCTTGCGACAGAAACTCTCGGACACCAGGATGATTTTCACACACCTTTACTTCTCCCAAATAGGGTTTTTTTATACAGTTTTGGGGTGGGTCAGGGTCTTGCAGCAGATA
The DNA here is from genome assembly GCA_021653895.1 of Mastomys natalensis. NCBI lineage: Eukaryota > Metazoa > Chordata > Mammalia > Rodentia > Muridae > Mastomys > Mastomys natalensis. The sequence continues at coordinate 154,601 of JAJTUV010001322.1, read as the reverse complement.
ACCCTTATTGGCTTGGTCTGAGAGCTTGGAGATAAATCATCTACATGTGGGAGAGCCTGAGGCACTGTTCCTCGTGACTGATGGCCATAGACCTCTCTGTGGGAGGGGCTGTGGAGGGCTGAAGCTGAGTGAAAGAAACCAGGAGCCAGGAGCAGAGTCGAACACCTGCCTTCTTATTAGAGTCCTGGGTTTGAGGCCTGCGCTCAACCAGGCGCCCAGCTACTTCTCACGGCCCATCACCCCACACATACATACAAGTAACATTGTGTGGACTCAATAGATAATATTTAAGGATAGATATGTACATAAAAAACATATATGCATAGAATAACAATAAGAAAATTGTCCATGAATTTGAAGGAAAGTGGGAAGGAGTATGTGGTAGAGTTTGGAGGAAAGAAAGGTAATTGAGAAATATTGTAACTAAATTAGAATCTCAAAAATAAACAACAATAAAAATAATGGCACCAGCACCTGCTTGTAAGCATCTAGGATAAAATATAATCTAGAAATAACCATATTAAAATAAACATATTAATTGGTTCATCATTTGTGTAAAGTAAGAAAAATAATGTTATTTACTTTTGAATTTATTCATTTCTCTGAATCTTGTCATTTGAAAAACAGGAAACTATAAAGGTATACATATTTAAAAGAAGGACCTAAAATATGAAGAATTAAATAAACAACAGCTATAAATAAAATCAATAGATGTCAAAGCAAAATAACCCTTATAGATTTGTTTCAGAGGTTTTTAAATGCTAAACACACTTATGAAATTAATAATTTTGTATATGAAAAGAAAACTACATGTAATTAGTAAATGTAGTTAATGTAAACCAATCATATGGCAAATGGGAAAGGAGCTGTATTAATTGGTCATCCTTCATTCATATATTTAATTTATGCCATAATATATGAAAAAATCCATCAACATTTGAAAATAATTTGGCTGTCACACTATATTCAATAAGAAGTATCATATAACTACAACACCTTAATTAAATAATATAGGAACTAATGCTACAAATTTGATGATTTTGTAATTTTAAAAATATAGTATAAGTATATTGAGAAAACATTATTTTACTAAGTTGTACTTTGAAATTTACTAAAAAAAAAAAAAAAAAAAAAAAAAAAAAAAATAGTTTCCTTGCCTTGGAAGAAATGAAAAAGCAGACTTCAGGGTCTTTTAAGTAATTAGACTCTAAAACTACTTCTTTCAATTCTTCAGCTAATAGTTGATGGATAACTGTTAGGAACCAGAGATACAGAAAAAAAAAATAAAGCAAATGACAAAACTATGCCAATGAAGATATATTCTACAGTGTGATTAGAGAATAAAGGCAATTGACCTAAAAATAAGAACGTGATAGGTAAAGGAGAAAAATTAGAACATAAAAAAACAAAAATTTGTAAGTGGATATGAGATTAAAGAGTCAAATGGACAGTATGTAATGGCAGAAGAAGCCAGACATTGGGGCAGATGATGTAACACTTTGTCACCCCATATTCTCTGTACTTACCCTATGCATGATGGGAGGCCACCAGAAGGTCTGACATAAGATCTGTCACCTCACCTCTGACCAATATGCTGTGAGCATTGGACAGTCCCTAGAAATGAAGGCTGAATATCTTGGCCCATTTGTGTTGCTATAAAAATATTTGACACTGGTAAATATATAAAGAACAGAACTGATTTATTTATCACCATTTTGGGGACTTAGAAATCCAAGATCATGCTCACATGTCTGAATAAGATGCTCTTTTCTTCATGTGGTGACCTATTGCTCCATTCTCCAAAGTATGTCTTCATGTGGGCCAAATTTGATGGAGAAATGATATCCATAATTAATACACAAAACATTGTTTAAACTTTTTACAGACTCTTCATGAATTTCATATCATGCATCCCAAACTCACTCATCCACTTCATCCATATCCACCGTCAATCCTTCCATATCTCCCCAAAAGAAAACAAAAAATAAAAATAAATAAATGAAAACATCACACAGTGGAGGCTGCAGTGTGTCCTAGTAAACCCCTTTGTCCACATAGCTTTACTTGCAGATGAGTCATTGGTCTGGTTTGATACCTGTGGCTTCTACAATACTATCAGTACTGGATCCTCATCAGAACAACTCTTGGATACCCTGTTGTTGTCATGTAGCATAGAGATACTGCATCTTTGGTTCTATAAAACAGGCTCCTTCATGCACTCTAACCATTTATACATGGGGTATATGTTGGGGTTACTGTGGTTGTTTGAATATGCTTGACCCAGGGAGTGGCACTATTAGAAGGTGTGATCTTGTTGGAGTAGATGTGGCCTTGTTGGAGGACATATGTCACTGGACAGGCAGGGGTAGGCTTTTAGACCTTGCTCCTAGCTGTCTGGAAGCTAGTCTCTCCTGATTGTTTCTGGGTCAAGAAGCAGAATGCTTAGCTCCTGTTTCAGCCTTGATGCTGCCATGTTTCCTAATATGATAAAGGACTAAACCTTTGAAAATGTAAGCCAGCCCCAATTAAGTGTTTGCCTTTATAAGAGTTGACTTAGTCATGATGTCTCTTCACAGCAAAAGATTGGGCTGGCTCTGTGCAGGCTTTGTACAACAACATGGCCCCAGGCAGCAGCTCAGACCAGGGACATTCTCATGGTCTTTGGAGGTAACATAGGCCATGGACCCTGACATGGATCCCTGACCCTACTGGGCCATGGACTGCCTCAGCAGCAGCAACAGCCTAGACAACACATGGGCTCAGGGGACAGTACAAGCTACTCACATCAGGCTGATCCCCACCATCTTTGTGTCACCAGTTCCACCTCAGTTTATAGTGCATAAACCTTTAGACTTCTACTTCAGGCTTCTCTTTCTCTCCCATCTCTCTACTACATACTTGCTTGTCATAGTGGCACCCATCTGGCTTATGACCTCAAAGATGTCTTCTGCCATACTGTGCCATGTGGCTGCAGGCAGGATCCTCCCATAAACAACTTTATTATTTTACTCTTTATTTGGTTCATTGGTTTTTAAATTAGCATATAAAATAATGGATTTCATTGTGGGACTTACATACAGATTTTGTTTTTATTGATGATGTTCTTCCTCCCCTCCCCAAATCTCACCCACCTCCTAATCATCTCCACTTAATTAGTCTCTTTTCTATGCTCTTGTTGCATGTACTCTGTTGTCTTTTTTTCTTCTTTTTATCCCCATTACCTAACACCTTTTCCTCTTTGGTCTCTTTTCTAGTTTTATGACAAATATTTATTCCCAAACACACACACACACACACACACACACACACAGAAAGGGGGGGGAGAGGGAGAGAGAGAGAGAGAGAGAGAGAGAGAGAGAGAGAGAGAGAGAGAGAGGGAGAGAGAGAAGGAAGGGGTGGAGGAAGAGGGAGGAAAAGAGGAAGAGGAAGGGGGTTGAGAGAGGATAAATAATAGATAGATGATGATAGATAGATAGATAGATAGATAGATAGATAGATAGATAGATAGATAGATACCTGATACAGAGAGAAAGAAAGGAGAAAGAAGAGAGGGGGGGTAGAAATCTAGGATACTCATTTAAGAGGAAAACAGCAGTATTTGCTTATCTGAGTCTGGGATATTTCACTTAAGATAATAATTTTTAGTTCCACTAATTTTCCTGAAAAGTCATGATTTTATATTTTCTTTATGGATGAATAACATGTCATTGTGTATATGAACTGCATTATCTTTATTCATCTAGGCTGAGTCCAACTTCTAGATCAGTGTTTTCAACTGTGATAATGCTGTGACCCTTTAATGCAGTTTATGTTGTGATGCCCATCAATCATAAAATTATTTTTGTTGCTCCTTCATAACTGTAATTCGTGATGAATCATAATGTAAATGTTTTTGGAGACTGAGGTTTTCTAAGGGGGTCACAACCTACATATTGAGAATGTTGTTCTAACTACTGGGAATACTCCAATAATGAGCATGAATACACAAATTATTTTGGGGCATAGTATGTTGACTAGGAGTCCTTTGTAAACACCCAGAAGTAATATAGCTTGGTCAGCTTGGTAGTTCTAAGTTTAGTTATAACTCTATACTTGCTTTCATAGTGGCTACAACATTCTATATACTTATTAGTGATTAGTAAGTGTTCCTCTCTTTCCATATTCTCATTTATTTGGGGGGCTCTTGTTATTGTTTGATATTAGCTATTGACTGTGGTGAAATGAAATTAAAGTAGCATTAATTTACACTCTCTGATTTAAAGTCTCACTTATAAAAGCTTTAAAACCATGCAGAGTAATAGGAATCCTCATGACACTTCTTAAAAGCTACTATTAAATGTCTACACTTGAGGCTTAGAGGAGATACATTTAAACTATCGCACCAAAACAGCAGATAAGAAGTAACTGCAAGAATCTATTGAGAAATGATGGTGGTTTTGATGCTAGCATTAGTTGTTACAGATAACATCAGTGCTCTGCCTGTACTATCCTCCAACAGCAGATAGGGTTGGTATAAAATTAGCAATAGCTTTATCATCCCAGATCCTTATGACTCTGAAGCCTGTCCCCAAGGATAATTTATCACTATCTGCCCATTGTGGGGATTTACTTCATGGTGCACATTTACTAGTTGTATTCCCTTGCTGTTCTCATTTCCCCATGCCCCACTGACATTTCCTGAAGTCATCTCTATAAAATCTATGGGCACTCAGTTCATCCTTTTAAGATCTGAATCTTGACATAAGTTCAACCTAAGAGAGAATTAGTTCATGGAATCAGAACTTTACAATGCAGTTCTGAGCACTGTTTACTTCCCTGTTGTCCACAAGCTTTGGATTTTGGTGGTAAGGGAGATAGTGATAGATCTGTATTGCTACAGAAAAAAAAATCTTTGCTGAAATTCTCACCTACTAGTTTTGGAGAAGTGGAGGTAAAAGCACTTATTCAGATAATGATTCCAATATTAGTAACATGTTGGTAACATGTAGGTAACAAGTCTACAGAGTCGACTGGATGCTGTTAACTGCTAAATGAAGAAAACAGCTGGCTCAAGAGTCAACTACTGAGTGAAGCACAGCAAAAGCCAGAAGGTCTCAATGGGAGCGTTTAAGTGATATTAAGCTCCCAGTCAGTGCACACGATGCTGCAAATCAGAAGCAAGGCTTTATTTATAAGAGTAGCCTAATTTACACAAAGAAAGAAAAAAATAAACTACTCCATCAAGAAGCCCTTGTACTTTGAGGCTGAAGATGGAAGCAGCTAAGATGTACTAAGTTGTTTAGAAACTCCAAGCCCTATGAATACTTGAAACAGATAGAAGCAATATAGAAATATATTATCAATAGACCTTGTGGTATGCATGTTGGGTACCAGCTGTGTTCCTTGCTCCTCAATTTCCTCACTCAGGATGCCCAGATGCCACTACATAGTAAGCTGGAATTATGAAGCGGAGTCTGGAACAGGTGGGGGTCTGCTGGATTCTGGTCCAGCTGGGAGTGAGTGCTGGGGGTAGTGGGAAAGAAGGCCTTCTCTGAGAATTTTACAACTTCTTAAAAGAAGAAACTTGATGAAATAGCTCTCTTTAGATGATCAATATGCATACACTATATTTGGGGTGACTAAGGGCTATATATGAACCTTGGAGAGTGGGAAGTTTTTTAGTGTGAATGTAAATTTATTGGCTGGAGTTTAATGTACTGTGAATATCTCATTTTTATGGATTCCAGGAACCTCAGATACTTTCTGGGCGTGTTCCTATTGAGGAAGAGGAAGTTGAATGTATAGTTTTTCCAAGGGCTACAAGATTTCCACAGGTGTGTGTCAGGCTCCCCATACAAGTTCAGCAAGGAGAAACCCACAAGAAAAAAGGGATTCCTTAATTTTGCTTTGTATCCAGATACAATAGACTTTGATCTTAACTAGTAGGGTTTCACAGCTAGCCCTTGTTTGCCAAGAATAATGTTGAGGTCTCAAATGAAGATGATGAATATGACAATGCTTTCTCTTTTGAAGAATTTTCTCTATTTCCTCTCATATCTTCTGGATCCAGACCAATAACTATAGTCAACCTGCATAATAGGAAAATTGTAATTGTGCTTTCTCTACTATGGGACAAAATGATCACCAAGGCTGTTAATACCTGAACAATATGTTGGGTCGAAGCATATCAAAAATACTTGGGAGTGAACCTTCACAGTACTGAGACAGTAGGAAGTACTTGAGACTGTGTAACTAAAATATGTTGATATGAAAGACAGTTTCTTGTGACTCCAAGAATCAATTTTCTGGAAAAAAAAAAAAAAGACATGATTTACATTAGCTCTAATACATCTCAGATACTCCTTTTAAAGTTGAGGAAAAGAAGAACAATAGTTATTTAAGTGAGAGGCTAGGACAGCCTTGGTAGAGTACAGAGAAAATGGGTAGAGATGTTCAGAGATTGTGCATGTTAGAATATATTTTTTATAGAGCCAGTAGAAAATATCAACAGATTGTTAATAAATTGATAGTGCAAAAAAATGGCTTTACTCTGACACTGATTAATGTGTTAACGAGGGGTCATCATCACTGAAGGTTCAGTGTTGGCCCAGCTCTAAGGAGAAAGGACAGACATAGAAGAGGCTGTTTATAAAAATGGGTTTCTGAACATGTATGTGTATGATAAGGTTGCAAATCAATAGAGGTCAGGAGAGGCCTTAATTACTATGAGCCAGGTAGACCTTGATTATTAATATGAGACTAAAAGTCTATAACAACTACTAGAAAGATTTGGCTTGTTAGGGATCTTTGATAATGGTAAAAAACATGATTTGTGATGGCTGAATAACAAGTGAAAAAAATATTTGTATGAAAAAATAGAAAAAAAAACAACCTAAAGCAAGTGAGCCAAAAATAAAAAAGTGTAGCAATGATCACAATTCCTTGATTAATTTTCTGTCTCAAAACTTTTCTCAAATCCAAAGCCCTTCAAATAAAGCCTCCTCTCTGGATCCATGTGTGGATATTGATAGTATGTGCACAAAATGTTCATCATAGCTTTTTCCTTACATGCTTATGACTTAATGACTGCTCCCTTGCAGAGTTGCCCACACTGACATTAGCCAAACAAGCCTCCTTGATCCAGCTGTGTACTGTAAAACCTTCCTCCTTTCCTACTTATGTTGTGTATGTGTGTGTGTCTATGTGTGTGTGTGTGTGTAAATAACCCCACCTTTGTGTATGTGTGTGCGTGTGTGTGTGTGTGTAAATAACCCCACCTTTGCCCAGATATATACAATAACCTGCCTCCCTGTTCAACGGTATATAACAAACACACAGCTTTCAGAATTCTGAGATTTCTCTATCAGAAAGCTTATTCTGTGTTCATGCACCCATATGTCTGTCCTTTCTTCATGTTTTCACTGCCTCCAATCAGGTCCTGCCCTGGAGCCATGTAAAGACATAGCAGATATACTATGGTGAATATAGAAACCTTGGTTAAAACTTATTCCATAGTTGGGGTTCTATTGTTTTATCAGTTGGACAAGAGAATGCCTAGACTAACTTAGGTCACTAAGTTCCACTAAGTCATTATGTGTCTGTAATTGGATCATAGCCAGGTGTGAGAGTTTACCTGAGGACTTTACAGAAGCTAATGGTAGAGATCTGGTTGCCTTGGTGGCATATTGGGTATCACTGAACATGTGATATCATTGATGGACCCTGGCCAATCTATTAATAGAGTTGAAATGGCCAGCAACTCACCAAATTGAGCTGAATTATGGAAGTATTATTTAAATATTTTCAGAGTAATGTTATTAGAGCTATAGCTGATGTAACCAAAACTGTTCCCAGAGGCATCCATGAAGCCAGAGGCAGCCTATAGGATGGACCTCTCAGACATAAAGTGCCTATTAGATACACTCATCACTGTTAACATGGAAGAGAATTTATGTTTAGGGAAATGGTTATCTAAGTTCTCACGATAACTAGCAAGGAATACCTGAGCTATAGTGTGGGAGTTAAATGTCCATGAGAGCAGATCTTGAGTAAAAGGTGTAACAATAAAGAGGTTTTCAGTACCTGGAAGGCTGTTATGCTGTTCACAAAAGCGGTAATGGTAGGTGCGGAAGAACAAGCCAAGTTTATCCAATATAGTATTTTGTTAGAGGACTGGAGGAAAATTCCTGTAGGGAGTTCGCATGTCGTGAGGACAAGGCCCCATGCTTCTAAAGATGTGTCTTCATCAGCAAAATACACAGCTCCTTGGGACCCTGGAGGTGGTGGGTCCTTCTCCCCACACAGCAGCACCCTCTTTGCCTCAGAGCCAGTCCAGGGCCTGTTGTTCTACTCACTTCCTCCAGGCCAGATTCAGTCTGGCTTGCCTTCCCTATGCCTCTGGGGAAAGCACAAGAATGGCCTCAGGTTTAGGCTGGACTGCAGCAGGTGCTGGGCAATGGAGATCAGCTTACAACTGAATAATCCTTAGATCCCTCTGCAGAAGCTTCTCAGCTGCAGCCCACAGTAGAGGGAGAAAAATCACAAGACCAGCCTAGTTGCACCAGGGTTTAGAGGAGGCAGGTGATCGAGACCAGGAAGTAGTCAAACATGTTCTTCAGCTTCAGGTCACTGAGTGGTACTGGTACCATAGCACCTTCAATAACTTTCCTGACTGTGTGCATGGCACAAAGATGGACCTGAATAAAGTGATTTGTTGGTCTCTGCATTTGAGCAGCAAGAAAGCTATAATTACCCTTTCCCTGCAAAGCTTCAGATGGGATGGCTACTTGTCTAGCTCAATTATGCTAAGAATCTCAGCCTCTTCATTAAATTCTGCCTTCCATTGTAGAAACTGACACACCACACCCCCTAATGTAGATCTCATAATAGTCTTTGAATCCTGTGTGGTATACACAGTAGTGGCTGTAAATTCAAATAGCTGTTCCGCACAGGTAGAGTGTGGCCCATTTTCAGCAACTGCCTTCCTATATTTTTGCAGCACTTGCATAGAGTAAGCTTCCCAGATTCTCTGTGGGGGATCATTTCCCATAGGAGGATGTAAGATTACTGGGAGCGCTGGTACAGGTTGCCACTGCTGAGGGATTTAGCACAGAAGTATATAAGATTACTGGATACGCTGGTACAGATGATTCCCCCTACACATTCATTTTCAAGGTCTATCAGATTAGGGTTTTAAAACGTAGCTGTACATTTATCTACAGCGACAGCAATATCCACTGACTCGGCTGTTTCCTCATCTATGGAGGCAGCTGCGCCCTCTGAGCTTTCTGGGGATGCCATTGGGGAGTAATCCCTAGAACTCACACAGAACCACAAAGGCAGCTCAAGACAGACGCCACTCCTTTGAAAAACAGAAGGAGCTCAATTCCTTCTTCCCTGCCAGTGCCAACACTCGTTCCCAGGTATGCTCATCCCAAACTTCGTCAGCTAACGCCCATGGACATATGTCTAGAAATTTCTCACAAAAGGTATTGAGTTTCTTTTCAGAACATATCAGTTACCTACTCTTCAAGATCCCTTTAAAAACCTTCAATTGACTATGCGTTCTTTGGGAGCTAGTATTGCCCATTTTCCTTGGAGAGGTCCACTTACCCGCTCCTCATCAGGCACCAGATATGGGAACAGGACCAAGGATTTTAGGGAGGGAGTCTTGTGAGAGGAGATGGAGTCAGGTGATGAATGCCGGGAATCTGACGCAGGAGACCAGCATTAGGGTACATATCTACATTCAGTGTGCAGTGTGTAAGCTTATATACAGTGTTTGAGCCAATCCCAAACCCCTAAATGCTTGGCCAATTGTATCTTGCCACACTGTCACCATGCCCCAATGAAAACCCAACATGATGACTGTTAGAATTTCCACAAAGATGGTACAAGCAGCCACCTCCCTGGCCTCTGTCCCACTGGTGTTCTGGGAGCAATCTTACATCTAATGCAATTTGCAGTAGATCAGGACTCTTCAAGGAGTTGCATAAACCTGTGGTGTCTCAATCTCTATCCCACTTTTTCCTTCTGAATCACTGAAAATTAAAATACAAAGCACAAAGCACATAGACATATGCCTTTCTCCCTCAAATTCAGAGATGTATCCAGGAGTAGATGTTGCAGATGACAGTTTTCAAGATTGAAGAAAGGGTTTGCCAGAAAGGGGTGTTGTCTATCATGAAGAGAATAAACATTTCCTCAGTTTTACAATCATATTCTTTGGTTGTTTGAGACTCTACATCAAAACAGACACAGTTTAACAAACAACAATATTGGAAAAAGAGAATGATCAAAGGAAAATATGGTTGTAAAAGGAGTATGTCAGGAAATTTACTATGGTAGGAACACTCTATGCTTTCATTTCTGATTGTAACTTTAAGTGGATATTTCCAAAACTGGATTCATAATAACACAATAACTGAGTCATTTCTTTCTTGGAGACTGAAGCAGGAATCTCACAAAATTGAGACCAACCTGGGGTATACAGTTTGAGACCTACTTTCAATGAACAAACAGACAATATTAGAATAAATAATTGAAGAGGCAATGGAAGAGAATACCTTCAAGCTATACATTAAGATATAGATCTAAGACTTGTTATTAACATATAGTCACATGAAATAGAGTACAACTAAAATATGTTTGAAAACTAAGGAAAATTCTTAAGTATTCCTGAAGATTGAAAAGAAAGCAGTTATGGATGTGTAGCTTGATTTGCTTGTGGGACTCCTCACAGTGAGAATGTAAGCTATCTCTGAATCTTTTGCCTGCTTTTGGTAAGCTTTTCCTCCTACTAGGTTGACTCCTGCAGCCATAATAAGAGCGCTTATGGCTAGTCTTATTGCAATGTGATATGCAATGTTTGGTTGTTATCCCCAGGAGGCCTGCCTTCCCTTTTCTAAATAGAAATGAAGGAGGAGTGCATCTGTGGGAGTGGTGGTTGGGAGGAGAGGAGGGAAGGGAAACATAGGTAGGGTTGTAATATATGAGAAAAGAAATTTTTAAAAAGAAAAAGAGATGAAAGGAGTAGTCCCCTAATGCAAATATTTGCAAAACTAACATCTTCCCGTGATACATTAGGGAATTTGTGGAATGTAATCTTCATGGAGTCATGGAAAGTAACAAAACAATGTTAACTTAAATTTTATATCCTATAAGAATATCTCTGGTACAACCTCTGAACGTTATTATCAGTATAAATAATATGAATCCTAAAGACCTACTTAAAGAAAATATAAAAACGAGTTCTTAAAACCAGATCCTACTAGTATGCTTAGAAGTACAAGAATAAATTAATTAAACTAGTAAAAATTGTGGATAAATATGATAAAATATTGATCTATATAACAATAGTATCAATGTTTTGAAGGCATATAAGTATGCAAATGTATTTGTTGGTATCTGCAAGTGTGTGTGTCAAATATGCATAAGATGGGGAGAGAAAGGTAGTTGAGCTAAAATATTCTAAGATAGTTATAAATTTAGAAGGCAGAATAACTGTTCATTTATGTTTTATTTAATAGCTTACTAATGTGTGTCACAATCTTTGAAGTATCTACTAAAATATTACTCATAATTGTATGGACCAAAGTGGGAAATAAAATTATAAAAACACAGGCCAGCTTCTAGATAGGAAAAGAAAGTACTATGGTAGATATAAGCCTAAAAAAAATTACATTAAATGTTAGCTAAATGTTTATTAAAATGTAAAGACTGTGCAGTAATTAAACTTCAAGATGTCCACTTCCAACTCTTGTCTTCTGGCATGTGTATTTTCTCTTTCTGAGCATGGATCAATGCAGTTATTTGCATCTAAGCACACAAAGATTCTCATATCTCCCACTAATAAAATGAACCTAGCCATTCCATGGCTTCCAACAGTCTTATTCACTCTTCATAAGCTCAGAGTACAAAACCCAAAATGAGCTGAAATGCAGTTACAGTAGGGAAAATACACCTTTGTATTTGAACAACAATGTGTTCACCTCTGTGTGTGAACTTGAGAAACTAAGATAGTTTATTTTCCCCTAATGGTAGGACAGGCATCGGCTAACTGCTGTGTTAGCCTTCTATTGCTATGCAACAAATTACTACGCTGTGGCTGCTTTAAGAAATTGTTTTAGTCTGACCTGCTATGACAGAATATTATACATTGCTGGCTTATAAACAGCATAATTTGTTTCTCACAATTCTGAAAGAAGGGAAGCTCAAGTCAAAGTGCTGTCAGAGCCAGTGCCTGGTGAGGGCTCATTTCTCTTGGATGTTTCTTTCTCACTATATCATCACATGACAGAGAGATCTGATTCTCTGTGACTGTATCAGTCTGTTTTCTTGCCTGTTTGTTGGTTTGTATGTCACTCATTTCTTTTGTGGTCCAAGGAGTCAAATTCAGAGTTTTACACACACTAGAAAAGTTATGATCTTCATCGTCAGATCTGGGGTCTTTTTTAATAAGGACATTAATCTCACTCATATAGGCTCTGCTCTCACTATAGAGAAACTTACAAAGGCCTAATTTTGTTAAATTATATCATGGGTTCTGCTTTTAACCTTTAAGTAGAGGAGAAATTTAAACATTCAATCCAAAGCAATAAGAAAAATTTATCATCTCACTAAAAAATTGGCATGTAGCCTAGTAGGATCCTTTAGAAAGGCTGAAATCAAGATGTAGACCGAGAACTGGTGCCACAGAAAGAATCACTATATTGAGTAAAATCATTTCTTAGCAGCTTCATGATCATGGAAGTCACTTAAGTTGGCTGTTTGCAGGAGACAATACTTGGCTCTTCTCTACATTTGATACTACGACTCAAACATACAGCCAATGAATTCTGTATGGTATATTTTCATTCACATATGCATCAGTGGGCTGAATGAGCTCCCGGAGTATGACAAATTCATTAGATTTATATGACCATCTCTCTGACCATGGTACTGTACTGTTATCCCAAAGAGTAATTTTGTAGTATTATTATGTTCTAATAAGTATCTCTATTTATTCTACACCATTAGGAAAGAATATAAACAGGAAAAGTGAATTGCATCTTGAATAATGTCAGACACAATGAGAATTTCTTCATCTTTTTTATTGTATTTTTTCAGAAGCATTCAGAATGTCAACAAAACAACTGTATTTTTTCACAATCACAGAGTGGCATTCCATTAACAGAACAATTATTTTCATATATGCTGCACCAGAGACAAATTCAGTTAAAACACATAAGCAACTGATATCTTATATACTGCTAATTTGTGCTGTGCACCAAGAGGAACCTACATTAAATTTTTCTGTGTCAATTCCCATATACTGTCCAGGCAAAGTTAGTGGTTATTTACAATTTCAACAGATTTATGTTGTTGGTATTTTTTTTTTCTGCTTGTCTTCTAAGGATAGAGGGGAAAAATAGTGTGTATTAGCTAGGTATGGAAGTGGAGAGGAACTGGGAGTAGATGAGGGAAAGGAAACCATTATCACAGTATATTGCATGAATTTTCATTAAAAAAAATACCATCAGATCAGGACTATATAAAAACCCATCAGGAATGCATGACTTACACAAAAAAAAGGACATTGTATATTTTTAAAACAATATTACAAAGGCTTATATTTCCTTTTATTTTTCATTAAGAGGAATGACCTATGTATAGGAGTGTTAAATACTTTACATACAAGAAAACAAAACAAAACACCTTTCATCTTTATCATCTCCCCCCACCTCTTTCCCCATTCTTTCACCATCTCCATCCCCCTTCTCCTCATTCTCATCACCATCTTTATCTTGTTCGTGCTCTGTTTAACCTTTATTACCCTCCCCCTTTATCCTGCACGTCAAGACAGCAGTATATTTTTGTGTTTTCCTTCTGCTTAGCAGCCTTCTCTTCATATGATGCTTGCCCTTTATAGCAGTGCAACTCCAGTGCTATCTCAGTCACTTACACATCATCAGTGGATGGGCCAGATGTTCTCCTTTGATTTGGGGGCAGTACTCCAAATACAAGGAATGAAAACTTGTTTTCCCTTGGGAAAGAATATAGATTTTCATTCCTCCTTAATAACCAGCCTTGCCTGTTTTTGTCATGTCTTCAATTTCTCTTTAAAAATTATAGACAGAAAAAGATATTTTTCCATCTCTCTGAGCACTTCTTAGAAACTCTGAGAAGTTGACCAAATTGTCCAGTGTCTTCTTATTCTCTTGGAAGTTTGCAAAAAGAATGCATATTGCACCATTGTGCCTTAGAGGTGTTCCCAGAGGCCAAAGAGAAGAGATTGTGATGAGAAATACACCCACTAAACTCAATTAGGTCTGAGCAGAACAGTAATTCATTTGGGAGAACAACATCAACTGGGAATCAAAATTAGCCTTGCTTCTGTCAGGGATGATTTAACTTGATCCTACTGGAAGGCAGGAACTCTATGAATCCTTTCTAGTGCTTTGATTCTAAGATCTAAAAGGTAAGAACAATTTTGAAAAACAATTTTCCTGTGTGACATGAAAGGCTTTTCTTTTGTATAGATTAAAAAAAAAATTTACTGACCTACTTTAAACACAGTGATTGCGAAGGTAGTATTAATAAGCTGGAATTATCTTAAAAGTCAGTTGCCCAGAAATTAATTTCTCAATCTTATTTTGCATAAAGATTACATTTTCCTAATGAGTCTATATATACTATTAGTCATCAAATATTTCATTTGTTCCTAATGAATTTTCAAATCCATAAACCTGCCAGTGATGAACCGTCACATGCCATTCATGCTTGGTGTTCAGCGGTCCACTTACTTTGAAGAATATTTCACTATCCTTATAAACCTTTCTCCCTTTCAATCGACTCAGTGTCTACAGGGATGTACTCCAGATGAGTAGGTTTGATCAGGCTCAGCATGCATGTTTGGAGCCATCAATAATCATCAGACAGACTACTGAGTCACTGAAATCCCTCATCCTCAAGTAAATATGGAATACGCATATCTCTGTAAACTGGCTTCTTTCTTTTATTTCTTTCTTTTGAAATTTATTAATCATTTTATGCTTGCATTTCAAATGTTATCCCCCTTCCCAGTCTCCCCTTCATAACCCCCTCTTCCCATCTACCTCCCTTTGCCTCTAAGCGGGTGCTCCCCTACCCACGCATCCACTCCTACCTCACCCCATTAACTTCTTCATTCTCTGGGGCATCAAGCCTCCATAGAACCAAATGCCTATCCTCAGACTGATACCAAACAAGGCAGTCCTTTGCTACATATGTAGTAGGAGCCATGGACCCATGGACTGGCCCATGCAAATTCTTTGGTTAGGGGTTATATCCCTGGTAGCTCTTAGTTGTCTGGTTAATTGATACTGTGGTTCTTTCTTCAGCTCCTCTTTCTTACCCATCCTTGGCTTGCCAATCTGTTAATTTAATAACTCTGTCTGGAGGTCCATTTTCAGGTTCTATCCAGCTGCTAGTGTGTTCTCTCCCCATTTTCTTTTTGTAGGCACTTAGAGCTATGAGTTTTCTTCTTAGCAGTGCTTTCATTGTGTCCCACAAGTTTTGGTATGATGTGTCCTCATTTTCATTAAATTCTAAAAAGTCTTTAATTTCTTTCTTTATTTCTTCCTTAACCAAGTTATCATTGTTCAGTTTCCGGGTGTATGTGGGCTTTCCATTGATTTTATCATTATTGAAGACCAGCCTTAGTCCGTGGTGATCTGATAGGATGCATGGGATGATTTCTATTTTCTTGTATCTGTTGAGGCCTGTTTTGAGACCAACTATATGGCCAGTTTTGAAGAAAATACCATGAGGTGCTGAGAAGAAGGTATATTCTTTTGTTTTTGGATGAAATGTTCTATAAAGATCTGCTAACTCCATTTGGTTAATAGCTTCTCTTAGTTTCACTGTATTTCTGTTTAGTTTCTGTTTCCCTGATCTGTCCATTGATGAGAGTGGCGTGTTGAAATCTGCCACTATTATGTATGAGAGGCAATGTATGCTTTGAACTTTAGAAAAATTTCTTTTGTATATATGGGTACCCTTGCATTGATGATAGATGTTCAGAATTGAGATTTCATCTTGGTTGATTTTTCCTTTGAGGAGTATGAAGAGTCCATTCTTATCTTTCTTGATAACTTCTGGTTTAAAATTGATTTTATTCGATATTAGAATGGCTACTCCAGCTTGTTTCTTGGGATCATTTGCTTGGAAAATTGTTTTCCAGCCTTTTATTCTGAGGTAATACCTTTCTTTGTCCCTGAGGTGCATTTCCTGTATGCAGCAAAATGCTGGGTTCTGTTTATGTATCCAGTCCTTTAGTCTATGTCTTTTTATTGGGGAATTGAGTCCATTGATGTTAAGAGATATTAAGAAGTGAATGTTGCTTCCTATTATTTTTGTTATTAGAGTTGGAGTTATGTTTCTGTGACTATCTTCTTTTGGATTTGTTGGAAGAAGATTAGTTTCTTGCTTTTACTAGGGTATAATTCCCCTCCTTGTGTTTGTGGTTTTTCTCTGTTATCCTTTGTAGGGCTGGATTTGTGGAAAGATATTGTGTAAATTTGGCTTTGTCATGAAATATCTTGGTTTCTCCATCTATGATAATTGAGAGTTTTTCTGGGTATAGTAGCCTAGGCTGGCATTTGTTTTCTCTTAGTGTCTGTATAACATCTGTCCAGGATTTTCTGGCTTTTTTAGTCTCTGGTGAGAAGTTTGGTGTAATTCTTATAGATCTGCCTTTATAAATTACTTAACACTTTTCCCTTACTGCTTTTAATATTGTTTCTTTGTTTTTTACATTTAGTATTTTGATTATTATGTGACAGGGGGATTTCTTTTCTAATCTAGTCTATTTGGAGTTCTGTAGGCTTCTTGTATGTTAATAGGCATCTTTTCCTTTAGGTTAGGAAAGTTATCTTCTATAATTTTGTTGAAGATATTTACTGGCCCTTTAAGTTGAGAATCTTCTCTTTCTTCTATACCTATTATCCTTAGGTTTGATCTTCTCATTGTGTCATGGATTTCCTGGATGTTTTGGGTTAGGAAGTTTTTTGCATTTTGTCTTTTCTTTGACAGTTGTGTCAATATTTTCTATGGTATCTTCTGCAACTGATGTTCTCTCTTCTATTTCTTGTATTCTGTTGGTGATGCTTGCATCCATGACGCCTGATCTCTTTCCTAGGTTTTCTATCTCCTGGGTAGTCCCCCTTTGTGATTTCTTTATTGTTTCTACTTCCATTTTTATGTCCTGAATCATTTTGTTCAATTCCTTCACCTGTTTGGTTATGTCTTCTTGTAATTCTTTAAGGAATTTTTGTGCTTTTACCTGTTTACATGTGTTCTCCTGTATTTCTTTGAGGGAGTTATTTATGTCTTTCTTAAAGTCTTCTATCATCATCATGAGAGGTGATTTAAATCTGATTCTTGCTTTTCTGGTGTCATGGAGTATTCAGGACTTTTTAGTGTGGGAGAACTAGGTTCTAATGATTCCAAGTAACCTTGGTTTCTGTAGCTTATGTTCTTATGCTTGTCTTTTGCCATCTGGTTATTTCTAGTGCTACCTGCCCTCACTGTCTCTGACTGGAGCCTATCTGTCTTGTTATCTTGCTTGTGTAAGAACTCCTCAGAGTCCAGCTTCCTCTGTAATCCTGTGATCCTGTTATCCTAGTTGGAATAGCTCTTGGGAGTCAGGCTGCTTCTGGGATCCTGAAATCCTGGTGTGCCCAAGCTCCTGAGATCCTGTGATCCTATTATCCTATGTTCCTGGGAATCTTAGGACTCCTGGAAGTCCAGCCTCCTCTGAGTTTTAGGGGATTGGGTGCAGAGCTGGTGCCCTAGGACTGCTCTGAGCACAGGCACAGACTAGCAGGATCCTGTGCCACTGGCCTTGAGGGAGTTCCCGGGTCCCCGTGGGTCCCAAATTACTCCCTGTTTGGGGTAAAGAGTGTCTTGGCTTACTCACCTACACTCCTGGGTGTGTTAGAGCTCCTGAGAGTCCAGCCTCCTCTGAGTTTTGGGGGCTGAAACTGTATTTTCATGTCAATAATACAATTCTACTACAATTATTTTAATTGTTGCATAGTTTTGTGCTGAAGGATGTTAATAAGTACTAATTATTTTATTTTCAATATTTATAAATTGTTAAAAATTCACCATACAAATCATAATAATTTAATAAATCAAATTCTGACACACATAGAAATCATGTTTATTTGCTTTTTTCTTCCTTCCTTTCCTTTCTTTTTTATTTCTTTTTTGGTTTCTTTTCTGAGACAGGGACTCACTATATAATCCTGGCTGGACTGGAATTTTCTATTTAAACCAGAGTAGTCTCTATCTAACTCAAAGGCAATCATTTGCCTCTATCTCTCAAATATTGGGAATAAATGTGTACACTAATATACCTGGCTAAAAAAACATGTTTTTATTTAATTTACTATATTTGTCACACAGTTTTATTTTTCTAAAATTATCTATAAAATTATTCAATTCCATATATTTATGGTAACAGAGAAAAATATTCATAACAGTATTTCCTAAAAGATGTTTTTCCCTCTTGTTTTGAGAAAAAAGTTTGATTTAAAAATTTTTCAAAAACATGTTTACTCTACCATAGTTCATATTAACATTTCATATACTCTAAAGATCCCAACACTAGAGAAAACATATTATACTTTATTTAAGTCAACATTTATTAAATCAGATATACTCTGTCAGTTTATACAGAAAACAGATTACATGAAGTGAGGTTCCAAATAAAATGTAGCCAACACAATTACTACACTTAAAACTGGAGGAATATTTGTGGATTAGAATGTGGAAAGATTACAAGATGAGCATAAAATTTGTTGTGAGATCCTGTATCCCAGAAATGCCATAGAGGCTATACACCCAGGAAGTATCATCAGCATGACTTCCTGAACAATAATAACATCAATGGACCAAATAGACTTGCTAATGTAAGGTGAGAATGCTTGTGAGGACTAGATAAAGAATTATGAGCAACTGAGGACTGCGTAGAACTTAGGAGCTATGATTTTCCAAAAACAAATAAAATAAAATACCAAGTGACCAGCCCTGGAATCATGTCTATACAGGTAGCATAAATTGACTGAGCAGGTTTTATTTTATATATTTAGAACACACACATACAATGATACACACACACATATGTGTGTCATTGTGTGTATATAACATACACACACGTGTGTGTGTTTATGTATTTGTGTGTAATAATATTTTTTAAGTCCCATAAACTTGAGAGATAGCAAGGGGAATGAGCATTGGAGAAGTTGGATAGAGGAAAAAAACAAAAGAGAAATAATGCAATTATATTATAATTTCAAAAATAAAAATTGTTATACAATTAACCACTTAGGTATATGTGCAAAATATCAATAAAAACATCATAAAGAAATATCACTGTGACCTTGCATATCATTATTAAGATGCCTTGTTATTCTGATACTTTGTCATTCATATTTAATTGATTGATATACTTTAAAGAAGTATTTTATTTTTACCACATTTAAATATACATGATATTATAATGTATTTTATGAAAATCTGTATTATACATAAAATGAGATAGAGTTCAAAATCCATAGCATATGTATTTCAATAAGTATATTTCCCATACATAATATATTAATATCATAAAGTAAATTATTTCATGACTATATATTATCTACAAGAAATAAAATTTAAAATATGATCAAACATTTGAGCAGCTCTCATTTTGCTTTTGAATAATAACAACTCTTAGATGGAATATAAAGCTATATTGACATTTTTCATATGCCAATCAAATACCTAGTTATACATAAGTATAACATCACAGTCATGAATAAAAACCTGCCTTGTCAATCAGATGTCTTGTTATACACAAGTTTGGCATGAGATTTAAGTATAATAAGATATAAGATTGGCAGCTAATTAATCAAAGTTAAGAAAAATAATAAATTGTCCTTTGTTTTTCTTTTCTTTTCAAAGAGACAGAGTTTCAGTTGCTCATGACTAGTCTAATATATAATGTTTCACCATTAAATTCACCCTGTATATCCTTCAAATATTAATGTCATCCTTTTTAATTGTATCAGTATGTTTATGCATATAATCTACATATATTCATGAACATATGATGTTGCTTAAAGATCAATTACCAGTTGATACATAGTCATCAATCAAGACAATTTTAAAAATTAGGCATGGACTACTGAATAGGTTATTCATAATAATTATGGCAGTTTGAATCTAAGATTAATACCAATATTTTACATTTTTTATATTTACCACAAGAATCCATAGCATTTTATGTGCTGGCCAGTTTCAATTAATTTTTTTTAATTACTCTGAACATTTGCCCAGATTCTAGAGTATCCCTTAGCATGATATGATGGGTTTAATCCCCTTTAGGTGAGATTTAATGTCAAACAATGGCAAAAAATCATAAGCAACACACCTAGCAAAGGATCATAAAAGTGTTCACATCCACATAGAACTGTATGACTGGATACTTTTTCATCATGGCATGATTTCCTTTTAAAGAAAAGCTAAGTAAGTTGGAAAGAATCCACAACTATTACATGTTTTTGAAACTGAAGCAAGGCTGGGTTTAAGGCACACCCCGTTTTCTGAAACCACTTTATTATGTTATTTGGAACCAAATTGAGGCTATAATATTGAATTATTGCAGCTCAGTTACAATAAATATTTATTCAGCTCTGTACTTGTGGAAGCTTTAGTGCTAAATTGAAGAAGAATGAGGATTTGGAAAAGTAAGAGCAGGACGAGGAGGAAGAGAAAGAGGTAGAGGAGGAGACAATAGTTGACAATATGTAGTCTATTTCAAATATTGACTCTTATAAGGGATTTGGTCAAAGAATGTAGGTATGCTGAGACAAAGCAAAAATCTACATTTGCTTCAAGGCAATTATCTCAAATGTCAAGTGGATGGAAGAAGGAAGAGTGTGTGTTTATGACACACTATGAAAGTATATTCTCCCAGTAGTCATTAGAGGGAAAGGCAAAAGCTTGACTCAATTAAGGGGAATATTGAACATCATAGTGAAAGATCATGAGGTGGAAAAGCAGGTATACTGAAGGTTGGGGAGATTCATATTCAACTGAAGAAAAGAAGATCTGAAAAACTGAAAGATAAGTCATTCACTCCAATAAATAAGACCAGGAAAAATGCAAGGTCATGTGACCAGTTCAGTGGTGTTTATTAAGAGAACTTTTTTTAATTGAACAGTGTTTTCTTTGCTTTCTTTGTCTTTCAATTCTGTTTTTTTAATAAGCTTACATAGTAGTGTATTTCCAAATGACTTTTTCATGTAACCTTAGTTTAGATTAATCCCACTTCTCCATCTTCCTAACTCCCTGCTTTCCTAGAGCTTTCCAATCCCAGCATTACCACCATCTGGCTTATGCTTTTGTACAATCCTCCTTCCCAGTTCCTTCTCCTTAATGATTCTTCCTCTGACCTTTCAAAATGAAATACACTGCTCTAAAAATTCATAGCTAAAATATAGGTAGGATAGAGAACATGTAGTGTTTGTTTCTTAGAACTTGAGTTACTTCAGACAGTATATGTTTCCAGTTCTGGTTTTCTGCACATGTCATAATTGCATGCTTCTTTATTGTTAACTAAAATTTCATTGCAGGCATAAAACATTTCCTTTATCCTTTCATCCATTGTTGGACATCAAGACTGATTCATTCTCTTATACTGTTGATAGAGCCCCATAAAATATCTGTTGTAGGCACCTCTGAATGCCCAGGAGGGGTATGGCCGGGTCACATGACAATTCTATTTATAGGTATTTTAGATAGTCCCATGCCAATTTCCATAGTGCCTATATTAGTTTACATCCCCAACAGTGAGTACAGGCTTCTTCAACTTTAAATTCTCACTAGCATTTTTAGCCAGTTTGTTTTCCCTTGTTTTCAATTTCACTGAAGTAAAATGAAATTATTTTTAATTTGCACATTAAATTATTTTATTTTAGATAATGAAAGTAAGTAGCATGAACATCTAGGCAGCAACTGCATCATTACCAGAGCATGGTAATAAAACTATAAATCAAAACAGCTTCTGTGAAAACTGGAGAGGTATAGTAGGAAACAGAAACACACCAAAGATTGTCCTGGGCTATTGAAGTATATAATAGAAAATGGAATTTGAAAGAGAAATGAGGATTGATGTGGAAATTTAAGACTGAAAGAGAGATAACAAAAAGTGCAGTCTAGGACATATGGGACATGTTCTAAATAAAAGGTTTAGCAAGCTTAAGAGACAGACAGAAAGAAAGCAAAATATCAACTCAAAGAAAAAGTCTCTTCACAATCAACTAGCACTTCTCTACACCCCTTAGTAAGGCTGCAAAGCCATAACCTAGGGTTAAATGGTTGCCTGCCCATCAAAGGGAATCACATTCAACAATCCCCTTTCCTTTCTTCTCTCTCCTTTTATTTTCTGAATGCAAGCCCCTAAAGGCATGAATTGCAAAGCCAATCCCTCAATTCAGACATATTCAACTTTCCCTGGCAAGATTTTTGAACCAAAAATGGAAGGTTTCAATGGAAGTATAGAGTAAAAAGCTAATCTCTATGGTATTTCATAAGCATGACACTCAGACTGTATTATAGTCATGAAAAACCTTTTCATAGAACAATGATATGTTTGCTCTTGTGTCCCTTGTGATGTCACGAGACTGTACATCACAAGGCTACTGCTTGGGAAACACATTTTTCAACAGCTGTGTGCTCTCAATATTCTATTTCAAGGTTACTAAGTAAGAAATTTTTACTAGAGTCTGGCTGAGTCTGACAAACATAATAGTTTAGCCAAGATATATTTAAATTTGTATATTTATCATGGTTCACTTTTATTAACCTTACTGTAAAGTAAGTTATATTTATTAGACACTACATAAATAGAGTGCTTAGCCCAGTGATGTTATTAGTAAAAGGGTATGGTCACAGGACTGAAAGGGAGAGAAAAGGGAGGCAGTGAAAAACGGCCTGAGAAGCTTCTTGAAAGCAACAGTATACTCTGACAGAATGATCTTACCACGTTCATGTGCCATCACTGTTAAGACAATGTCAAAGCACTGTGGAAACAGTGGTCAGTTACTGTAGAAGTTTGGCTTTCCCAGTTAATTGCAAAGATTTTTTTTTTGAGACAGGGTTTCTCAGTGTAGCCCTGGCCATCCTGGAACTCACTCTGTAGACCAGGCTGGCCTCGAACTCAGAAATCCACCCGCCTCTGCCTCCCAAGTGCTGGGATTAAAGACGTGCGCCACCACCGCCCGGCGCAAAGATGTTTAGACTTTTAGTGCCTTGCTCAACCATCATCAGAGAAGCTTCCTCCTGTAGCATATGGGAAAAATACAGAGGCCCACAGACAGACAATATGTAGAGAGTGAGAGATCGTGAAAACCTCTCTCCTTAAACAGGATGTCTCCATCAAATCTTTTCCCTACAGTCTCAGAGAATCCTGTGGAAGAGGAAGTGGTAAGAGGGTAAGACCCTTCCCTCTTCCCAGATCCTTTCTGCTTCTGCCTCTCCTCAGAAAAGAGCAGGCCTTCCAGGGACATCAACACTATATAACAAGCTATAGTAAGACCTGGCACATTCCACACATCAAGGCAAGGCAAGACAGCCCAGCCAACTTATATTCAAAGGGCCTAGACCAGACACCTATATGCTCCCTGCTCTTTACAATCCCCCCAAAATTCCTGTCAGTTGATTCTATGCTCCATTTTCTCATGTTTTTGTGGTGTCCCTGACCCCTATGACTCCTCGATCCTTCCTCCTCCTAATCCTAAGGACTCCCCAAGCTGTTCCTAATATTTGGCAATGGGTATCTGCATCTGCTTCTGTCAGTTGCTGGATGAAATCTCTGTTTTCTTTGATGAAGATTCTGCTAGACTCTGGTCCCAGAATACTCCGTAAGCAAGACAAACTACAAGTTGAAGGTTTTGTGGCTACATTGGTGTCCCAGTCCCTCCACTTGAGGCCTTGGCTGGTTACTCACGAAGACTGGTTGGGATTTCATGCATCTATTACTAGGAGTCTTTGCTAGGGTTACTATCACAGATTCCATGGTGTTTCCACTACGCTAGGTTCACACCTCACCCCAATTCCACTCATTTCTCCTAGGATCCTCCCTCTCACCTGATTCCTCCTGTTCCTTCTCACACCTACCTCCATTCCACCCTAGGAATCAGAGAGCCTGGGGGTAGGAGTGGGGGGCTGTGGTTGAGATGTAATATAAGAGAGGAACTTAAAATTAATTAATTAGATGTAATGAAAAATACCTGTTGCATATGCATCTAAAATAAATTATTGAATTATCAGGCCCTTTGCCTTCAAAGCACTTTATAAAATTAGAAGATCGGTGTTCCTCAGAAGGAGCTTTAAATACAAACATAAGTGAGAAGCCAAAGAAAGATGAATATATTTGTGCTGAGTGGCAGTCTCACATCCCTGATTGTGCTGGCACCAGGACTTCAGTTCTGAGATGATACTCATATTAATTACTTTTCTATTGCTATGATAAAATTTCTTGACAAAAACAAGTTGGGAAAGAGTTGCTTTTTGGCTTACAGTTCCAGAGAGATAGAGTTTAGCATGGTAGGGAAGGTATGACAGTAGAAGGCCAGAGACCAGTCTAACAATCAGGAAGCAGAGAGATCAAATTTCATCACACACGGGAAGTAGAGAGAGAGAAGAGGAAGTGAGGTTAAGCTATAAACCCTCAAAGCCCATCTTCACTGATGGCTCACATCCTAATGCTTTCATAACTTTTCCAAACAGCATCACCTACTGGAAATGGAATATGCAAATATGGAAGCACTTGGGGGACACTTGTTACTCAAGCCCAAGATTTGTGGTGGCTATTTCAATTGCAGTTCTGCTGTTTACATACTTTTGCCCTGTGAGACCACATATTAGGCAATCCTGACTGCACCTAGCCCACAGGACTACTTTTGAGGATTCAATAAATTACACATGTAAAGCATACAGTACCTTTAGGGGAAATGACACATACATCATTTTTGCCTCAGACTTATAATAATGGCAATGGAATTACTATAGGTAACATGGAATTCACTAAGTTATTACATATTATATAAGATGAAATATGTGTTGTAGGTGAAGCATACTGTCATTCCTTCTCAACAATTGTCAGAAAATAACTTCAAGCTCTTAAAAAAATAAAGTAAAAAATAATTCCTAAGTGTGTGTGTCTGTGTGTGGAGGGGTGTAAGAGCCAAAGGGGATGAAGGACACAAAGGAAACAAAACCTAAGTATTGCAGGAACAATACACATATAACATCACAGAAACTATGACAACATGCACAGGGCTTGCATGGATGTGAAACAAGTGGGGTCTTACAGCTGAAAGAAGTACACACAAACACACACACACTCACACACACACATACACACACACACCATCCCTAACTCAGAAGCTATGTCCAATTTATAACCACATGCAATTAAAAGTTTAAGGTTTTTTTCCAGAGGAGTCTCAATGGGCATACAAGCTACTTTTAAGGGTAGGCTCTATGCCCAGCAGTAGATTGCCAACAGAAAATGAACTCAAAGCCATCCTTGGGAATTCTTTTTCTCATAATGTCATATCAGGACTTTTTCTATTTATTTATTTATATCCTTTTTTCTCCTTGTAGTGTGTGAGCTTCAGTGTGTGTGTGTGTGTGTGTGTGTGTGTGTGTGTGTGTGTTAAGGAACTGGAAGGAGCAGAAGAGGGAATCTTTAATTAAGATACCCTATATTACAAATTAATTTTAATTTAAAAATAAACATTAAAATTAAGAAAAGAAATGTGTACACATGTACTCTTACACACATATTTAGGGGCATTTTCAAAAAACTACAAACTGACTCTTGAGGCCCAAGTGCCTAATTACCATGTATTCTACTTGATTATAAGTTAATCAAAGAGATGACACCAAAGAATAGAACTCTAGCTTCAAGAAAATATATATCTAAGCAAGAAATGCATATTCTTACTTAGTTGTATTTTATATCATACTTATTTAAATCAAATATGTACAAATAGATAACATCTTGCTTTTCCTGAATCACTTTATTCTATGGGAATACACGTTCATAGAATCCACTTTTTTCTGAATGTGAATAAAGATAAATTCAATCTAATGCTTGAATTTATTGTAAGCTATCATTATTACATTGAATTTTTTTGTCATGGGAGAAAAAAAAAACCTCTAATTCCCACCCATTATTTCTTAGCAATTTTGCCTGACAGACACTTTGGTAGGGTCAATCAACGTTGGTCCAATAATCGATTTGATTTCCTGAAAAGTAAAATCCTTGATAAAGTAAGTAAAAGAATGCCTCTTTTACTTACAAGGAAAATATTCTTAATATGCATCTGCTTAAGGAAGATATTTTGAGATATTGTGACATAAGCATCAAGTGGTCTTGTCGCAGATTATGTCGACAGTATTTACAGAACACTAACTAACTCCAAGACATGTTCCTAGAAAATGGAGAGACAACTGTGAATGAAAGACTCAAACAAAATCCCTGTTTTTGTTTGAGGATGACAGTTTTAAGATGGTGTTTTACAAGATGAGCTGCAGATTGGATATGGCAGAAGAGGGCCTTAGGGGAATCTGTTTGAAAGAGAGGGTCTCTGGTACTGCATCTCTGAGAGGAAGGCTTTTAGATAAAGACTTTATCAAGGCAGTGAGGGAGTGAAAAGAAAATTTAAAGCCAAATTCCTATGAGAGGAATATACTTGCCATATTCCAGAACAATAAAGAAATGTTAGAGAACAGGATGAGAGGTTAAAACAGGAGAACAGTAGGAAGTGAGGTGTCAGATATTGCAGAGTCTCTGTGAATTGCCTTGTAATGTCGAGGTTCAGAACAGGAATGATATCATCTGTCTGGAATTTCAAAATATTACTTTGCTACAGCTTGGAGAGCTATGTTCAACCAGGAAGTGTAATTACAAGGTAATTTACTCATAATGTAGTATAGATAAAAGATGTAAGGAATTTAAAAGGAGGTGGAGTCAAAGGAACATTGTATTATTCATTTAAAATAGCGCCTATATATTTGGTTGTGAGCCTAGCCTTTAACGGCTAAGACATCTCATGAGCTCTCAGGAAAATGGATGGAACTAGAAAATAACATCCAGAATGAGGTAACCCAAACCCAAAAGAATATGCATGGCATTTACTCACTGATATGTGGATGTTTAGCCAGAAAGTACAGAATAGTCATGATACACCCCATAAGCCCAAAGAAGTTAAACAAGGAGGAAGGCTCAAGAGAGGATGTTTGAATTTTACTTAGAAGGAACAAAATAGTCCTTGGAGGCAGAGGGTGGGAAGGAACTGGGTGTAAGACAGATGGGAGGAGGAGGGAAATGGAGGGGCAGGGTCAGTTGTGGGGAGAAATTGGGAAGAGGTCAAGAAGAATGAATGAGAATCTGCAGCTGATGGGTTAGGGTTCAGGAGATGTGAGAAATCCCTAGAAAGGCCTAGAGACCTGGGGTGGGAGACCCCCCACCCCCACCTCCACCCCTGAGACCTTAGCAGAAATGGTCTCATGAAAATCTAAAGAGGCTTCCTCCTGGAACCAGGCAGGATCCAAAGTTGAGCGATAAGGACACCAACCCACCCACAAAACTTTCAACCTAAAATTTGTCCTGTCAAAAAGAAATGTAAGGACAAAGAAGGAGCAGAGACTGAAGTAATGGCCAAGCAATAACAGGCCCAAATTGACACCCATACCATGGGCAAGCACCAATCCCTGCCACTATTAATATCCGACTCTCTTATATTTGCAGAAAAGAGCCTAACATAATTGTTGTCTGAGAAGCCCTACCCAGAAGCTGACTGAAACAGATGAAGAGACCCACAGCCACACATTGGCTGGAGGTCAGCAACTCTTATAGAGGAGTTGGGGGGAAGAACTAAATGCACTGAAGGTGATAGGAAACCTATAAGAAGAGCAACAGAGTCAACTAACCTGAACCACTGGGAGCTCTCAGAGACTGAGCCCTCAATTAAAGAACATACATGGGCTGGACCGAGGCATCCCTACACATATGTAGCAGAAGTACAAAGCCGTCTCCATGTGAGTCACCTAACGAGCAGGGTGGAGAATCTCCCTAAAGCTGTAGTCTGACTGTAGAATCTGTTCCCCAACAGGGCTGCCTTGTCTGGACTCAGTGGGAGAGGATGCACCTAATCCTGCAGAGACTCTGTGCACCAGGGTGTGCGTGTGTAGAAAGAAAGAAAGAGAGAGGCACCTAAGTGCTACAGGCTTGCAATTCCAGCTATCTGGGAAGCTAAGCAAGAGGTTTAAAAGCCTGAAGCCTGCTCAGGCAATATAGACAGATAAGAGAAGTGGGGCACAAAGCAAGGGTACATTTAATTATTAATCATATGCTCTGAGTATATGATATACTCATATCATATATATAATCATATACTCAGTTTATCAAAATTTATTACCATAAGAAATATTAGAGATTAAAATTTCTCAATCATAAGTATTAAACTGATCATCAGAGATCAAATTATCAGAGTTCAAGTCAACAGCCTGAGTACCTGAATCAATTAGTTTTCTGTCGTGATAGAGTAATATAACAAAAACCAACTTAGAGGCTCAACTGGTTTATTTTGTCTTACAATTCTAGAGGGATATAATTCATCATGGGTGAAAAGCACAGATGTAGACACCTGAAGTTGACCAAGAAGTCAGGAATCAAAGTGACTAAGATTCATATCCAGACTCATGAGAGAGAAGGAGATCAGGAAGTTTGTCTGGGCTATGAAACCTTAAATATGCCCCTACTCTTCTACTTGCAAGACGTTACTTCATAAAGCTTCTAAAACCTTGCTAAAAGAACCACTACATTAGTTGGGAACTGAGTACTCAACCATGTAGGAGGAGTTAGGGAGGGAAGAGTTAGGAAAGGAAGAGATAAAAGGAAGAGGAGGAGAGGAGAGAACAGAGATGTAGGAGCGATGGAAATGGATGTTCACGGGTCTGTAGCAGTCAAAGGTAGTTAGTATACCTAGGTTGGGTATTGGATTACACTTCTGATTGTATGAGTATCTTGTTACTGATCATTGCCAAATATGTAAGCTTTGATTAATCTATAAGAATTAGAGTCTCATTCTCTTACTGGGCCTGCATGGATGGTGGAATGGTCTGGGCAATGCCCTGCCTTGCGGAGACAGCGTGGAAAATTGTCAGAGCCATCTCTCACGATGGTATCTAGTGGGTGGCAGGGCTGGTGTTTCTGGCAGCGGTTCTAGCTGCAGTGTGCACGTGGCCTCCAGCTGAGAAACATGGCAGATGGGCTAGGCAGAGCGGCTGCAACTTAGATAGTTGGTCTGAGCCAGAGGCCTTTTTAAATAATTACTACAACATGAACCCGAAAAGACACAAAGTACCCAAACTCCAGAAAGTTTGACTCAGTGCTAAGTGTATAGTAGAACCTAGGACTATGCATTTTTGGACAAGTAACCCCTAGACATTGTAAGACAATATAATTGTATTATAACACAATATTGAATAAACAAATTGTAAATACAGTTGTGTCTTACCTGATTTTAGTCATTGCATCCTCATTGTAGAAGGCTTTCCTTGCTCCTTTATATGTATGTCTTCCTGACACATTTATACAAACTCAGCTGGGGTTTCCACCTGTCTCCCTTGAAATCATTTTTTCTGTTGTATGACTTGTCCTGTACCATCTAATTCTGTTTACCTGCTCAAACAAATAAATTGACAATAGACTAAAGAAACATTTCCATCTAAGGCTAACCTGGTAAGTCAGTGAGTTTCTTAGGGTTATATTTACAGAAACAAAGGTAAGGGATAAAATATAGGATAACCAAAGGCTCACCCAAGCAACTAGTTTTCTTCCAAACCTCCTAAAAGGTTAGTGAAGGTGGGAGAAAGTTGCATTACTGTAGTTTCCTTAACAACTTTATAAGCTATTTAAAATGCATAGTTTTCATTACATAAATAAGATCACTACATATATATATATATATATATATATATATATATATATATATTGCTATAGCATGCATTAACTAAATTAGTTGTTCTAAGGAACTACCATGTATAAGACAAGAAATATAGTCATGATTAGTGTCCCTTTTAAGTAAACACAATGAGGCATTCAACACGAAGTTATTTCCGTTGACTAAAGCACCTGTCATAGTTGGGAGCTCAATGGATATTTCTTTCAGCATAGTTTCAATTTTAACAGTCCTCAATTTAGTTTTTAAGAGAAACATTTTTCCTTCCCACTTATATGGCAAATGGGTATTGATTTTGTTTGTGCACATTTCTTTTCAAAAATAGTAAATTAATCTAGGATCTGATGTTCTGAGTTTTATCCTTGAAGCCAATTTTCCTTAAAAAAAAAAAAGTTTTGTGTTTGGTAAGGAATTTAATCATAACACCAAGAAATAAAAACAGATGCTCCCATAGTAATATATGTTTAAACATGGTATTTATCAATAAATAAATAAACAAATAGCAGGAAATTAAATTTATTAAATTTAATAATTAAATAAATTATTTAATTAATCATTAAGTATCAGTTATCAGTGTATTATGTCAGGATTCATCTTTTAAAAATGATAGATTTTTTTTAAAAAAATGTTAAAGAATAAAAGAAAATGTTAGTGTGGTTTTTATTTCTTGGTACACAGTCACATATAATTTTGAATAAAATAAATAGTACATGATGAGTATTCTTTTATAGCATATCCTTTCCTAAATAAATTTTCACTAAGATTCTTTCTTACACAGGAGATTTTATTCAAGATAAGGTAATGCACTGTGATGAACCTGCAGCAGGTGCCTGTTGGCTAAACCAGTGATGGTAATCTACTCACCTGTGTGATCCATCAGACGTTCAGCATATCACCTTAGGCAACATCCACTGCAGTAACTAGCAGTAAAGAACGACTTCCTTCCAGTATGGATGCAGGGATTTTGAATTTATCTGCATGCTTATTAGGTAATCCAATTGACTGCAAAGTACTCAAAATACCTCCAGCGTACTATAGCAGAGTCACTGGAACTGTTTAAAATGACATGCATATTCCTCAAAATATGGATATTTGTGTTTTAATAGCTACTATTTGTCACTTATAACTTGAAATTGATAGAATTGATTCATATTTTAAAGTAGAATTATATTGCTTATCAGGATATATTGAAAAAATTAAAGATTAAGACAAAGTGTCATATTTTTAATGTAGAAATAATACAAATATGATTTTTGTGAGAAATATCCCCTTGCAAGTGAATGACTTCGTTTACATGCTTTTGTGTATAGATATAAAAGGGCGTTAATATACATTTTGAAGCAATATGCCAAAACTCTTCATGTCTAGATAGCTCTGCCAGCAATAACAAGCATAGCCTTCCTTTAAGAAATTAAATGTTAGATTTTTCACACTTAGTCTTGCTTTCCATAACACGCATCTTCTTTGCACAGGGCAAATGATCGAATGTGCACTGGTTTGTGTTTTCCTCCATAATAAGAAACTGCAGTTTTTTGCTTTCTCACCATAGAATGTGTAAAATCAAGTCCAATTTATTGAAGAAACAGTATACAGATTAAGTTGAATTGAGTATATAAGCAAGGAAGGGATCCCAGATAGAATCAGAACAGAAATTAGACTTTGATTCAGTTATACAGCTTTCACTAGAAAAAGAAAAGCAAAAAGAAAAACTATTCTGAAAATGGTAGGGAGTGATTCTAACTTAATGGGAAATCACTAAGTCTTCTTCTTATAACACATGGTTACTAACAACAAGTACCAGTGTGAATAGGGAAGACCCTAAACATCATGTTAAATGTTGATGCAAGTTGTATCCAGCAGACAGAGCACACCCTTTGCTCTCGAAAAATCAACTCTTTTAGAAAAAAGTCTTGATGTCATAGAAAGAACAAAATGCTTTAATGGAGGCATGAATAAAACATTAAATATCAACATTAACTTTGTGTATAAATGATCATGAAAGACTTCAAATTCAGTAATTCCTTAAATTTCTTGACAAAGACTAAAAAAGTTAAAGAGAACTCCAAGTATTGAGTTTTGACCACCCAATCTGTTATTCAGAGGAAATAGGTACACAACGCCACTTTCTTGGCTTTTAGTAAATTCTACTCCCTGCTCTGCTTCTGCAGTCTATTTCCTTTTTATTATATTTATTTACTTTTAATTTTAATAAAAACCGTTTATTAATTTGTTTTTATTTTAAAGATTTTTTCTTGATAATTTTATACATGAATGCTGTATTTACATTATTTTCCTTCCTTCTGCCCTTCCAATTCTTCTTGTGTCCCTCACATCCTCTCAAACTCATGATACCTTATATGTATGTATGTATTAATGCATAAATACAACCTGATGAGTCCATTTAGTATTGGATATATGTGTGTGTGTGTGTGTGTGTGTGTGTGTGTGTGTGTGTGTGTGTATTTAAGGCTAATTATTTGTCATTGTATAACCTATTGGCTGCTCATTCCTGGGGACAACATTTGTGAAATTTTAAGTAAATTCTGAAAACAATTGCATACAATTTCTTTTATGCCCTCCAATCTCTATTAAGGTGAGGGTAAAACAGTGTGAAACAGGGAGTCTAAAATAAATGTTAAAAAATTATGTCTGCAATGAATTTTAAAAGTGTACAGAGAGGACTGCGAAGTCAATGAATATGTCTTATCAAAACACTGAAAAGTGAACTGTGCTCTTCAGCCACCATTACCTCAGAACTGCAAACAACAAAATCAAAACAGAGAGGGGGAAATACCATTCCACTGGAAGGGTTGGCACTGTTTTTGTTTGTGTTTATTTGAATAGGGGATGCCCTAGCAAGCCTTTAATTTGTGTAAATATACACATTAGATTCAGAAAGGATTAATTACTATATAGTCAATA
Organism: Mastomys natalensis; assembly: GCA_021653895.1. Classification (NCBI taxonomy): domain Eukaryota; kingdom Metazoa; phylum Chordata; class Mammalia; order Rodentia; family Muridae; genus Mastomys; species Mastomys natalensis. The sequence goes on along the minus strand of JAJTUV010001322.1, from coordinate 121,656 downwards.
GCCTTGCAGATGCCATAGTCCAATATTCTGGAATCCACATTTTAAAAAAACACTAGTTGGAAAGAACCCAGATGGGAAGTCCTAGAGGCAGGAAAATCATTGAGGATACAGGCCACTTTACTAGATTGTGACAGAACCCTTAGAGACAGAAATGACAAACCAAGAAATCTAACCATCAGCAAATAAACACAGGACTTATAAACATAATGTACATACCTTTTGTTTTTTCTATTAAGTTTGTTCTTTGACCATTTAATACACGAATGTAATGCATTCTGATTACAGTTTCTATCAACCTTGTTTTTCTCACAATCTAATCACTGTCAACCTCACTCCTCTCTTCCAGTCTCCTTCCTGGATTTATAAATTTTGGTCAGATTTTGTGATCCACTTAATTTAACTAGGGCCATCTATGTAAACATTGGATTAGAAATATCATTGAAACTCGGTGAATTTATTATTGGGCACACAACTAAAAGCAATGGCTGTTCCTTTCCCCAATTCCATAAGTAACAAGAAGTTTCTCTTTGAGGGTAGGGTCCCCTGACACTTTCCTCCATCCATTCAAACTACAGAAGCACCCCTTCTTGTGCAAATCTAGTGTACTTATCCACAGCTGTTATTAGTTCTTTATTGCAATAGTTATATCCTAGCCAGAAGATGGTATTTCACGGAGCTTCTATCTTGCAGCTATGTTCCCTGTGTTTTCTCATCTGTGATGCTCCCCTACTTTTAGAAGACATGATAGAGATGGTTTAGGTCTGAGTATCTGTCACTTATTCACAGCATCATGTGCACTATGAGTCTCCATATTTACCACCATTCATTGGAATAATAGGCTACTTTGATTAAGGCTGAAAATAGTATTTGCTTGTGGGAATAAACCTAAATATTTAAAAAGCAGTTTGATTCTGTATCAATGTTGATAAAGGATGATATGAGATTGCCTCTAGGATCTATAACTTGCCCTGTCTAGAGTCTTTATTTTCTTGTATGTTTTGAGATTACAATTACATTATTTATCCTTGATCTTTCCCTTTAAACCTTTCAATATAAACTCTCTTGCTCTCTTTCAAACCCACTGCCTATTATTTCAATCAACTGTTGTTACATACATATATGAATAGGTATAGGTTTTTTTTTTTTTTAATCATGCTTATACTACGTGCAATGGATTCTTTCCTATGGGATAGCCTTCATAATCAAAGAGTGGTTGGTTGCTCCCCCCATAATAGTAGTGTCCTGATTGCACAAGTGAATCTATCTTGCTTGGCAAGTTGGTCTTACTGTTCTTGTGTTCACAGATGGTTAAGAACATTAGTTTCTTTCTCCCCCAGTAGCCTACATAGCACCTTTGGGACCATGAAAGTTAGCTATCATGGAGGAAGCTCCTTAGTCAGTTTCAACGTGATTTCTCTATATCATGAAACTTAGATGGGTTGTTTTTTGGTCAATAACATCTTATTATCCAGTTAGGATGGGCAATCAAGAAGAATGGTACAAACCAGTATTGTTTGGGGCACCTCTGGAACCTCTCTAACCAACAACTCAAAGAGATACCACACCTCTGGCACTGAAGCTTTTGTTAAATAACTCATGGCTTCTAGGAAGTAGATAGTTTATGCCTTTAAACTTTTTAAATTTGGTTACAGGTTAGTGGGTTTCCCTAGAACATTTTCATGTTCTTTCTATTTGCTCACTCGCTTTCTCCCACAATGACTTTCCTTCTTAAACCTCTCTGCCATCAATATTGTCACTCTCTACTTTCTTCTCATTCTTTTAACACATAGGTTCACTATGTAACTCAGGCTGGCTTGGAATGCACTATGTAGACCACGTTAGCTTTGGCTCTGGTCTGTTAATTTTTCTGCCTAGACCTCCAAGTGCTAGGATTATAGTTGTCCATGATCTTCAGCTTCAGATAAAACTCAATGAATATACTTTTTAAACAAAAGTAAATATTTCTTCAAAAAGAGAAAATAGTTTTAAGGTTTGGGTATAAAGTGTCTGTTTTAAAAAAAAGCTCATGTGTGTAGACAGTGTGAGTCCCATTTGGGAGGTAATTTGTTATGGAGGCACTAAGTTCTTCCATGAAATAATATCATAGAATGGAATACTAGATGCTGGAACATAGATGAAGAAATTGGGTTTGGGGGAGCCTGTTTTTTAAGAACATAACTTGCTTCCCTACCCATCTCTCCTCTATCCCTCTGCTATGATAAAATTAACAGAGTTGTTCCATGACAAACCCTCTCAACCTGACTGTTGTGCTTGGCTTCACCACAGACAGGAGAGCAAGGTGACAGCCAGCTTCAAACTGAAATATCTGAAGCCATGATCCACTTCTACTCCTTTGAGTTGTTTTTGTTTCAACTCTTTCCTCACAGCAACCAAATGCTACCATGGCAAGTTTGCAACAAAACAGGATGCTAATTACATCTGTCTGATGTGGCCTGCCATGTATTGTCACTATCAGCAGTTTGTGTTATTTCCTTCTCATCTTCTATTGAATTAACAGACACTCTTATGTAGTTATCTTATGTAAATTTGCTGGTTGCAGTCTTCCCTCTATCTAGAATACTGTTGTGAATGTTACATAGGATGAACTTGTGATTGTGTTATTGCTTATATCACTGCTTCTGGCTGCCTCATGTTTTCCTCTGACTTTTCTCCCACACTGGCTATAGATGATGAGAATAATAAGCATTATACTTTGAGTAGGACATTATAAGTTAAACTGGAACCTAAGATTAAAAAAAATTCTCAATGACCATGTGCAAAGATGTGGCTGAACCACTAAGGGATGATGAAATATACAGCTGTAAATCCAGACTGTCGACTGTGGAGGATGCATAGACACAAAGGGTAACATTTTCCAAGAAGTCAAAGGTGCAACAGGATACCCCCTAAACATGAAGACACTCCCTTAGGTGATTTGTGTTCACAAATCTCTGTGTAGAAGCTGATCTTGACTCAGCTGCTAGGCAAGGAATTAGAGCATCAGACAAGGTTAGTGAAACTGTCCAACAAATATGAGATTAGGTTTCTGAAAGAAAGTGCTGTGTTCTCTATATCAGAAACTGCCTCTCAACCAGCTTCCTCTATTACCCAGGTGCAGGTTCCTTTTGGTATCAATGCCTTCTCTATACAGGTAATTTCTAATTCTATATAGCTATGGCAAAATGGAAAAACATTATCCTTGCATTAAAACTAAATACACAAGAGGAAAGTTAGTGTCAGTATCATCTATGCTTTGTGGTTCTGTTCTTTAATTTGTAACAAAATTGAGTGCTGTCCTTCATTTTCATTTATTATATCATTCTCTGATTTACACTGCATCTGCGTGGTACTTGGCCCCTCTCACTTTGTGAACTTTTTACCTAATGGACAACGAATGCCACATGTTACACATTTGAAATAGTTTCTGGGCCTTGCTGAATTTCCACTCTTATATACAACTGACCGATTTGCCACCGTTAGGCACATTAGTTTCCCAGTATTGTGTGAATCCTTAACAGTTTTGGTTCACAGCAAGATGGCATACAGTGATGTTTCATTCATCTAGTAAGGTACTGGCTAGATGTCAATTGTTAGCAATGGCAGCAGTAATCTACCCATGAATGCTCTATAAACAACAATAAAAGACTAGTTCCTGTCTGCTTTTTCATTCCTAGATTCTCACCAAAAACAAATAATTAAACAAATAAATGAAGAAAAGCTAAAGAAGAAAATTTGTCATTTGTATTAAGGTTGTCTTCATGTCACAAAAAGCATTCTTTGTGTCTGCTAGGAGAATGGCTACTGTCTGCCTGTGGTCATCAGTCTATCTCACATAATCTCTGCAAAGGCTCCAGGAAATCCAAAGAAGATACAGAGCCTTAAGGCTCTCTGTCACATCACAGACAGATGTGAAATATAACCACCAGCCTCCTGAAATAAGTTCATCAACTCAGAAAAGAACAAACGAGACTTGACAACATTCTTGTCAAGAGGATTGATAGGAAAGGCCAGGGCTTTGCCACATGAGTACACACTGATTGTTGCTCAGGGCTTGCAGAATGATGAGCAAGTGGAGGCTCTTAGCTGAGAATGTTAGCCATGAACGCTCAGACTGAGAAAGGGGTGATTAGATGAGAGGAGGTGTGCTCTCTTGGATTCCTTTGTACCCAAGAACAAACTAACTTTTCTCTCTCTGATTTCTTTTTAAAAGTTGATTTAAAAAGGAAAAGAAAAGTGGAATAAAAATCTCACACTTTTTTCCCATTTGTGAAAATGTTTCAATGCCAAAGATAAAATTGAACAAAAATGCTAAAGAAAAGAAGGGTAAAATCTATAGAATTCGTTGTATTTATATGAAGCTTAGAACTCCAGTTGTTAGCAGCCTCCAGAGGTAAGCAACTGTTGTTGTGTCTGTGCATAGAAAATAGAGGAAAACAGGCACAATTCCCATTTTTAGTATAGCAAAATGATATGGTGGCTGAGTACAACTTCCTTTGCTATATTATAAAAATGTTGCAAGAAGCAAAAAGTTACCTTTCTAACTCAGAATCCTGTTATTGTTTTGCTCTTTCCTTCCTAAGATGTGCTCATGATGAAAGCCAAAGGCTAGCAGCTTTGCTATTTCACTACAAATTTCAATTTGTAGCTCTGATGCAATTAGAATCCCAAGAAGGATTAGCAGTAATGTAGTCTTGGTTTTGCTTTATATACTCTGGTTATTGTCAAAAGCTATTCCAAAAATGTATTACTTCTTCACCCTCATTGCACACATATTCACATATTAGTATTCACACACCCAGATACACATACACACACATACACACACATAATATTTCATGCTTGAATATAAGTTTTATGCTTGATATACTCAAAGCAAAACAACGTGTTCCATTTATCATGACTGCAAATAAATCAGGTTGAGAAACATAGAGTAAACTCAGTTATGAATAAATTATCCCAAATGACTCTATTTACAATATTTTCAATATCATTGCATCAAGAATGCACCACTTGCATGCATTAAATGAATTATGGTACAGGCTTAGAGTGAGCTGCTATTGAGGCCATTAATACTGGTGTCTTAGTAGAATATATAATGATTTTCAAAGGTGTCCATGAAAAATTATTGGGAGAATAAAGCAAACTATGAAGCAACATCTACAATTTGTTTCCAATTTTAAAAGTATGGAGTATGATTATATTACAAATAGTCCTATCTTTATGTAAAAAAAAATAATATGTGTGTTGGAAAAGAAAATGTGAAAAATGAATTAAGTGCTTGTACACTCCAAATGGTAGTATTTCTTCTCCTAATAACCTTTTGTAGTAAACTGAGAGTGAATGCATGAACAAACCCAAACTGACCATGTACTTGTAAATTTGTGTGAATGTTTTTGAAAAGAAAATTCACCTCTATTATTGCATATTTTTAAGTGGAATTATGCTTCAATTGCTTGGTAGAAATGTCTGCTGAAGCTCATTTGTCTTCAGTTCTGAAGATTAAATAAACTAATTAGTAAGATTGTTAACGTAAATAACTCAAATTCAGAGTTTTCCATAATTTGAAGTAATGAGAAATAGGAAGGTCTAATGGGAGGCAAAAGTTCAGTGATAAAGCGGTACCTCTCTATGACGTGCTGTCCAATCAATGTGTCTCTGTGAGGGTGTGACAGTTTATAAATAAATAAATAAATAAATACCTTCTCAATTAAGTACAGTACGCAAAGGTCAGCCATCCTTGAATCATATCATTTCTACTTTTATCTTCAGTAGGCAGTTGGATTCTTGTCCTTTCTATAAAGACAACTCTCATCCCCTAAACCAAATAAATAAAATAGCTAGAGAATAACATGTTAGAAACTTGAGTTCTATGGGGTTTTTTTCATCAATAAGCATTTTCCTGGACTCAGGTGAGTGGTTGTGTTGGCTACTTTTATGTGAATTGAACGCAAGCTAGAGTCACCTCTAGTTCAGAGGAAGCCTCAATTGAGAAAATGCCTCTTATGATCAGGTTGTATGTAAATCTGTAGAGCTGTTTCTTAGTGATTGATGGCAGAAGGCCCATCCCAGGGTCAATAGGTCATCCCTGGGCTGATCCTTCTGAGTTCTATTTAGAAAACAAGCTGAGCAAGCCATGTAGAATAAGGCAGTAAATTGTACCCCACCACAGCCTCTGCATCATCTCCAGCATTCAGGTTCCTGCCCTGTTTGAGTTCCTGTCCTAATTTCCTTTGATGATAAACAGTGATGTGGAAGTATAAGCCAAATAAATCCTTTCCTCCTAACTCTGTTAGGAGTTGCTTTGGTCATGGTTTTCATCAAAGCAATAGGAAAGTTAGCTAAAACACTGGTAGAATTGATTTGCCATTCAGTAGACATTGAACAATAATCATTTAAAAACATGGAAGCAGCAAATGTAATCGAAATTTCCAAATATGTAGCCTTCACTCTGGTCTTTTTATTTTGCTTGTATGTGAATAGATACACATCTGTATGCATGTATTATGTTACTTCTGGGGTGTTTTGTCCTAAAGATGCTTTTTATAAAAAAATATCATGAAATAAGACATATGCCAACTTGTTCATAATCTACCAGCAATCTAGCCACAGAAAGTTAACAAGTTTGGCTGAGACTCGGAGCACTGAACATAGATGTTACATCATTTGCAATGTGGTTTTTGGAAGCAGAAATCAAGCCAAGCAGTTTCTCCAATGTGCATTTTAAGTGATGCTTCTCCCTTAACATGGAAAGAATACCATGCAAAATGTAATTAGAGGCACATTCAGATTACAATAGACTGGCCTAGTCCTACAAATAAACTTGAGAATGTCATAGTGATCATCTACAAAGTCTGTGTGTGCTAATCTGTCATAGCTAGGTTTTAAATAAGCATTGTGTTGTTCTGTCTGGGAAGTAAGTGTCTGGGAAGTAGGACTCTTGCCATAAGAGTGCACTGTCCTTTGCAGTGGCTGTGTTCCTATGAAACACTGTCTGTACCTATCCATTTGGGAAAGAGAAAGAGAGAGAGAGAGAGAGAGAGGAGAGAGAGAGAGAGAGAGAGAGAGAGAGAGAGGAGAGAGAGAATGAGATGGGAGGAGGAACTGCAAAAGGAGATCCATATATTATTGTTTCCCTCTGCTTACAACATCCAATTCATTAATTTAAAGTTTCTGAGATGTAATCTGTTTTGCTTTTTAAAAAATCCAGATTGTCAGAAGTGCAAAATAAATCAATGTTGATGTAACAAAACAAGTCAGAAAATGAGAAAAAATGACATCTTTCAAGATCAACTGTTCCACAGAGTACAGAACAAGCTGGCAGCCTGCAGAAGATCATACATTAACTAGCTTAAGCACTAACGGGAAAAAAATTCCTGACTGTCAATGGATATCAGAGTTAGGAGACAAAGAATCAGATCTTCCTAGGGACTGATATGTTATGATATCTCTGTAGGTAGTAATTTCTTAACCACAGCCAATGATGTTATTTTAATCTACCTTACTACACACTACTTTGGAATGTGTACATGTTTTAGAATAAGTCACGTAATAGAATATGAATAAGTATTTGAAATACTTTGAAGACATGAAAGTATAATTTAATTTCATCTACATTTGTGTAGTTTGCAGAATTATTCAACAATGAACAGTGTAAATTAAAATGAATGGTTATAATATAAAAAAACTTTAAAGATAATGGAGATAATGCAATGTTTATCCAAAAGGCCATCATTTACTTCTTCCATATGTGTATGTTCTCTGCATTCATTCCATTTTTTGTTAGTCAATAATTTAAATCTGTTATCTGCTACATATGAAATACATTCGTTGGCATGAAAGTACAAAAAGTTCAATGGCAAATTATAAAATTGTATCTAAAAATCTTAGCTAAGAAAAATTCTGATGAAAAATAATGATGAACTTTGTAAGTCAATGATATCCCAGAAATGAGGGATCAGCATGGACTGAATGAGATTCAGGAAGAAATATCAATGCATGACATGGGAAGTGAAGAACTCTGGTCTAGGTGAACAGGAAAAGGAAGGGGAATGGGAAGTAGGGCACACAGAAGAGAAAAATCTTTCAGACAGATGGAAATAAGTAAAGAATCAGCTGTTGAAAGTAAAATCTGGATCCAAGAATAAAGCACTGCAAGAAAACAAAAAGTCACTGAACATGAGACCTTTTACAATTAAAAACCAACAAACGAATTTAAACAGCAACCAAACCAACAGCAATGATCTACCAAGATTTTAAACTTAAACTGATTCAAATCTATAAACTGTGGGAAAATCTAAAATAAATCCATTGAAGGGAATAATAATAGAGATTTGCATGACTAAGATGTGAATTAGGAGGATGTGGCAGTTGTCTGTTTATTAATTTACTTATTTATATTTATTTTTGAAGGCAAGGTCTCACTTTGCAATTTGGGCTGGCCTTGGTCTTCCTGTTTCAGATCTGGTGGTAAGTGAATTACAGGCCTTACCAGGCCTGGCTTAGTAGTTGTTTTAACTGATTCTTCTAAAGTGATGGTGTGTAGCTATGCAAAGGCAGTTCAGCATGGGTTTAATCAGAGAATTAAAGAAAGATGTTGGTGTTTATTCTTGGTTCTCTTTAACCAAACTCAGAATAAGTAGTCCTTCTTCTAGCATAGCTAGAAGGTTGTAAAAGTATCGGCTGAAGAGTAGAAGCCAAATAATGAAATGTAGAAGGAGGTAGCTCCAATCCTCACAGGAGTTTTGTTTCCCACTGAACTTTCCTCAAATATCAGAACTAGGAGTTTCTGTATGTGAAGTAGTTGCTTCTCATTGTGCTGCTGCTTGATGAGTTAAGGATGTTGCTTTTGACTCCATACAGGTTCTGTAAGGTAAACTAAGATAAAGGTCATTTCTAATGTCAGGTTCTCTCACAGGATCAATGACTTGCACCCAGGTGTATTTAGATAATTTTACCAACAGGGATCACTACTATGGACAATCATCCAGAAAATTGTTGGATCATTAGAGCAAGTTAAGTAAGTGGAAGAATCAACTACATTTAAAGGAAAAATAACAAGCACTGTTGGTTATTGACTTAAAGACTAAATGAAGTTAGAACGAGAGCATTAGAATTTGCTGTAAATTTTCTGAGTAAATAAAAATGAAGGAAAATTGAAAGTCAGAGAAAATGAAGAACAAACTTCTTTTTAAAAAGCCAGATTGGATATTAGTCCTCTATCAGATGTGGGGTTAGTGAAGATTTTTTCCCTATCTGTAGGTTGCCAATTTGTCTTATTGGCTTTGACCATTGTTTTACAGAAGTTTTCCAGTTTCATGTGGTCTCATTTATCAATTCTTGATCTTAGAGCATGAGCCATTGGAGTTCTGTGTAGGAAATGTCCCCCTGTCTGAACAAGTTCAAGGCTCTTTCCCACTTTCTCTTCTATTAGATTGAGTGTGTCTGGTTTTATGTTGAGGTCCTTGATTCACTTGAACTTCAGCTTTGTGTAAGGTGATAAATATGTGTCTATTTTCATTTTTCTACATACAGACAGTCAGTTAGACCAGCACCATTTGTTGAAGATGCTTTCTTTTGTCCATTGTATACTTTTGGCTTCTTTGTCAAAGATTAAGTGTGCGTAAGTGTGTGGATTTATTTCTGGATCTTCAATTCTATTCCATTGATCAACCTGTCTGTCTCTGTAGCAATACCATGCAGTTTTTATCACTATTGCTCTTTAATAGAGCATGAAGTCAGGGATGGTGATTCCTCCAGCCATTCTTTTATTGTTAAGGATTGTTTATGCTATTCTGGGCATTTGCTTTTCCAAATGAATTTGAGAATTGCTTTTCCATGTCTTTGAAGAAGTGCTTTGGAATTTTGATGGGGATTGCGTTGAATCTATAGATTGTCTTTGGTAGAATGGTCTTTTTTTGCTATGTTAATTTTGCCAATCCATAACCATGGGAATTCTCTCCATTTTCTGAGATCTTCTTCGATTTCTTTCATGAGAGACGTGAAATTATTGTCATAGAGATCTTTCGCTCGTTTGGTTAGAGTTAACCTAAGGTATTTTATATTATTTGTGGCTATTGTAAAGGGAATTGTTACCCTAATTTCTTTCCCACTCTGTTTATCATTTGTATAAAGGAAGGCTATTGATTTATTTGAGTTAATTTTGTATCCAGCCACTTTGCTGAAGTTGTTTATCAGCTGGAGAAGTTCTCTGGCATAATTTTGGGGGTTGTTTATGTGTAGGGCATCAAGTGAAGGACAGGGTTACTATCCCACAGTCAAAACTTTGACCGATAATCATTCCTGTCTGAAGTAACTGCAGGGATGGAAATGGAAAAGAGCCTGAGGAAAAGAAGGTCCAGTGACAGGCCCAAAGTGGGATCCAGCTCAAGGGGAGACCTCAAGGACTGACACTATTACTGAGGCTATGGAACACTCTTAAAAAGTGATCTATCATTACTGCCCTCCAAAAGACCCAACAAACAGCTGAAAGAGTCAGATGTAGATATTTTCACCCAAACAATGGACGGAAGCTGTTGAACCATGTGGCTAAATTATGGAACAGCTGGAAGAAGCTGAGGAAGAGGGCAATTATGTAGGAGGACCAGCAGTCTCAATTAACCTGGAACCCCAGATCTCTCAGACACGGGATCACCAACCAGGCAGCATACACCAGCTGACATGAGGCCCACAACACATATACAGCAGAGGACTGCTGGGTCTGGGTTCAGTCAGAAAAGATGCACCTAACCCTCAAGAGACTGGAGGCCCCTGGGAGTTTTACAGGTGGGGTAGGGGGTGGGAACATCCTTGTGGGGACAGGGGAGCAGGGAGGAGGTGTGGGATGTGGAATAGTCAGAGGGTGGACCAGGAGGAGGACAAAATCTGGAATATAAAAAATAAAAAGAATGGGTGTGCTCTGAGCATGCCGAGCCCGCAGGTGCGGCTACTGGAAGGGTCTGTGCTTGCAGCCGAGACTGTTAGGCCTTTTAGAAACATTTCCATAATGTCTGACACTCAAGAAGCTACCAGTGAGCACCTGGATATGAACCTTCATGAGAACAAGAACCCTGTGCCTGTGATATAAAGTGGTGTCAGAAGTGAGTCTGAGCATCTCCACGTCACTATTGGGGCCACTGTACCTAGTGGCTTTGAAAAAACTGCTGCAGATGAAGTGAGAGAGAAACTGAACTTGCAGAATCGGCAAGGATTGCAGTGGAAAGTCTGGCTCAGGTTCATTGTCTGAGATCAGTTGATAACTTGTTTGTGGTTGTTCAGGAGTTTAAAGATTACCAGTTCAAAGCTACAAAGGAAGAAGTTCTAAGAGACTTTGAAGAACTAGCTGGAAAACTCTCATGGTCAGACCCTTTAAAAGTCTGGCAAATTAACACCACTTTCAAGAAGAAGAAAGCAAAGCGAAGAAAGGCAAATCAGAGTGCAGGTAAAGAGAAGGCTGACTGTGGACAAGGAGACAAAGCAGGTGAGAAAGATGGTAAGAAAAAAACATGCCAGCAGCACTTCAGAGTCACATATCTTGGACTATTATGAAAATCCAGCCATCAAAGAAGAGATAACAACTTTAGCAGGTGATGTCTTGGCATCTTCCAAAGATGAAACTGGTCAGAGCTTAAGAGAAGAAACTGAAACACAAGTACAGAAGTTTAGAGTCACCTGCAACAGAGCAGGAGAGACACATTGCTTTACCTCCAATGAGGCTGTGAGAGATTTTGGGGGTGCTATTCAAGAGTACTTTAAGTGGAAGGCTGATATGACCAACTTTGATGTAGAGGTTCTCCTGAACATCCATGATAATGATGTCATTGTTGCTATTGCACTGACAGAAGAGAGTCTCCATCGCAGAAATATTACACATTTTGAACCTACAACTCTTAGGTCAACTCTTGCCTATGGGATGCTCAGGCTCTGTGAACCTAAACCTACTGATGTAATAGTGGATCCAATGTGTGGAACTGGGGCAATACCAATAGAGGGGGCTACTGAGTGGTCTCACTGTTACCATATTGCTGGGGACAACAACCCACTGGCAGTGTACAGAGCAGCAAACAACATCTCATCTCTATTGACTAAGAGCCAGATTAAAGATGGAAAAACATCCTGGGGTTTGCCCATTGATGCTGTGCAGTGGGATATCTGCAACCTCCCACTGCGAACTGCTTCTGTGGATATTATTGTAACGGATATACCATTTGGAAAAAGGATGGACTCCAAGAAGAGAAATTGGAATCTGTATCCAGCTTGCCTTCAGGAAATGAGCCGTGTCTGTCGACCAGGGACAGGTAGAGCAGTTCTGCTTACTCAGGACAAGAAATGTTTTACCAAGGCCTTATCTGGAATGGGACATGTGTGGTGAAAGGTCCATACAGTCTGGGTGAACATCAGGAGCCTTCATGATGCAGTTTATCTTCTAAAATGCACTCCTCAAGCCTTTGTTCATCCTTCAGATCAAGATGGAGGAAGAGACCCTCCTTGGTAAAGAAAAAAATGAAGACAACAGTATTTGTAGTTCCTAACACTGGAAATGTCAGCATAAAGAACTTGCTTTGGGAGAAGAATAGCAGAAAAGCAACTAAGTATTACAGGTTACACTGCTTCAAGGTGATTGTAATGGTATTTCTTGAGAAGCCTACATTGCTTGGCTTCTAAGTTTCAGAACATTTTAGGCCATATTCTATTGCTTGTGCAGCCTACTGGTCTATGATCTAAATTCTTTGTATCATCTCAGAAACAGAAGCATCCCTCAAGACCTGCAGTCTATCATCGGCCTTAAAATAAATACATACAACCTAAACAGGGCAAAGATGCTTTGTGTGACTCTTAGTAATAAGACATTACTAAGTAGTAGAAGTATCAGTAATGAGATATGGGACCAACAAGTCTAATTAAAGGAATTTCTTTTAGTAAATAAAATAAAATAAAATAAAAAGACTAATAAATAAATAAGTAAATAAATAAATAGTAAAAGCCAGACTGAAGAAGTACTTGGTATGGGGAAAATTTTTAAACTACCATTACACTAGATAGGAAAAGGAGAAAGGATTTAGCAATTTGAATATAAAAAACAAATGATGTAAATTTCTAGGAAGATAAAAACTAAAAACAAGAAGAAAAATCAAAAATGGATATGCTGACTAGTTTTATATCAACTTGACCCTACCTAGATTGAGTTATATTTGAGAGAAAGTAACCACAATTGAGACAATGTCCCTATGTTTGGCCTGTAGGCAAGTCTGTAGGGGGATTGTCTTGATGATTGATGTGAAAGAGGTATTGTCTTGATGATGGATGTCTTGCTAATGAAGGACTCAGGTCAATGTAGGCAGTGTCACCCCTGGGCAGGTGGTTCTAAGTTGTGTAAAAAAGCAGGTTGGGCAAAAATACAAGGAACATGTCAGTAAGCAGCCCTTTTCTGTGGCTTCTGTTTCAGTTTCTGCCTCCAGATTCCTTCTCTGCCCTGACATCTTTCAGTGATGTACTTATAAGCTAGCTGTGAGGTAAAATAAACTCTGCCTGCCATTCTCAAGATTGTTTTGACCATGGTATTTTATCACAGCAATAGAAACCCTAAGATAGAATTAGGTATCAGGTTTATGGGATATGGCTGTGGTGAACCTAATAATCTGTGTTGTCTTATCAAATAGAGATGGCTTGTCAGAATTGGTCATGAATAACAACACACTGGCACCACTGAAGTAAAGCTGTTGCTTTACTGGGACAATTCATGCTCATTAGCTTGAGTTGAGAAATCAGTGGTGATTTCGAAGAGACTAACATCATTGATGCAAAATTTGTGAGAAGTGTCTTTCTGAGTCAGTTACACAAAATCTGTGGTCTAGAGAAGATCAATGCTATTCCAGTGCTCACAGCTAAACTTGGTACCATGTAAGTCTCCCAGGTAGTACTGGTTTGAAAGTGTGAAAAAGTCATGGAGAAAAGCTAGGCTTGGCACCATGAAAATCTAGGCTATGTCCTGGTGAATGGATAACCTCTGTTACAGTGGAAGACCTAATACTAAAGAGGTCATGGAGACAAGTTGAGACTTGGTACTATGCATCTAAATCAGAGTCCCTGAAGAGAACCAGGAGATGCTATTGCTGAAAATACAACCCAGTTGCACTGAAGAACCTAGCTAGCATTTTGGAGATGCCTGTGGCACCACCATCAACAACAGCGGGTGTGGTCTGAGCCTAAGAGACAAGATGTGCACATCGTAGATGGCAAAGTTGGAGAAGTGCCACTCTCCAGGCAGTTAGGAGCATAAAGCATGATGAGTTTGACCTAGACATTGAGCACCAACAATTTTACACAGTTGTAATTTGTTTTGTTCTTTGATTTGATTGTGGCTGTGCCCTGGTTCTGCTCTCTTGGAATAAGAAGTTATATATCTTATTTTTGATATTACAGGAGTCCATAGTTGAAAGAGTTCAAACGTTTAAAGAGCTTTTGGAATTTTTTAGAGGCTTCAGATATTTTGGAAAGGCATTGACTTTGAGAAAGCCTTTGGATGGTTTAAAAAGATAGAATTTTTGAAATGTTTAAAATTTTAAACACTGTGAGACCTTTAAAAGCTGTAATGTTATATTAATATACCAACTTGGGGACACATAAGAAAAGAAAGATTCTAGTTGAATAGTGATGTACTTATAGGTCAAATTGAAAATGGATCAGTTGTGCTGGTTTCTTTTGTTTCAACTTGAACCAGTAGAGTTATCTGAGAATAGAGAACCACAACTGAGTACATGTTTCTGTATGATTGGTCCACTGGTTAGTTTGTTCTGTTGGTGTGGTATGGCCTATGCCACAGTGAAGAGTGCAGTGGTTCTGAGCTAGACAAGAAAACAGGCTGAGAAGGCTATGAGAAGCATGTCAAAAAATAGCATTCTTCCATAGTTTCTGCTTTAGTTTATGTTTCTAGGTTCCTGCCCTGATTTCTTCCTCTGTTATGGACTAAGCTATTAAGGTAAAACAAATTCTTTTCCTCCCCAAGTTGCCTTCAGTCATGGTGTTTCATCACAGCAATAGAAACAGTAAATATGACAAATGATATATA
Organism: Mastomys natalensis; assembly: GCA_021653895.1. Classification (NCBI taxonomy): domain Eukaryota; kingdom Metazoa; phylum Chordata; class Mammalia; order Rodentia; family Muridae; genus Mastomys; species Mastomys natalensis. Next base: position 106,592 of record JAJTUV010001322.1, on the reverse strand, counting down.
AATAAATGATACATATATATATAAATAAAATATAAATATTTATATATAAATAAATAAAATATTTATATATAAATAAAATGATACATAAATAAAGCTAAGAAATAATATTGCAAATTTTATATCACTATACATATATAAAGTATTATAACTACACAAATTAAAACTTATCTTTAAATTTGGTATTGAACAAGGAGTGCCTGAAGAATATATAGTTCAAAAGAATATTTAATAATTGATCAGAAACATTTAAATATTTTAAGTATATAATTTACAAACAGACATTATTAATCAGTACATTTTTCCTTAAAAATGTTTTAATAAAATGTTTTATTATATTTTCCCCTCCTGCAACTGCTGTCAGAGCCTACCCACCTTCCTATACAACCAACATCATTCTCACTCTCAAAAGAAAATAAATGAAAAGCAAACAAAAAAACAGTAAGACAAAATTGCCAAAACAAACAAACAAAAATATGTTCACAAAAAACATCTTAGAAACACAGAGTTTGTTTTGAGCTGGACAGCTCTTCAGATCATGACAGACAAAGATGGAGAAAAGCGGAGCGGTGGTGCTCGGCTGCCTTTCACCATTTTCTTTTAATGTATCTGGGCCTACAGATCATGGAATGGTACCTCCCACATTCAGAGTGAGTTTACTCCTCTTTTAAGCCTCTCTAGACACTCCTCATTAAACACATCCAGAGATACATCTGGTAAGTTAAGTCAAATAGTTTGTGGACAAATGGAGTCTTCAGTTCTGGAAATGGGTTACATCTAACCAAGTTGGTGATCAAAGGATTCCCATGGAAACTCATAGAACAACCCAGGCTGTTGCTTACATTATTCATTCTTCTCCACAAACTGAGAGTAAGATCCAAATGCCGAAGACAACACCTGCACACCTTATTAAATATGGAGAAGCTGAGCTGGTCCCTAGCCAGAGCGTTCATCCATGCTGACTAATGTTCAGGGTACTGGAAAGTACCCCTGTGCTACCAAAGGGAAATGGTAGAAGCCAGCCCAGCTAAAAACCCACCAATCTACAATGGTGACATGCACACATTACTGGCACAAAGCTTGTGAGACTTACTAACCAATATCTGATTAGATTTCAGGCCCACTCCACAAAAAAAGGAACCCATTCCTGACACTGCTTGAGGGGCCAAGAACTTGAGGATAGATAAGCTATGGTCCTAGGAAAAATCAATACTGCTTTTCTGCTAAAGGACATCACAACAAAATTACTCCTTTGGCATTCTGCCATACTCATAGATAAGTGTGGTGCTCAGCTATCATCAGAGAAGTTTTCTCCAACAATAAATGGAAATAAATACAGAAACCCACAGATAGACAATGTGCAGAGACTGACAGACCTTGGAATGCTTGATCCTAAACAGGATATCTCTATCAATTTCCTTCTCTCAAGGTTCAGGGAACCCTGAAGAAGAGGAAGGACAAAGATGGTAAGAGCCAGAGGGGATTGAGAATGCCAAGGAAACTATATCTGTAAACACAGTAGGGCCATTGCACATAAGAACTTACACAGATGTACTTATCTGGATGGCATCTATTTGGTCCATGAGAGGTAGATCTGAGTGGGTTTCCTGTACCATATAAGTTTACAAAACAGATAACAGCATGAGTTAACATGAGCAGTCTTAAGATGAGCCTTTGTTGGATCGTATAGTGGAATGTTTTATTAGAGTTAGGGAAGTTTATAGGAACTCAGATAAGTACATCTGCCTAAAGTTCCCACTTACTACCTATTACAAAGGGTGGTATCCCTCTGGGTTTCAAGTGTACATCTTAGAAAAAATTTTCTTTCTCCCAAATGAACTTAATCTTATTCCTTACATCTTGTCAAGTCCAGGCACATCCAGAACAGATCCAGAGAAGCAACCTCCAAATGCTCCATCTCCTGTCACACACACAGCTGCTTCTACTGGACCTGTTCCTTCTGACCTATCCTCAGATAGCTCCATAGACCCTAGACAGCAGGACTAGACAAACATCCCCCGTACCCATTCTCTTAGGTTCCCCCTAAAGACACATCACCCCCAATGCCAGCAGGAAGTAGCCAGATATCACGACGACCCTATTCCTGCTTTGCTATCACCTCTCTCTAATTTTTCTTTTTTAAGTAAACGAAAACGGGGGAAAAAAATAAAAGAACTTACAGAGATTGTGGCAGCAGGTACAGCGTCTACACAGACCTTAGCCTAATAGGGTCCCAGGGCTTAGTTGAAGTAGACAAAAGCTCCCATCCCTAATTCAGAAGCTGTCAGCAATTGATGAGTACTTGCAAATGAAAAATTGTTTACTCCAAGCAAGGTTTGTATACTCACTGAGTAGGCTGTATGCCCAGTAGTAGATAACCACTATAAAATGAACTCAATGGTAATCTTTGGAGGGTTTTTGTTCTGCTTTGTTTTGTTTTGTTTGTCACATAAGCTTTGTCTGGGCATTTTTTTCTTTTCTCTTTTTTTTTCTTATCCTAATGATCTTTTACTTATATACTATGGTTTCCAACTGTGTGTATTTAAAGGACTTTTGCATTTGCCATGTGTGTGTGTCTGCATTTATTTGTGTTTCTAGTTATTTTTCTTTGGCTTTTTGTTTTTCTGTGCATTTATTTGTTTTGTCCTATTCAAATACATTAGTTTTATTTTTTAATCACTTCTTATTTTAAATATCCTTTTTTTTTCATTCTTTTCTATTTATTTTGAGATGCCTGTTTGTTTATAAGAAAGACCAGGGAAGGATATGGATTTGGGTGGTTGGGAGATACGGATGATCTGGGAGGGTCTGGGGAAGGATATGGATTTGGGTGGTTGGGCGATACGGATGATCTGGGAGGGTCTGGGGAAGGATATGGATTTGGGTGGTTGGGAGATACGGATGATCTGGGAGGGTCTGGGGAAGGATATGGATTTGGGTGGTTGGGAGATACGGATGATCTGGGAGGGTCTGGGGAAGGATATGGATTTGGGTGGTTGGGAGATACGGATGATCTGGGAGGGTCTGGGGAAGAGGAAAGCACAATCAGAATATATTGTAGCAAAAATCTATTTTCAATTAAAACTTGCTTTAGACTAAATATAATTGAAAGGTAACATTATGAATCAAACCATAATGTGAAATTGATCAAGTTTTTAAGACAATCCTTAATGATGACTAATTTCTTCTGCATTTCAGATATTTTTGCTTTAGATTTACAAACTTAGTGGATTTTTAATAAAACATTATCACTTAATGATTAATATATCATAATATTACTTAAAAATAGAAAAATTTGATTGGAAAACCCATAAGCACTAAGAAAATTATCATTTCAGTGTCACTATTTTAGAATACTAACAAACTTTAAGATTTTTTAAAATAAATCATTAGTATTATATCATGAAAAATAAAAATAAGTCACACTGATGATGAAAATTAACCTTCACGGCAGATATTCATCAACACAGGACAGTTAGACATTGGTGCAGCATACCAAAGAAACCATGGTAGTTTCTGAAACAGAAGGAAATACCAGCTTTGAAAGGACACACAGGAAGTGCTACAGGGAAATTAAAAGCATTGCCTTTATACATCTGAAATGAAGAAGGAAGACTTAGCCACTCAAGATTTCAGATACTTAGTATTAAAAAGATGGGTTTTACTACAGACAATAAATAAAATAAAATATTATCTGGAACAAATAAGTCTAGTTAGTAATCGGTAGATTACATGCTCTTCTAAAAAATATCTTTGTACCAAATAATACCTAAGGTGACTCAAAATCATATTCATTAGTATGTCAGTGTTCAGTATATAAACACAAAAGAAAGTTATAAAAGTAAGCAGGTGAGAGTTCCGAAAGTGATGATTTACAAAACCAGCAGCTTCTGTACAGTTAAGATGAGCTAAGTCTGTGGCTCTGGCCTTAGCTCCCTTCCTTTCAAACATAAAAGCCTATATGAGATATCAGAGATGAATGAGTCCCAAATATCTATCACAATTTGACAAAACTCCCACTTATAAGAGTTACTGAACGGCACAAACTTTATTATTAAATCAGTTTTGTGTTAAGATGAAGAAACTTGTTGAAAAACTATTCAGTTACTTGTTGGTTTCATGTGTATGAATTTATTTTGAAAATATATATGGGCACCATATGCATGAAGGATGATTCAGAGGGCAGAAAATGGTATTGGATCCCCTGGAACTGAAGTTACAGATGGTTGTGAGCTGCCATGTGGGTCCTGGGAACTGTACCCTGGGCCCTTGCAGAACAGCCAGTCCTTGTGCTCACTGAATCATCTCTCCAGCCCCTAAGTGAGTGTAAAAGCATGGGGATTCTTTTAGACTAATGTCCACTAAGAGAAGGATAAAATATGCAATGGTCTCATTCACCTGAATTAAGTAAAAAATAGTTATAATAGTTTAAAGTAATTTTTAATGAGTATCTTAGTTATTTGCAAGTTCCTGGAGATATTTAACAAAGTGCCTTTTGGGTATTTTAACTCTCTGAATGTGTTTACTTGTGAATTAATATCAACAGTTTAAGTGATAGTAGAGAAAATTGGTAGAAATTGTATGTGCTTTACCAGATAAACAAACTAACCTCAACATTCCATATTCTCTTCTAGCCTTTGCTTTGTTTGTCTTTCTCTGGATTTAAAAATCTTAACATCCATTCTGCACTCTCATTTATAATTTTCTTGAGAGAAAAAAGATTTTCTAAGCCAGCACCAGCTCTATCAGAGTGATCACCAAATTTAAATCATGAAAAGTCCAAAGTAATGAGGTTTTATTCTATCATACAGAAAATCTGCCACCTCTAACCTTTGTATAGAAAAATGCCTCATAGGGTATATAGGACCCAGGTCTTGAGGCTAAAACAGCTAATGAGAAATGGAACCACATTCACTGACTGCACAGCTCTGTTTTCTTCTTCTTCACTTAGCGCTATCTGGAATGTTTTTAAAGAAACTTATTTCTTATCAGGCAACTTCACAGATTAGCAATTTATTCAGGGCCAATCCCTCAAAAAAAAAAAAAAACCCACATAATTCTTTTGCTCTAAATTCAGTTTCTTTCTCTGTTGCCTAGTTTTAGGTGATATGCTGGGTGAAAAATGTAAACCTTTAAAAAATTTATTTAGGTTGAAAGAAACAAAGGTACTTATATCTACAAGGATCTGAGTGGTTTGGGCACTTACCCAGAATTCAATCATGTGTGTGTGTGTGAAATCTACATATAACCGGTAGTGACATTTTACAAATGCAACACAGTCCAAATGTTATTAAAAAAAAAAAAAAAAAAACCTTTCTGAGGCAATGCTAACAAAATACTGAATGTGGTGTGAATGAAATAACACTTTTTCCCACCTAAAAATAATAATTACACATCTTCAACAATAAGGAACTATATGAAACATAAGATGTTGGTTACAAAAATATCTCTTTCATATAAAATTAATACCGTCTATTTTTATTACCATTTTCTGTGCACATAAACCTGAGAGTTGTGTGCACTGAATTGATCTGTATCTGTGTTTGAGGTACCCCAATTTTACAAAAGGAATTTCTCACTGTTAAAAATAAATTAGGTGTACTTTCCTTTCTATTAAGATTTAAGACAATACATTCTACAATCGGTTGTCATAGCTGAGATCAGTCATAGTTGATTTGAAATCTCAATCAAGAGAACACCTAAAGACAATTAGAGCAACAAGCCAGGTTTAAGTGCAAGCAAATTGTGTGCATTGGCATGTCCTCATAATTCTCCATTCATACTTGGCAGACACCTGGCATCACAGAGCAGAGAGAAGTCCTGGAAAAAGATGTAACAAAAGGAGATGCTGACAAAAGATAACTTAATGACTTCCCTCTAGTTAATAGCCCTGTGTTCTACCGGAGGCCATCTGTACCAATGACCTTGAGGCTATCCTCTTATCCTCTGGTATTGAGTTCACAGAAAGTACCAATGCTGCTACCTAGATTCAAGGATCACCCCCAAATCGAAAAAGTTCAACAAATATCAAGTAAATCAAGAACTGTGACAAATGAAGTATGTTTTTAAATGCTTTGAGAGTATACTTTCTCAGGGAGTTGACAGACCTGGTTATTTTCTTGTGTTTAAAATAGTATGCCAGTGTTTGGTGTTGGGGGTTGGAGAAAGGTAATTATCTTGTGATTCCAAGTAAGTAAAAATATTTCCAGAAATAATTATAAATTTATTCTCTACATTTGAAAAATTGTTCTTCTTTCTTGCTCTTACATGACGCTTCTTTTTTTTTATTATTGGATATTTTCTTTATTTACATTTCAAATACTATACCCTTTCCTGGTCATCCCGTGAACTCCCTATCCCACCCCACCCCCTCTGCTTCTACAAGGGTGTTCCCCCACCCACACACCCACACACCCACCCACTTCTACCTTCCTGCCCTTGAATTCCCCTACACTGGGGCATCTAGCCTTCACAGGACCAAGGGCCTCTCTTCCTACTGATGCTACGCAAGGCCATCCTCTGCTATATATGCAGCTAGAGCCATGGGTCCCTCCATGTGTACTCTTTGGTTGGTGGTTTAGTCCCTGGGAGCTCTGGGGGGGTCTGGTTGGTTGATATTATTGTTCTTCCTATGGGATTGCAAACCCCTTCACTCCTTCAGTCCTTTCTGTAATTCCTCCATTGGGGACCCCATTGGGAACCCTGTGCTCAGTCCAATTGTTAGCTGCAAGCATCCACTGATGCTTCTTAAAAAGTAATACAGGATATACTAAACCCCTGCAATTGTGGCATGCTGGATTGAAATCCAAATCCTAGCTGCTAGGAAATAAGAAATAGTGAAAGAACCAAGGAGATAGAGAACATCCTTCTACAATGTTTCCTTGGTCAAATACTGTGCGGGTACCTTTTGACATTTCAGACACTTGACAAGTTACCCCCTAGCATGAGGTAAAAGATAGAAAAGGTAAAGGAAAGGAAGGGAGATAAAAAGAAAGCATCCTTAGTTACTCATCTTGTATAATTATTCATGCCAGAAATGAGACATTCAACAGTTTAACTTTCTATTCTTCATTCATTGAGATTCTGTAGAGTGTAGTGTTTCTCAGAATGTACTTCACAAAATGTGCAGAGAATCTCCTCATGGTCTATGCAACCAATTAGCCTCTATTTCAAAATGTATTATCCTAGCCTTCCAAATAGTTATTATCTATTTACTTTGCTGTCTTTATAGTTGCGTTCCTTACCAATAAAGGTTTTGCTTAATGTTAAATATCTGCTAACTTGGATAGCTAACAATTCAGAGTTGGCAGAGCTGTAGCATTGTCGGCCTCATGTTTCATTTTTCCTGAGCCCAGCATAGGAGAAACATAAAAAATAAAGGCCTATTTTCACATGCAACCAACACTAGCTCAGTTCCTGAGATTAACTTGTGAGGGTGGAGGAAGCACGGACTCACTCCTTCTCATATATGTATCCTTTTTATCCATTCCCATCTGCAACTCAATGGATAGAAAATATGATGGGTTGGAAAAATCTGTTCATTCGGGTAAAACTGTTTGGAGGTGTCAGGGCTAAGAATAGTCATAGGCTGACATTAAATAGTAGGGACACATGCTGAGTTGGCTCAGCCAAAGCTGGTATCTACAGCAGCACACAAAATTAGAATTCCAATGGGAGACCACTTTTAGAATATTCCTGGGCCTGATCACTCGAGGACATTTCAGTTTATAGAAACAGTGTGGCCCTTGGACCAGGTGGATCCAGGTGTCCTTAGAAAATGTTTTCAAACCAGAACACAGGAGAGAAAGCTATCATAATTGTTCAAGAGAGTTTTTTCTGTATAGAGAACCAGCAGCTACATAAGTCAAGCAGGATAAACAGCAAACCCACTTTAGAGCACACTACGCTTTCTAAGGTTATGGAGCAACTCTGTTTCTTAAAGGTTTCCAGACTGTAGTTTTTCTCTGAAACTTTAGCTGATTCAAATCTTTGCAACATCTAATATAGAGTCGAAGTTGACTATCTGTCTAAATCTGTGTCCCCATAAATGTCAAACGTATAGAAAAAATGCCTACTTCCTGTGGAAGCCATGTGTCATTTCAGTTCATTGCTCCTTTTAAGTCAGTTGCAAATATTTAGACTTAAGTGCTTGGTTGGTTAAAGCTGTAGGCGTAGGAAAGAACAGGCTACTCTTTAGATACTGCTTAGGAAACAATTTGTCTGTGGATACTATTGATCTACTCTGTAGATTTTCCTGCATCATCTATTAAAAACAAATCTTTCTCACCCCTTCACTTTCTACCAAATTGCAATTTGAGTCTGTTTTGGGTTTTTTTTTTTTCCACAAGCTATTAAACAAGTTTGTTCAACATAATGTATTAATTCATAGGCTTCTAAGCCAAGGAGCCTTAGACTAAGCTCATATGGTATTTAAGTCCATGCATGACACTGCCTTCAGGAAAGATCCTGCCAAAAACCCATCACATAATTACAAAGTGTAACTCATCTTTTAGGGCTGGAAGATAGACATTTGAAGTGATCCCAATATTCAGACTACTCACAATGCCTATCTATGTGCCTACTAGGGATGCCTCCAGTAAACAGACACATCTTTTCATATTTGTTCTCTACAAAGTTGAAATGCATTTTTAATAAATCTGATAACCACTCTATCTCACAGATATTAGGCCAAATGACTCCATCCCTCTCCTTTCCATCATAGTCCCACTCATTCTTTCAGTGAGCATTACATCTCCAGGCCTTTGAAGGGCTACAGAAAGTACTTTATACATATTTAAATTCATCTTTTCTAAGTAAATAAACTACTTTCAAGGTCCATCCATTCACTCAATTATTCATTAAAAAGTCCTATGAGTTGCACAATTTGGAGGTGTTGGAATTAAAGTAGCAATAATAAAAAAACAAACAGTTTGCCTTCTTGAAGTACAGAGCCAAGTTAGTGAAGACAGTCAGCATCAGCTAAGCACATAAGTACAAGAATCAAAATACAGGTACAACAAATTAAGTTTTTCCTCCTCCTCCCCCTCTTGCTCTCCCTCCTCCTCCTCCTCCTCCTCCTCCTCCTCCTTCCTCCTCCTCCTCCCCTCCTCCTCCTTCTCCTCTCCTCTCTCCTGCTCCTTTCTCTATCTTCCTCCTCTTCTTCTTCCTGAGATAAGAAAGCTAATAACAAATACTGATTTAAAATACAAATTAGGATTTAAGACTAAAGCACATTATTTGGAACCTTTATCAATTTTCCATTTCTTGTCCAGGTCCAGCAAGTAGTCAGATATTGCTTTCCAGAGTTGAGATGTCTATCTAGACTATGAGAAATGTTGGACTCATCAAGCTCTGATATTCTGTTTTATCAAACTGCCTTCTAAACACATACAAACACAAAGACTGCTTTTAGCCTTAATCATGGAACCCTGACCTTGTTCCCCTGAATAGTAGTAAATGTAAAACTCATAGTTGTACAAGGTACTGAAAATTAATTAGGGATGGCTGCTTGGCCCTAAACCAAACATTTATTTTATACACTTTATCTCCTAAGGCTCAGAGAATAGTATGCAACAGGAAATGAAACGAATATACAGCTGAAGCATAGGGAGAAGAGTTATGAAATGCATCTTTTTTGCAAGATACTCTCTTTGCAATCCTAAATTCACAGTAGCCTGCATTGGATCTACCAAACAAAGTCACCATAAATAAACAGGCAAGGATGAAGGAGGGGCTGAGGGGGTCCTACCCTCACTCTTGAACAATTATTTGCTACTGATAGATTCAGAGAGAGAGAGAGAGAGAGAGATGAATATTACCTCATCAGGTATGGTCTTAGTTAGAGTTTTACTGTGGTGAGGAGACAATATGACCACAGCAACTCTTAAATAAAGAAAAACATTTCATTGAGACAGTTTCAGAGATTTAGTTCATTATTATAATAGTGGGAGGCAACCTCCAGGCAGACATGATCCTAGAGAAGGAGCTTAAAGTTCTCCTTATTCATCTATGGAGACAGAAGGAAACCGTGTGCCACACTGGGTTAAGCTTGAGCATAGATGACCCAAAACCTGTTGCCACAGTGACATACTTCCTCCAATAAGACCACACCTACTCCAGCAAGGCCATGCCTCATAATAGTGCCACCTTCATGGGCCAAGCATTCAAACTCATGAGCCTATGGGGCCATCTCTATTGAAACCATCACAAGCACCATTCCAGTGCTTGAAAATATGGTCCCATTTAAATGAAATGGGCCATAAACTAAAAATTATAGCTGGGGAAGAGAAAGGTAGGGGGGAAAGAGGATGGATACTATGGAAGGGAGATAAGAACAAGTAGGAGAGGCTAATAATAATTTATTATATGCATGCATAACCACCTCCCCCCCCCAATTACCTTTGATGTCACTGTTTACTCAATTGCAATAAGAATTAACTTGAAATAACATATATTGCAATGGGATTTTAACCAGTCTGATTTAAATGAGTCTCCTTACCCTATACTTCTATGTTGTCCCATTGGAGAAGCTGCTTCACGCTACTGGCTTTGTTCAAAGTTTTGGCCATCATTTACCCTAATCTGCTTGAATATATTTAATCACTAGTGTAAATTTAAAAATTGCATTCTCTTTACCAAGATTATATTTTTTTCTAAAACTTATTAAGTATTTTTGCCTTGTAATATGTTAAACATTGCTTTGTGTATCACTCTATCCCAAAAGCCCTTACAAAGTGGTTACTATGGATTATATTTTGCTGTTGAAACATTACAAAGGAGACAATAAAGAGGTTGTTTCAGGTAAAATAGACAGTGTCCTAAATATTATGTCATACCAGATTTGTAGCTTTGTAAAGAGTGAACTGTTCCTTGACATCCGGTTTCTAGACACACATTTGAAGTCTGCAAACATCTATGAGGGCCCTCTTTCTGCATAGGACAGAAACATTTAACAAACTAGGCTCATTAAGGAGCAAACATCCAGAAATTCCTCCATGGCTGTTCACTGAAATAATTTGTGTTTGCATTACCAAGAGTTTGTGCCGTTTTCTCATTTATTATGCATTTAGTCTTCACATAAAATCTAAAGAAGGAGGCAACAGTAATGTATGAAACCTCAAAGAAAGCAGGCAATCACCCTATTTATGAGAAAATATGAAAAACCTGTATTTGACTTAGGGCATGTCTGAAGACTATGCTTTCCAGTATGTGTTATTCTCTCCATTGTAATATTCTAATGTTGTAATAACAATATTCTTTCCATTGTAATACCAATGAAATAGAGGATCTTTTCCTTTTTGAATTTACAGAAGAAAAGAATTAAAGACACCTGACAATAAAGACTAAAATGTTTTCGTGGCTCTGTCACAAATGTGCAATTAATTAGCACTTTATATCTGTGAAAGGTAAAAATTCCCAGTAAGTAAGGAAGACACACACTGAACTGAAGAATAATGTACAATGTAGAAGAGTCAAGTGATTCACCTAAGGTTGCATGCAATTCAAGGCAAGGCATAGAACAAACAACAAGGTGTTCATAAAAAAGAAGTATACTTAACTCTACTACACACAATATACATACATGTATATGAATATGTATATATATATATATATACATGTATGTGTATATGAATATGTATATTATATATATACATGTATGTGTATATGATGTATATGTGTGTGTATGCATATGCCTGAGTGTGTGCATGTATGTGTATATATATATATATATATATATATATATATATATATATATATGTAGTAGGGTTCTTTGATGCAAGTTATGGAGTAAACAGAGCACTGTGAAAACTGAATTAACCTTATCCTTCCAGGTAAACGTTGATCTTTCTGTTCCTTGCCTCATGTCTGAACAAACCTTGAAAAGGAGACTGTTTTATAAACTGTAACAGCTCATGAAATTTCAGTCACATGACAAAATCATCAGGAGTGCGAAGAGCTGATTTTTCACCTCCTCTGCACTCATATATTTTCTCCTAAAACAAATACATATATTAATGTAAGTTCCCCAAATTCCTCCAAAGCTGAAGATTGCTCTGTTGCTGTCCTTCATACTGTAAGGACAATTTCCAGGAAGGCTTATTTATAAGGTCATTTTAAAACTTCAGAAGCTAATTCTCTTGGATAGTTTCCAAGATATACTTGCCTTCTAATGAATTTTTCTGTCATGAGTAGGATCTCAGAATATCGAAAGTTTGCTTCTAATATGTCATTAGTTTAAGATCTAGAAACAGATGAATTGAGAGTGGAGTTTTACATAATAACTACAACCAAAAATATTCTTACTATGAGAAAGAAGAAAGGAAATTAATTGCAAAAAACCTCAAAGTTCCTCCTAGAGATAGGAAATCATGAAAGGATTTTATAATAACGTAAAGTGGTTTATAATTGTTGGTGATTTCATTACACATTTCAAAACTTTCTCCTCATAATAACCAGTGAGAGATGCTAAATAACATGTAGTGGTTACCAAGAAGTGGTTCTAGGTTAGAACTTCAAGGGATTTGTTTGCAGAAGGAACAAGAGAAGGGAGTGCCTTCAAACCACAATGCTGATCTGACATTTATTCAGGAGAGCATAAAGTGGAGGACATTGAGTAGCAAGACTTTTGTAATGCTGGGCCTCTGCAATAAAGCTTTAGCCTGAAGTTATGAAATCCATGATTAAAGATTCTCATCTGCAGAGCGTGCCCATTGTCTTCCTGAAATGGGCCCTTCTTCTTACCATGCTCAGACATTGGCTAAATGCAGTCTTTAGGAACATGGCCTCAAAGTAGCACAGTCTTAGATTCAGATAAGTAGCAGCTAGGGAATATCAACCAGTTATCCTTCAACAGGAGATCTGAGCATTGTATTTTCATAATTGCTATAGGTTCTAAAGATCATCTAAATAACAAGTAGAAATAGTGAATGCAGGTATCTACTGACATTATTTCATAAAATACTTAATATAACATACATAATGCTTACAGACAATTTTTGCAACTAAAATTGCATGACCATAGATTACTTTTATTTACCCAATTATTTATCAATTTTGTTCTTTATAGAAAGCCAAATCTAAAGCCGGGCGGTGGTGGCGCATGCCTTTAATCCCAGCACTTGGGAAGCAGAGGCAGGCGAATTTCTGAGTTCGAGGCCAGCCTGGTCTACAGAGTGAGTTCCAGGACAGCCCGGGCTACACAGAGAAACCCTGTCTCAAAAAACCAAAAAAAAAAAAAAAAAAAAAAAGTAAATGAAAGCCAAATCTATAGTCATGTAATCAAATATAAAGTTGTACAATGTACCTTCTGAAAAATGTAAGAAGTACGAACACTCCCTAAGTAGTAAAAGTGAATATAAATTTCACCCAAGAAACTTTTGATCAAAATTTCCTCATAGATTGGTTTCTGCCACTAGTGACCTCCTAAAATATGTTACAGTATACATCGTTATACAGACCAACAGGTTAAATGTTTTTGAATTAGAAAATTTCAGATGGTTTTAATTCCATATGTATATACTACGTATTTTGTTAACTAGTCTGCCTATCCTCTCTTAATTCCCTTTCACTGGCACCAACCCCCACCCCTACAATAGTCCTCTTTATATTATTATTATTATTATCATTATTATTATTATTATTAATTTTATTTATTTACATTTCAAGTGTTTTCCCTCTTCCTGGTCCCAACCATCCAAGAGCTCCCACACCATACCCTTTTCCCTTCTTCTCTAAGAGGGTGCTCCCCCCCACACACACACTCCTGAGTCAGCCCTCTAGCATCCCCCTTCTCTGGAGCATCAAGCCTCCACAGGTCCAAGCACACCCCTCCCACTGAGGCCAGACAAGGTAGTCTTCTGTTATGTATATCTAGCAGGGACACAGATCAGCCCATGTATGCTCTTTGGTTGATGACTTAGTCAGTTCCTGGGAGCTCTGAGGGATCCAGTTATTTGATATTGTTCTTCCTATGGGGTTGCAATCCCTTTCATCTCCTTCAGTTCTTCCCCTAATTCTTCCATAGGAGTCCCTGGGCTCAGTCCAATTGTTGGCTGTAAGTATCTGCATTTGTCTAATCAAATTTGTTAATCTGTCCTTTCTCCATTTATTTATATTGGTTTTGTTTGGTATTACACTGAGTCTAATTAGGGCATCTATACAAAATTTTGATGGATATTTGACATTTTATAATCTAATTTTACTAGTCTATGTAATTAGGTGAATAAATATAAATTGATTATTTAAAACAAAAAACTCATTTATCAAAGGACATGACAGGTGTATTTTTTTCAAGAATCTCCTAGTTAATACATTGCAAGAAAAGTCTTATTCTGAGAATAATCCATAGATATATATTGATCGTTTAAAGACCAAATGAAAAAGCCAAAGCTCAGCTTCATTAGCAAGTTAAGATTGGACAGAAAATAGTAAAATCCAAATTTAAAATTGCATAAAAAAATAGTGAAGCATATATAATGTACATACAAATTAATATGTATCTGCTCAGCTTTTCACCAATAACACAATACTGTCTACACTTAAACACTCTTCTGTTATCATTTATAGAAATATGTTTTTAAATAATCTTTAAGTACAACATTATCCCTTGATCCACATTTCTTTACCACCTGTGCCCACTGGTTAACTCCTTGTGTTTCCCTCAACTCTTCATACAGTACCTCCACTGCAGCACTAATGACACTATACACAATATATGTGTTTGACATCCATGATAGCCAAATAATTCCTTAGAGTTACAATGTGATTTTCTTGCCTTATGTTATTAATGATTGACTGCTTGTTGATGAAGTAAAAAGTATATTGCAGAAAATAAGCAGCATGAAAAAACTGACCACCAACTTTAAGAAGATTGACAAACTGATGCCCATTTATATCTAAAATTTAAATCTCCCTTTATAACTGTAGTCATATAATTTTACAATGAAAATGAACTTTTTCTTTTTTTTTCATTTCTATGTCACCATTGCAGTCATAGCCAAGCCATGAAGTATAATATATTTATCTTGTATTTTCAATATAATATTCAAAATAGTACATAAATGCTATAATAGTAAATAGCTATATTAAAATCTGTAAAAAAAAACTATAAATAGCTAAATTTATAAAAACTATAATTTTATATTTACAACAGTTTAAGAAATTATAGGATTAAAAAGATATTGACATATCATAAGAATTGTAATACAACAGAAACTACACACATTATGGTTTTAATTTTAAATAAACCTCTTTTATGCACTAACCTTTAATTTGTATGATCATAATGTATCCAAATACTTTAGCAAATTTGGACTAAAATTATCAAGTTACATCATTACATTTCTGTGAATTGTATCATTATTATTGTTAATCTTGTTGAGTTTTAATACTATGATGTCAATAAGATTATTCATCTGGCATAGTATTGTGTGGTTTATGTACAAGCACATATTAGGAGATTAAACACATTTGATTCTTAAATTTCTTATAAATCCCCCAAAGATGATGATATATTGTATATAACATATATTAATATTTATCCAGTTCCATTGCAGCATAAAATAAAAAATAAAGCAGCAAATAAATATCTTCAAATCAAAACCAATGTGTAGTTTTCTTTGAGCAAATACGAGGCTGAGCTGATGTCTTTACACAGTGGTATAGTTGTTTCTTCATTTTTGACCATCACCAAAAAAGCATTCATTTATGGAGCATTAAGCTAGTCTGAGTGTTATGTTATAAATCACATTGTGTAGAAAATCGTTGTGTCCTGCATTCCAGTAATTTCCTTTCCAAAGAACAAAGCAACCTGGTTCATCGGGAAAAATCAAATCAAAAAACAAAACTAAGAAAAAATGTTTTATTACCACTTAAAGGACATGACTCTGTGCAGTATTCAGTTTATGTATTTCAAAGGTGTTTATATGGAAAACAGGTTGGTACAGAGTTGAAATAGCCTGTTACATAGTAGAAAAGAAAGCAAGCTGGTTGCCATAAATCTCCCCATTATTATTTACTTACATAACCCCATGCATGTGTCCTGATTACTCAGCTCCAATCTCCTTTTCCGTGGACACTAGAGTCGAGGGTTTTATACTGAATAATTGAGATAAGGCTTACGAAACTTACCTGAATTCCACAATAGATTGTACAAAACTGTTGTTTCACCTTGTTTATTACTCTTACGCAAACTCACAGACATCCAGTATTTATAGAGAATTAAAAATACACGACAACAGCACACACACAATTCACGCATGACACTCTGTCCCAACAAATTCCTGTCACGTTGCATTTCCATCTGTAAGCATTAGTGCCATTTTCACATACCTGTTAAGCAATCTTCTGTTATTACTTTCCAACACATCATTTATGTCTCTCTCTTTACTAACATAAGATTATTATCTTGCCATTCAGCAATGACAGATGATTCATCCAAGATTCCAAATGACACCTTTGTAATACATAGAAGGAAAAACTTACTGGCTTTTATTTTTATTTTTTACAGGCTATAGTCTACATGTACCTTAGATGCATTTTTTTTTTTTTTTTGTAAAAAGCAAAAAAAAACCATACTTAGTTGTGCAAACCAGCAGGGACTCATGAAATTCTTGCAAAGGTAGAGGACAAAAGGCACTATGTCAACAATTACTTATAAATATGCAGGAGACTATTCTACATGAAGAATTCAAAACATACTGAGATTTTGGGTGTAAAGATGGGAAATAAAAAAAAAACTTCATGCATTGTGAAGTTTGTCCAGTTAAAATGAGGCCAAGATTGCAAAGCAAGCAGCCAAGACTTCTATAGTAGTTCATGTGATGAACCTGCTTTTTGTCTTAAGACAGAGTTTTCTGTATTTTTTTATTTCTATATGAATATGTTGCTATTGATTATAGTAAACTGAACTGAATAGTAAAATCTATGCCATACACATCTGATTAAGTCATTAAAATAGCCCCTTTTTAAACAAGTACAAGTAAACAATTCTAAGCCACAGAAAGAATTATAAAAGATCATAGACTTGAGCTTAAGTATACTTGCACCCCAAACATCTCCTTTAATAGACACTTAGTCTTATCTGCCAAGGCAAAATGGTAAAAATAAGTTTAAAATGTCAGTATGAAATAATAAGACCGAAGCATATAACTCTCAAATCGCTCTGAATAGAGAGTTTTTTGAAGAGTTTTGGGAGAAAATACAAAATATTGACATTATAAATATCCTTAAACTCTGAAGCTTTCAAGTCACTTCCTATACATACATCAGTCTGTGCAGAACAGAAAATTACCTGCAGAACACTCTTGGACATATAGCAAGGGTTACATACTCATGTTCTTCTAAGAACCTGGAGATGGTCTAATTACCTGGCAATGAAGATGTGGGGAAGATCAGGAAAGCCCACCCTCAAGCCCAAATTAAATGGATAAATCACATAAAACACTTTCACTACTATTTTTTTCTAAAGGACAAAACTGGAGGTGGAATTTTAAAAATTAGTGTAGAAGGAAGATGTAATCGTGCATTCAGAGGAATGGAATTGGGTAAATACATGCTTTTAAGGAACAGGACATGAAGATCCTTAAAGTAAATAAATGGACATGGGACGGGAGCCAAATCATGGTCTTCATGTCACTCTAAGAAAGTAGAGTTTGTGTTTTAGGGAAAATTGAGCTATTGAAGGATACCTAGTGTGCAGTGAAATGAACAGCATTATATTCTAGTTTCTTAGGCCTTCATTGAAAAGTAGTCTAAATGTCACTAAAGCTACAAATAGACAGAAAGGAAGAGCAGCTTGTCTCGAAGAATCGGGCTGGACTAACTACACATATGCTGCTGTCTTTGGTGATCTGTGGTCTTGGCATATACAATATGTTCCAGTCTCCATCAAAACTGAAGATGTACCTTCACCAAAGGTCTTCAATTACCTCTCTTGAAAGTATCTCAAGCCTGCCACATTGTTCCAAGCTTGGCCAAATCAAGTACCACCTAAAAGACTCTTGGACATAGTTTTCATAGTTGAGATTTTACAGCTGTGAACAGACACCATGACCAAAGCAACTCTCATAAGGACAACATTCAATTGGAGATGGCTTATAGGATCAGAGTTTCAGTCCATTATCATCAAAGAGGGAAGCATGGCAACATCCAGGCAAGCATGGTGAAGGAAAAGCTGACAGTTCTACATCCTCATCTGAAGGCTGCTAGGAGAATTCTGGCTTCCAGGCAGCTAGGATGAGGGTCTTATAGCCCACACCCACAGTGACACACATACTCCAACAAGGTCATATTTATATCAACAGGGTTACACCTTCTAATAGTGCCACTCCCTGGGCTGAACATATACAAAACATTACATTCCACTCCCTGGCCCCCATGGGCTTGTTCAAATATATGATTCCATGGTGGGGGGGGGCATACCTAAATATAACATAATGAAAAATACATTTAGTCCAACTTCCAAAGTCCCCATAGTCTATAGCAGGCTCAACAATGTTAAAAGTCCAGAGTTCAAAGTTTCTTTTGAGATTCATTCAACCACTTAACTGTAATCCCCAAAGAAAGACCAGAAACTAGCTAGGCAAACTCCAATCTTTGCATCTCTATGTCTGAAGTCAAAGAGGTTTTCAGATCTCCAACTCCTTTTTCATCTTTGTGGACAGCATCAAACTTCTTTCTCCTGAGTTGGTTCCACTCCTTGTTAGCAGCTTTCCTCAGCAGAAAGCCCACGGCTGTGGCATCTGGTACATCTTGGGATTTCCAAGGCAACTTCAATGTTACAGCTTCTTGTTTCAATGGCTAGAATCCACATATGATCTTCTGGGATCCTCCAAAGGGCTTAGGTCACTTCTCTAGCTCTACCCTCTGTAGCACTCTAAGCTCAGGTTGAGCTACTACAGTGCCACCGCTGTTCTTAGTGATTATCTCATGGTACTGACATCTCCAGTATACTGGGGTCTTCTGAGGCATCACCAATAGCCTCTCATAGGCTCTCTTCATGGTGCCAAGCCTCAACTCTTTTCCATGGTCCCTTCAGTCCTGGGCCATCAACTCCAACTGAGGTTTCACTTTCACCAATGGCCTTTCATGGCCTCTCATGGTGTCAAGCCTCAGTTGCTCCTCATGACCCCTTCATGCCTTCAAAACCAGTACCACCTGAGTGACTCTTATACATTATCAACTATACCTGCTGCAGGAGGTAAAACCTTGGCTATCTCTAAAACACAGCTTCTTTGTGCTCTCAGAAAAACACTTCCAGAAGATTTTACCTCAGTGATACTGGTCTCTTCTTAATCACCACTCGATTCTTAGCTCCAGCTAACCAGCATCAATTGTCCCAGTAGTCCCTTCTATTTTTCACTCTAAAGCCAGAGCCATGTGGCCAATGCTGCCATGTTCTGCTGCTTGCTGAGGCTGGAACATCCCCTCCTTATTCTATTACCAGCTTTCTGTTTTCTGACTCTCTCTCTCTGACTAAGCTTGGCTTTTCTGGAACTTGCTCTGTAGACTGACCTTGAACTCAGAGATCTGCATGACTCTTCTCCTATAATGCTGGGATTAAAGGTCTGAATCACCATGCCTAGATTTAAACTTTTCTTTACATAGAATCTTCCTTGTCCCAGGCTGGCCTTGAATTCAGGGATTTGTTTGGCTTTGTCTCCTGAGATTAAAGGTGTGTACCACCATGTCTGGATCTAAATTTAGCTGAATAGGATCTTGCCTCAAAATCTCTTACTCTGTAATTCCTAGAACATAGGATTCAGTTCCATTTCACTTCCTGGTGCCCTTTTAATACTTGAACCATATATTTTATATTTTTCCTTCCTGAGCTTGCTATGTTTGTTCAAAACCTTCTTCATGAGACTTACGCACGAAAAAATTCTCTGCTGGGCTTTTTGACACTTTGTCAATGCAATTAATGTAAATTTCTTTACCTTAGACTCAGGTAGACTCTTCAGACAAGGGTAAAAAGTAGTCACATTCTTCACCAAAATACCATAAAAAAAGTCTCTATGCAACATATTATAATTCTTCTCCTCTGAAACTTCTTGGGCCAGGTCTACACAGTTCAAATTACACTCAGCAACAATGTCTTCCATATTCCTACTAGGATGGCCCATTAAGCCCCATTTAAAGCGTTCCATTGCTTTCCAAATCCAAAATTCCCAAATCCACATTGATCCAAACAAAAGCATGGTCAGGCCTCTCACAACAATACCCCAGTCCCTGTTACCAATGTCTGTCTTAGGGTCACACCTTCTAATAGTGCCACTCCCTGGGCCAGACAAATACAAACCATCACAGATATTAACAAGTTCAGCTGTCAGCAGGAGATGAAGTGGGGGTTTTTGCCATTTTTGGAGCGTAGTTTCTGTGTGCTAACTCTGAAAAAATACTTCCAGAGGATTCCACCTCAATGATGCTGATATCTTCCTTATTGTACTGGTTTTCCAGGTTTAGCTAACCATTATCAATTGTTCCAGTGAAGCAAACCTTACTCATTGGTGGCACTAGTCTCTTCTTGACCACTATTTATTCTTAAGCCCTGCCCAATAAAAAACCGACATATTCAACTCAAACTATCATGGAATCACCTCTAATAGAGTCTTTGCTTCCCTCTGACATGTCTGAATCCAGGCTTCCATCATTCACATTTCTCACAACACTCTTATTTTCCAATCTGCCACAAAATGGCTCATCAGGCTTTGAACACTCAGTAGGTTTCTCAACCCAAATTTGCAAATGCTTCCACAGTCATCACTAAAACAACATGATTGTATCTTTTAAAGCAATACTCTGCAACATGGTACTAATTTTTATCTCAGTTTGCTTTGAATGTCTGTGATAAACACAGTGACCAAAAGCAACTTGGGGAAATGCTTTATTTCTTCTTGCAACTTCCAGATCACCAAGCTAAGACAGGACAGAAACCCAAGGCAGAGGTCTGGAGTCAAGAACTGAAAAAGATACCATGGAGAATGCTGACTGACTTGCAAAGTTTGTTTTTTATACAAGCTGCAGTGGGGTGGTCCACCCCTAGTATACCTGGGCCCTTCCATTTGCCTGCAGGCACATTTGCAGGCCAATCTGATGGAGGGAACCTCAAATAAGACCTCACCTTCCAAAGATGACTCTATATTGTGTTAAGCTGACAAAAAAACTAACAAGTAAGTACACTATGATTAATTGCAATTTATTATGTTATGGTTTCTTATTTTCATCAATAAAGACCACATTCAACCTTTGAGAGATAAGCAAAGCCTTTTTCAGTAATTTATGGTGTTGGTGAGTCCTTTCAAATACCCTGAAACATCTGAAAGATGGTTTCTAACGCCTAGTACTAGCATTTCTATTAATCTATGGTTCTTTGGAGAACACTGTTAACTCAAATGTCTGAACTTCCTTCTTCTGTGTGCATGTGTGTGTGTGTGTGAAATATATATATGTATCTTTATATCTATACATCTATATAGATATATATGTATATTTCTTGACTACATTCTAAAACTTATCCTTATACTCACAGATAAATACTTCATCAAAGAAGCTTCTTATATAGAAAGCCTTCATATAATAAGCCTTTACAGCAACTGGAGACCATCATGGAAAATCAAAACTAAACAGAATGCAAAGATAAACAGATTATGAGGAACCTAGCCCCAACAGATACATTTACATTACAGTTCCTCCATCCATGGCCCAAGAAAAGTCAGAGAAGAGGGGAAGAAATGATGTTAAGAGGCAGAATATCAGGAAGTTTGCTGTGACAGTGCCTCCTAGAAATGGCTGCATGAATAAGAGTGCACATGTTAATGTGGAAGGAGGACATTTTCACATGTTCCCAACCCTAGACAAAGGACTACAAACAATTAATAAACACTGAATGAAAGACAATTAACCTCTACCTGGAGCAAGCCTCATTATTGGTTGTCCAATGAGGAGTGGTCAGCCCTGAAAATTTATATGTCAAATAAAAAAAATGGACTCAACTAGTGTTTTTATTTATTTATATTCATGCACACACACACATACGCACACACGTGTATGTGTACATGCCAATAATAATCAATGGAAAAGGCTATTACCTTGAGGGGTTTATGTGACAATAATAATTGATGAAAAAAGGTTGTTAAGTTAAGGGGATTTTTGAGGGGACATTGCTGGGAAGGGTTGTATGGAGAAAATAGAGGAGGAAAGTGGTATAATTCTATTTGAGTTATAATTACTTAAAAAATTGCAGGTGAAGAACAAATTTTCTCAGAATAAGCCTTTAGATTCTAAGGGTGTTGACAATGAAGACTTAGATAGGTGATCTTGAAAATTTGCAACAATAGACTAAAATATATGTTACTATTTTTATTGTAGAATGTAAATAGAAGAATTGAAGTAGACATTTGCATTGTGAATGTGTGTGTGTATGAGAGAGAGAGACAGAGACATAGAGAAAGAGAGAGACAGGGAGACAGAGACAGAGACTAAAAGACAGTGACAGAGACAGAGAAAAAGATGAGGTACACAAGTAGAGGGCATGTGTGGAGGACAGAACACACTTGTGGAAGACTAGTCATTTTTTTCTAACATGTGGGATTGCGGCTTAAACTCTGGTCCTTGGGGCTAATTGCAAGTGACCCTATACATTGAGCCATCTCTCAGAACTAAAGTGGTGTTTTAAATAATGAGTTTATATCAAGTGAAAACCCACTGAACCAGAGTAAATATGTTTTTAAAAAATTCAGCTATTTAAATGAGAAAAAGTGATGAATATGCAATTTCACAAAACACAGAATAATTACAAATATGCATTATATTATCCATATCTGTGTATGTATCTATTGGAGACTTATTAATATACAATAAAAGATGTTCTCACAAAGTCTTTATAGTGATAGGTTCTGTGCCACTGCATCAAACTCACAGATCCATTAATATCATTACTTTTTTTTTTGACTGTTTATATACTTTATTTTCCTTCTGTGACCTCACATCAGCAATTTGAATTCAATGTATATTGAAATACAATAAAATTATTTAAAACTATATTTTAACTTAAAGGTAAAACTTAAAAACAGTAGAATTTTTAAAAAACACAACAGAAAAATCTTTTGAGTTATACTAATATTTCTTAGCAGTATTCCAAGCATGATCCAGGAAATTTTGAAATGGGTAACTTGTTCCTTAGTCAAAATAAAACTTTTGTTCTTCAAAAGTACTATACATTCAAAGACTAGGAAAAATTTCCTCAATTTAGAAAAATGTCTGTATGTACATAGGTATTTATAGGAAAATGAAACCTGAACACAAATATTCATAGTAGATGAACATTATAAGAACTCCAATTTAGGCACAATTCAAATATCCATCAACAGCCAAATGTGGGGTAGCTAAACAATGAAACAGGACTCACTAATAACAAGGAAGGAGCTACCAACGCACACTAAAAGACAGGTGAATCTTAAAACAGACTAAGTGCAAGAAAATAGATAAATCTGAGACCAAGTGTTTTATTTCACTTACATACAGCTCTAAAATGCAAGTTAACCTACAGTGAGCAAAACACTGACGCCTAATTTTTATTGTGCATATTATTTTGCAGGCACAATTTATGTGAATAAATATAAATAATTTATTTTCATATGTTATAAGAAGACAACCTCATGCAAGTGTTATCTTTATTAAACTGTACTTAAATATACCATATTTATTGAATATGTTATACCTCAAGAAAATTATTTTTGGTTTTTTTTTTGTTTTGTTTTTTTGTTTTGGTTTTTTTTTATTGGAACTTTTATTTACATTTCAGGTGTTTTCCCCTTACCCCCTTTCCTCCCTCCCTCCCAGAAACTCCCTATCCCTTCCCCCCTCCTCCTGCCTCTATGATAGTGTACCCACACCCACCCTCCCCATAACCTCACCTCCCCACCCTCAAATACCACCCTCCACGATGTCCAGCCTTCACGGGACCAAGGATCTTACTGGTTAAAGTAGCATTATTGAAAAATACCTAACATTATATCATTAAAAATAATGGCTGATTACATTTCAGTCAAAAATTAAGTGAACAATAAATCATGGAATACAATAATGTCTTTTAAATCACAAACTTAACTTTTAGCAAATAGATTCAGATATTATAAAAGATCTGTGGCACTAAACAGTATTAAATTTTTGTTTTGTTCATGTTTATAATGTAAATATATTTTGGGTTGAAATTCAATTACAAAGAATAAACACAAAATTTTCCTAGAGTTATGAAAGATAATAAAAATAGTTTAAAATAAAATTTGATTTGGATTTTTTTCCTGTAAAGAAGATATAGATATATAGATTTACAGATATAAATTTTAAGACATAGAAATAATCATAAGAAATAATGAGAATTTAAAAGGAGAATTTGAGGGAAGAATTTGTACGTTTCTATTTCACTATGTGAAATATTGGATAAAGTCATTCATTTGATACAACAGATTCCCCCAGGGGCCATCCTCAGCAGACCAGTCACAGGTTTCAATAGGAAGGATGTGTTAGTTCTTCCCAGAGTCTTCCTTTTCCTTTTCTCCTATCTCTTTCCAACACTCCTATACTAGTTTCTTTTTTACCTTTTTATAATGCTATTCTATTTCTATTTTCCGGGAAGATACCCTCTCCCTCTCACCCAGTCCATAATTAGTAACCTAAACTGTGTGGTTAGTTTGATTAATGCACACATGTCTAAAGTAGAAAAGATACCATCCACGTATAAGAGAAAGCCTATAATATTTGTCTTTGGGGGTCTGGGTTATCTATAGTTTTCTGACTCTATCTATTTATCTGCAAATTTCTTAATTTATTTTGCCCATAAGCTGGAAAAAATTCCATTGTGCAAATGTACCACATTCATTATCCAACCATCAGTTAATGAACACCTAGGTTGTTTCTTAGTCTTGGTTTCTATGGAGAGAGCAACAATGAACATGGATGAACAAGTATTTTCTGTAGTAAGATGAAAAATCATTTCGATATGTACCCAAAAGTGATAGAGCTGGATCTCGAGGTAGAACTATTCCCAACATCACAAGGAACCATCATATTGATTTTTATACTAACTGTACCAGTTTGCATTCCCACCATCAATAAATAAGTGGTCTCCTTTTCCTGCATTCTCAACTGCATATACTGCCATTTGTTTTATTGGTTTTCTGTTTCTATTTTTAATTAACTTATTTGTTTTCTTGATCAGTTTATTTTTTAGTTCTTTGTGTAGTCTAACATACATTTATCAGATGTATGAATGGTAATAGTTTTCTGCTATTTTGCAGGCTGTCACTTTGTTCAAATGAGGATATCCTTTGCCATACAGAAGCTTTTAAGTTTCATGGGGTCCCATTTATTAATGCTGTGCTATTGACATCGTATTCAGAAAGTTTTTTCCTGTGCAAATGAGTTCAACTCTTCCTTTCATTTTCTTCTTCTCAGGGTATCCAGCATTATATTGAGGTCCCTAATCCATTGCAAAGGGTGACTAATATTGATACATTCACAGTCTTGTATGTGTAGCTATTTAGTTTGACAGTACAAGACTATTTTTTCTCCAGTACAAATTTTAGGTTCTTTGATAAAAATCAAATGTCAGAAAGTGTGTGGAATTGTGTATGAATCTTCAATTATATTCTATTCCATTGATCAACATGTATGTTTTATGCCAATATCATGCTATTTTTATTGCTATAGCTGTGTAGTGCAAATGTGAAATCTGGAATGTGATGAAACAGTTCTCTTATTAGTCAGGATTATTTTAACCATCCTGGATTTGTGTGTGGATTCCCATATGAAATTAAATATTTATATTTTAATTTCTGTCAAGAATTATGTTGGAGTTTTTAGAATTTTGATAGGGATTACATAGAATCTGTAGATGTCTTCTGATAGGATGGCGACTATTATCCATATTAATCCTACTGATCCACGAACTTGAAAGATAGATTCATCTTCTGGTGTCTTCACTTTCTTTCTTCAGTATCTTTCATTCACTTGGTTAAGAGTTACTCCAAGATAATTTTTTGTGCTATCAGGGAAGACACTGTTTCCCTGATGCCTTTCTCAATATGTTTGTCTTTTGTATATAAGAAGGCTACTCACTTTCATTTGTCAATTGTGTCTCCTGTTACATTGTCGAAAGTATTTATCATTTGTAGAAGTTTCATGGTGGTGTTTTTAGGGCCATTTATGTATAAAATCATGCCATCTGTAAAGAAGGATACTTTGACTTCTTCTGTTCCTATTGATATCCCTTTGTTCTTCTTCAGTTGTCTTACTGCTTTAACTAAGGCTTCAAATACTATATTAAATAGAGAGAGAGAGAGAGAGAGAAGAGAGAGAGAGAAGAACACATATCTTTTTCTTATTCCTGATTTTATTGGAAATATTGAGTCTCTTCTCATTTAGGATGATGTTTATAGGCCTGCTTTTATCATATATAGGTATGGCCTTTGTATCTCTAGTTGTGTTTACAGTTAAAAACTATTTCTGCATATATTATTTAGCTGAGAATCATTTGCCTGTTTGTAAAATAATATGTGCTTTGGTATGATTATGAGAAATGAAGAAAAGAGTAAAAAAAAAAAGAAGAAAGAAAAGGGGGACAGAGGGGAAGAAAGGAAAGAAAGAACAAATGAAATGGGAAAGGATGGAGGAAACCAGAGAGAGCCTCCGAAGAAGGGAACATTTTCCAGTCTTGGTGATCATGTCACAAATCAATGTCCTGTTCTTAAGTTGACCTGGGAAACATAAGCTCATGGCAATACTTGCTGTCTCTGCATTTCATAGAGAACTTCACTTAGTCCTTGCTCCTCACAACTTGGTTTAAGTTTCTCAATGAAACAACAGAAGTAGGCAGCGATATAGCTCAGAGCTGGATGTGAAGATTTCAAGAGTCAGAGCTGCGAACGCACCTGCCCACAAGACAGTGCCGACTTCCTGTTTATCTGTCACATCCCTGTATTTACTGTGTCCATTGTGAGCAGCAGACGGCCCTAGTGACCAATGAGGAGCAGATATTAGAAAACTGGCAGTCAAGGCTGCTACTCCCCAAGGGACAGGGCATACTACACTGGAACCAACAGTGTGATGAACGTTTTAGAGGGGCTCCAGTCGAACTAATTACCGCCTACATCCATATGAGCCATGTGGCTCACTGCCAGACTCTTAGATTATCGTGTGGCTATAGGCATATTTTCCAGAGATTTGTTCCAAACTCATTATATTCCCAGAGGCTCATCTGCAAAGCCGCTGAATCTCTATCTCCTGGGGAACTTTACAACAACGTAAACTCCTAGGTCCCTTCCCTAGTGCATATGGATGTGTCTTTCAGGATTGCACAAAAATACCATTTGTGTACTTACTGCTCACCATCAGATGCAAAATTTGAAACCAAATTCCAAACCATTTCAATTTATATGTTTAGGAATACCCAAAATGCATATTTATTTTATTTAGTTAGTAGAGAACTGAGTTCATATAATTAAATGATTTATGGGGCCCAGGCATGAAGAGGAGTGGGTGTGTAGTGGAAGATCCTGAAGACACAATTAACTGAAACCTGGCTTGTCCTTTAGTAGCTGTTTGGAGTTCGGCTGATTACTTAACATTTCTGGATCCATGACTCCACATATGCAAAAGAATATATTTAATATTCTTAAAATACAATCTGGCACAGACTATAGGGCCCAGTCAAATCCTAGTGACAAATCTTGAAGTGTGGCATTGTTAAAATAATATAAGTCCACAAGAGGTAGGGCATATTTGCATGGAATGGTATCCTTCTACTCAGCTGACATGCTAGAAAATGCATCAAATTAAAAGCTTTTCCTCTGCACTTGTCTCTGGAAGAAAGCTTTTGTAAGAAGTTAACCAGGAAAATAACATGTTTTTGTTCCCCAGAAATACAGCTTTCCATGGATATGAATATTTTTATGTGTATTTCAAAAGGTTCAAGGGAAAAAAAAAACAAAAAAAAATATTCTCTATAGGGGTGAAATCAGAAGCAAAAACCAGAAGAAACAGGAAAATTAATGAATAACTTACCTTTCAGGGTGCATTCCATTTTCTCCTTTTGTGCTGGGAACAAGAAGTGGCCAGTAGATGAATGTATGCCTGTTTAGTGAGTGATTAGTGAAGACATGTCTGCTTGCTTATTGAAACTGTAACCGAGTTCTCATCCCTGCCTAACAGATCCCATGAAATCACTGCTACCCCTAGGAATACAACAGTTTGCTGAGTTCACTCCTACCTAACTCAGTTGGAGCGATTGTGAATCTTGAAGCGGTTTCTGTGTGATTAGGCGCTGTGTAAACCGTGCTTTCTCATGCACACCCCATACTTCAAGCCCATAAATTATTAATGTGTGTTATGACTGTTAGAGAAATGTATGGAAACTCACCCAGAATCCAAAATCCCAAATAAAAGTAAATGGTTAAAAGTGAAAGAGACAAAAGAGACAGCTCTATTGGTTTGATTCAGGTTGAGATATTTCTACTATTCCCTCAGCATTGATTTTAAAGATCTGAATGACACAGTGTGTTGAATAATTCAGATTTCATTTATTAGTCCACTGACCCTATGCATGGCTTCATGAAAATGAAAATAATGTCATTCTCTGGCTCCATACTACACAGAATGGGAAATGCTGTGTGGCTGGGCAGAGCTGTGCGATGCACTTTACTCTCGTACAGTGTATACACATACATTTGCATGTCATACATTTAGAAGAAATGTTGAGATAAAAAATTTCAATAGTGCATAAAGGGGACCATTTTGCCCCCTACTGGCTACTGACTTGGTCTAAGGAAAAAAATGCTGAATATTCTATAACAACTGGTTTCCTGGCAACTAGAACTCCACAATATAGGATGCTGTTCTGTGGTCTCAGTCTGAGATTGGCTGTGTATCACAGACTCTGTCCTGGAAGACTGGGCTTTATCCTATGGTTTTCCCTGGATGTTCTAAGGATTTCATCTTCCCATGAAATTGTTCAGTTTAGGAATTGGAGTAATGGCAGTACTTTATATAAAACAAAGATTTCAGGAAAAGAGATGTGCTCCTTGAGGGTAAGACATTGAATTATAGGTAATTAAAACAATAAAAGGTCATGCAGTTGGGAGGGAAGTGTGCTGGGAAATCTGGAGGAGTAAATTGAGATGGAGGATGGATATGATTGTATTTCATTCAATGTATTTAAGTATAAAATTTCACAGAACATGTAATAAGGAATATGTGAAATTTTATATGAGACTATTGACATGAGATCTCTTATTGCATTATAGGTATAAAATGAAAGTAAAATAGACTAATTCATGGTGCTTCTGTTAGAAGTAATAAAATACTGGTTATCCCCAACTCTCAGTGGGTGGGTGGGGCATTGCTTACAATTTAAGGAGAAATGTCTTCTGACATTTTGGTATTCGTCTGAGTACTTCACTGATGCCTGACCTAATGAACTTGTTCTAGCAAACTAAAGTGCTGTGGCTTAAGTACCTGTACCTTCAAAGCTACTAAATCTCAGAGTCCATGGATAATTTCTGTAGGTGAGATCCATGTACACATCTAATAGGAGAAGACACAGTAAAAAGCCTGTTGTATTCTTACTACTCATGGAGCACCAACAGTCATGGCAAAGGCATTATCTCATTCCTAGGGGACACAATCTCACAGAAAATTCTTTGTTCTTCTGACTCTTACAATCTTTCCACTCCCTCTTTGTGGAAACAGGATTGAGGATGGGGGTTGAGAGGTGACAGAATCCCAGGAAATCAGACCTCAGAGACCAGCAACAGGATACAGATCTAAGTTTATTTCCTAGTGCATAAGCTTATATACAGTATATAACCCAAGCCCCTAAATCCTTGGCCAATCATAGCTAGCCATGCCATCACTGTGCACAATTGAAAGCCTGGCCTGATGAGGTAACTCAGAACAGGGAGGGTGGCATCATCATCATCTGTTAGGACTTCTGTGAAAGTGAGGGGACCAAGCAGCTATCACCTTGGCCTTGGTTCCTTTTTGATGTCTCTGGGAGCCATCTTATATCTGATGCATTGTAATACATATTAGGACTCTTTGATGAATCATAGAAAGAAGCCTGTGACAGCTTGCTTTCCATCCCACTTTTTCCTTCACAAATTTGTCTTCCTCATACCCCACAGCTCTTAATTGTACATATGGTACATGGTGTGTGTGTGTGTGTGTGTGTGTGTGTGTGTGTGTGTGTGTGTGTATACAACAAATAACTACAAAAAGAATGAATCTGTAAAAGATCAAGCTGTGGTATATGAGAGAGTATTTGGGGGAGGAAAGGGAAAGGGCAATGATGCAATTATATTAAAATCTCAAAAATACGTTTTTAAAAATCGGTATGTCAAGAGCTACTTTGAATTCCCAGGGGATGGGGAAGAAACAACCAAGAATTTGAACATGATTTTTACTATCATTAAAAGAGTCCTGCAAGTAAGATCCACAAAGACAAAGAATGTGCCTGTGGCATTTGCCTAGTCAAAAGAAGCTTCTTAGTGCACTGCCAGATTAGTGGCACTAAAGATCTCATTAGAACATCACCTTCCCAGACTTATCCCAAAGAAGTCAGAAGGCTTGAGTGATAAGATGAAGAAGGATAAGGAAAATGTTCCCTAAAGGAAATAGACAGCTCTTCCCCTGTACAAATTTCCTACCTGAAAGAGACTCAAACTAGGAGGAAAAAAAATCTAGTGCTTTAATCTTATGTCACATTTAGTTCATGTCATAATAGGACAGAGGACATTGTGATTAGGAGACTGAGTCCTTCACAATTTAAAGTTATGATTTTGTAATTCCTAAAGATAATGAAAGACTTCATGTTCTCTGCACCCCCTGATGTACACCTGGTGAGAAGATATAGACCAAGAAGATCAGATTCATTGCTTACAGGCCTTGCCCTCTGGTTACTGCCCATGCAGCATCCAGGTACTCCAACTTCTTCCTGTCATGATTGAAGTCATGAGACTCTAGCATGATATGGATGATGGGCTAACTCCCACCAAGGCTTCCTGGCTAAGTCCACAGGTTTGCTTAGCATTTTTCTCTATGCAAGAAATAGTACAAGATAGGTATTTTATGAATGTGCCTTCTCAGTTTTTATCTTTATAGTTTAAAAAAAAAAACCTAAAATATCTAGGCCAATCTAAATATGCTTCCTTGAACTTTCAAAAATTGTTTTTTTCTCATTACATGGGGTAAATTTAGGGCTTCGTTCATGCGACAGTCTCAAGACTCTCAGATAAAGCCCTTATTGCATTTACTTCTTCTCAGCTTTCTATTTTCTGTACCAAGCACCTCCAGTTTCTCTTGCTTCTGATTGCTTCTTCTCTCCACATAGACAAATTAGGGAACATTCTAAATGTAGGAAGAACACACTCTGTAACTATGAATTGCAGTGAACATTTCATAAGATATTGATATACCTACCAAATATAAACACTTTGGTAAAGTGGTTCATTTTTATATCCAAAAGACAGATATTTAATTCAGCCAGAGAGCTGTTATTGTGACTGTTCTTGTGTTTCTATACGGAGGAACTGCCTAGAATAATGCTCTGGACTCTTGCCCATCCCTCACTTAGGTGTCCTCAGCGGACATGAGTTGCCAAGACCATGAGTTCCAGCCACTGCTTCAGCTTTTCTAATAACCATCTTTTGCAGATCATAATCACTGGGATTAACTCTCTGTCTCTCTACCCAATGACAAGAAGTGACAATCCAGAGTTCCCTGTTTAACTTGTCCTCAGAATTAAACCAGCAGTGGAACAAATGGTGAGAAATGTGTAGATGAAGAAGAGGGACATGAAACACTATTTTCAGTTTCTACAAACAACGTTATCCTAATGAACTAACACTCTCAGCACGTTCTTGCTTGATGGAAAGGAAGAATAGACATAATGTATGTCCTGTAAATTCCAATATCCAAAACTCGAGATTGATACTGAAGGATGAGAGAAAGATAAGGTACTATAGGCAGAAAGCAAATAAAATCTTATACTCCAGAATCCATGGAACATTATAACTGAACAATCAGCAGCTAATTATCTCCAGCACCAGCAAACTGAAGTTCTGGGTTGGTTGGAAGATACTAGTTGTGAATGCTTAGTATACAAACTTAAGTAGATGACCTTGAAATATCCAAGTGCAAGCTTTATCTAACCACATACCACTCCGGCAATGGCATGATTACTGAGAAAGAAAAGGTAGGTTTTCTCATTCTGTTTTGTCTGTCTAGAAAGGCTTTGTAAGCATTAAAGAACATGTATTATGACATTGTTTGTTCTGAATGTGGTTTACAAACAAGATGAACTGCAAAGACACTGGAGCCCTCCATGTATCACAGAGCACTGCTGAGGCTCTGACTTCAAACTGCTAACACAAGTCCTGGATATCAACCCCAGGTATTCTTCCCCAAAACCCTCCTATGGAGACAAAACAGAATAACAAACTGGCAAGAGTAAAATTTAGAATTCAAATGCTTAGGTCTTTAAATGCAACATTTCAAGACCATCTGATTTGGAACATTAAAGACTTAAACTGAAGTTTCTGAGAAGTTAAACATGCAAGTAACTATCTAAGGCCCAATTTCTCTATTCCTGCTAAGAATGAGTTTATATTAATATTTGGAACCCTACTGAGATGTTGATCTTAAATGATTAACACAATTTATTATCCCCATAAGCTAATAATGAAATTTGTTGACCCAAGCTATGAACACACATATCTAGAATTTTTATAATGATAATTTAAGAAGTTATGAGCTTGTGACTCTTAATCTTAACAGTCAGGTTGCTTGAGTTAAGAAGTGCCTAGGAGATCACAGGGTATACCAGTGTGTATGTTTCAAGAAAGGGTTAAGTAAGCTGGAATGAACACCTTTAAGTCTAGTGGAATTATCCTGAAGGTCAGGACTTGGATGGGGGCAAGGGTAGAAAACCAACATGTGCAGGAGAATTCTTTTTCTGCTTTTTACTACTATTGTTTGAAGCAAGCAAGGCAGACATGAATGGAAGAAAACTGAGTGTCCTGTAACTCCCCTTTTGTGTGTGGTTAGGTATTGTCCTGACCTGGGAGTCAGGGAGCTAGAAGTGAGGTAACCAAGGAAACTAAAACTGTATCTTGGCATCTATGTCTCCTAATGACCTGAATGTCTCCTTGTGGTTTGATATCCTTCAGGCCATAGGTGGGTCTTTCCTCCATATCAGAAAGTGAAGTACCAGAGTGCTTTTCCAGTGACCGACACATGCCAACTGGTGAACATTCTCATAAGCAGAAAAAACAGACCTGCAGGAGCCATCTTGACCCTAGAATCTGCTCAATAGAAATGGAAGTCATACTTAAGGAAGGAACTTAACAATAGCGTCACAAAGAGGGGGCATTGAAAGAGTTTTTAAAATCCAGAACCCAGTGGGCTGCCCCACCCTCACACTGGGGATAGTCCACTCTGATCTTTCTGTGATTTTTTACTATCAAAACTTCTGCTTAAATATTTATGTATCTCAGCTGAAAGCCTCTTTTCAAGAGCATGAGAAGCACATGGTATGATATGAGCTATTCTGCTCTGCCATGCCCTCTCCAGTACACTGGACCGAAGCTTATGAAGACAGAGCCAAATTAACGATTTCTCCCTTTGTCACTATAACTAACACAACACACACACACACACACACACAACACACACACATTCAGAAAGAGAGAGAGGGAAAGAAGGAGAGAGGAAGAGAGAGAGGGAGAGAAAGCTAATCAACACAACAGTCAGTAACATTTAATCAGTATACTATTATAATCTGTTTTTGAGATTTCTAGAAGCAATAGTGTAACAATAAGTACAAATACAAGGAGGACCCATAGGACTGAATTGTCAGTATTAGAGTGGAGACACTCCACACACAGAAGCATGACTTAAGTTGACTTATTATTGTAGTCTCCATCCGTTGTAGACCATATCAGGAGGCTGCTGCACTAACGTTCCCAGAAGTGGGAATTGGTGTAGGTTAACATGTTTCTATGAAGTTAGTAAAAGAACCCTGCAGTTGTTTCATTGATGCTGTGAGTAGACCAGTAAAATCTAAAATCAGACATTCGTTGATCTTATAACACCAGTTAGCATTTGTTATTTCCAGTCAGTGCAAATGTAGCATATCTTCTATAAGTTGCTAGGTATCAGCTTTATTGCCTTTATAGTAACAATGAGCTTCTTGTTGTCATATGACTTTTGAGCAGTGCAGAATGTCACAGGTAGACAAGTGGTTTACCTACAACAGTGTATTTGCATCCTTAATGATGATAGTCACTGGGGATTTTGAGTTCAGAAAGTCAGCTCCTAAGACAGTGCAATCATTTTAGGAACTAATTAAAAAAATCTTTCACTTAGGACTTACCTAGCTTAAGGGGTAGCATTGGCCTTCAGGTCATTCTGCTCCTTTAGAATAAAGTGATTGACTGTGCTGATTATCTATCTGGTGCTATGGTGTGCTACTCTATATGGCTGGACAGTAGATTAGAGCAACATGGCTATGGCATGTCTTGGAAGGCAGGTTTTAAGACATGGCACTAGAGAGAACAGGCTTATTCATAAAAGGCAAGGACTATGTGCTCTGGACTCAGGATTAGTGGTGGCAATTCTTGACTACTTAGAACTCAGTCTCGTTGTAAAGTGGAGTATTGTGTTCCTTTTTCCTCTTAAAAGATTAATTTAGTGAAATGGAAAGAGTTTTTATTGTAATTACTTTCTTCCACTTTGGGAGTGAAAAAAATGATATCATTAGAAACTCTGTCAGAATTTGTTTATGGTTTATGTACATATTCACAGTTATGTAATATCAGCATTCCCCAAATTATGTATTCATTTACATGTGTTAATAGATCTTTGCATTTTGTTCCATGTAATTAAAGAGGAATTCTTAGTCTTTCTCAGAGCTCTAGGTTTTTACCTGGCATTTCAGTACATTATTTGCTGAAGTAAGTCTTGATTCATGGTAGGATGAGCACTTTGATTTATGTGTGAGTTCAAAATAGTTCTGAAATTTAATATGTACTTTATGGTAAAAGTGCTTACAGTATAGGCACACAAGTAAGTAAAAGGGAAATTTACGTCAATTGCTTTCTGAAAAATTGGTTTTTACTTTGTAACAAGCCTTTAAGTTTCTGCTAATTTAAATGGAATCTTTGTACTCATATTTAATGGACATGTGGGGGTCCTGCTGCAGTATATTTTTTGTGGATATGATAGCCTGGGTTTACTTTGGAATGGCTTGAAAGCTCTTCAGTGGTCTTTGGGATGAAAAGATGTTACTTTTATCACTGAAAGGATATTATTCCTATGCAATAATGACAACAGTAATTTTAATACTTGGTATAATAAATGCCTATAAAACATTTCACAAATATATTTTTGTATAACTGACGATATTGTAAATAATGCATTTGCAGTACTGATCTTTCTTAAGACAAAGCAATATTTATGTAACTATATAAGTAAGTCTAAAAAAACTACTGCAGAGATCTGAGTCCTTTTGTAGATGGTATAAGTTTTATTACAATACAATTTTAATTAATGGAATATGTTGTGGATTTATTTTTGCATTGTTAAAATATTTTAAGGATTTTTAAAGGCTTAATACTTCAGACACATAAATTAAAGAAACTAAAACTATGCTAAATAATGCTAAAGAAAATGATTTTGGCAGAGAATTTTAAGCCACCATTCTAAGCTAAATGAGGTTCCCTTTGCTTAACCTTCTATTCCAAATACTTCCTTAAATGTTCAAGCCAGAGGAACAAGTTACCCAGCTAGTAGAAAGTAGCCCCTGGTCTACCTCTCTTACTACCTAGGACATAATGTACTACAAGACAAACTCAATAATTTGGTCTCTTTTATTTTATTTCTGCCTGCAAACAGTGAGAAAGAGACAGTGGATGAATGTCTTTACTATACAGAAGTCAAAACTTCCTCCAGGTGGTGTTTTCTAGGAAAGAGTGGGAAAGGACTGTAATGTCATCTGAGTCTTAATCTGAGACACAGTGTTGAAGTTGGTCAAAGCAAGTATGCCTTTCAAAATGAGAACAAAAGAAACAAACATGGAAAATCTGGGCTCACCAAAATACACTAAAAGAAACCAGAGTTATACAATCAGAAGAAAATGACCTCTGGGGGTAGGGGCAGGGACAAGCTGACAAGATGACTCTTCTGGTCAAGGTACTTATCACAGAGCTTGAAAACAGATGTCCAATCCCTGTAACCAGAAGTGTGGAAAAGGAGAACTGGATCCCACAAATTATTCTCGGACTTCTACCTATGCACTGCATCATTCACATGTATACACATGAGCACACACACTAAGATAAAAATTTTTACAAAGTTAAAGACATTCTGGAAGTTCACAGAAAGTCAGGAAGACATAAGCAATGAACATGTTAAACACAAGATAAATCAAAATAAATTATCTCTAAAAATATTACAGCATCTTTAATATGTATAATTAAAATACATGACAATACAGGTGTTGAGCAGAAGGTGATGAACGGAGTTGACAGTGTGTCAAAGTCCTGCTTTATGACAAATTGGTCAGAGTAATCACGTTCATTAGAGTCAATCAACCAAGCTATATTTCACACTTGCCAGATTAACCAATAAAGTATTTGGGGAAGAGACAAAAAGAATTCTAGTGTATTACAGAGGACAATTAATTAAATTTAAATAGTTAAATATTAAAATATTAAAGGCAAAGAGAGGGAAAGGAAACATTTCACAGGGTCTGTAAAGACAAGATAGGAACAATAAATGTATGCTAAAGGATATTACTCTTTCAAAAAATTAAGGTTTATTATAGACTGGCTGGAATTTCAGACCTCACTACATGTCACTTATTAGAAAGTTTCCTTAAATGTTCAGTTGACAAAAAATTTGAAATTAAAAGAATAGAAGAGAACAGGTATTATTTGATCCCAGATAGCTTCTTGATAACAGAAACATCAAAAAATGCATTTGTGGCAATAAATATAGAGAGGTGTTGATGCTTGTTTGTTCTGTTTGTTTGTTTTATTATAACAAGGAATTACCAGCATTGTGGTTTGAATAAGAGTCATAGTGACTGTCCTCTGAACCTACACCCAGCTGATACCCTGTTCTAAAAGGTATCTGTACTCCCCCTGAACACCTATGCTCTGGATGCCATTCCCTTCACCACATCCTGCCTTTTTGTGATTATAACCTCTGTGTAAATAAGTAAATTATGATGTGATTTAAATAACTAAATAATTTTAAAAAAAAAAAAGAAAGAAAAGTAAAAAAAAAAAAAAAAGTAAAAAAAAAAAAGAAAGAAAGAAAGAAATGCCCCCTGTGGTCTTCGATATTTGAATACTTGCCCCAGTTGATGGGGCTTTGAGAATATATTGCCTTACCTGCTTCTGGTTTTTCCATTCTCTTCTTTGTGCTTGCTGAAAATATGTGAACTCCCAGTTTCCTGCTTCTGTTTCTATGGCTACCATTTGCTGCCATGACTGTCAAGATGTAGGCTTACCCCTCTGTACCTCTAATACAAAATAATTTTTTTCTTATATAAGCTGACTTTCTTGTAGTATTTTAACAGAAAAGAAGTTGATACAAATAGGGACATGAAATAATTCTAAGTCTGCATGCATCAAAGTGTAGAGCTGTGAGTTGGAGCATGACTCCATAGTTATGAGAGACTACTGCTTTTGCAGAGAACCCAGGTTTGATACCCAGCACCCATAATCTGATGCATACATACATGAAGACAAAATACTTACAAACATAATAGAAAAACAGAGCAAATGTTCTAAAACATACAGCTAAAGAGATGATTTTGTGGGTAAAAGCTTTTGCCCTGCAAGCATGGTAGACTGGCTCAGCTCCTCAGAATCCACATAAATCCAGATACTGTAACTCATTTGTAATCCAGAAATCCTACAGTAAGATGGGGGATGGATATATAAAAATCTTCAGGAGTGTGTAGGGTCTAGGCATGCACAGTAAAGAAAATCAATAGATCCTGTCACAAACAAAGTGTTATGTGAGGAGAAACCACAATGGATTTGATATGGGGACGACATGAAATCACTAATGATCTGATAAAAAGAAAAAGCAGAAAATTCTTTCACTAATACAGTGGACTTTTTTATTAAAGTATTGTCTCAAAAAGAGAAATCTCAACTCATATGTATGTATACATTTATCTATACATTTATACATATAGTAACCCTTTATTGAGGGAAAAAAATTTGCTTGATACAATAGCATTGAGAATGCACAAGACTTTACAACTATTGTTATTATTTATTTCTGCATATAAAACTGTTACTACTTCAAAAGTAAGAAAAAATGTGGTTTACACAGTTTTTACAGAAAAAATTGATGATAATGTCACACGCTGTACATAAAACTTCATACCTATTTGTGATTTAAGCAAATTAACAAATGAATAACAGAAAGAAACTTCCTAAATCTGACAAAAGAAAACTAGTGATATAAATGTAATGATGAGTTATTAAGTACTTTCTAGAAAGGGAAAAATATGTGTTTCCTAATTTGTAGTCAACATTGATCTTGAATTCCTAATCTGATGATTGGGAAGAAAGAAGCAAAACTGCGTTCTTCACATATTACAATTCTCAGAAAATTTCAAAAAGAATTTCAAATGACTAAAATTAGTTATGAGTTTTTAATAAGGCTGTTAGACCTATATCGCTTCTATATAATAGCAGCAATAAAACTGAAAACTTAAAAGCACCAGTATAAATTGTATCAAATAAATCAAATACAGAGAATAGATTCACTATAAGGCCCAGTAAAATATCTAACTTATTATTAAGAAAAATATGAATACCTAAATACAAAATTTATACTGCCCATAGGTTAGAAAGTCCAGTATTAGAAAAATGTCAGTTATCTTCACATTTACTTATATATTTAAAACATCTCTATCAGAAACTTTAAAATATTTATTTAACTTTAGATAAATTTTCCAACGCAATATATCTACATTAATGAGGCTATTATAATTGTACTGCAAATGTTGAAAGAGGGGGAAAAAAGCAATGGATTTATACAAATATTAAGACTCACGGTACTAACAATGTAAACAGTATGATTTTCCTAAGAGGAAAGACAATGGGTTAAAGCAGAGCAATGAGAATCAAACTCAGGTACAAGAAATAGCGCAATGAACAGTTCCATTCACACAAAGTGCTCTAATATATAGCTAAGGTGATGCTATGGTGAATTATTTCACATAAGTGGTTCTATAATTTGTATTGTATAATTCTGAGGGAATCAGCTGTGATCCTGATTCCAAGCCAATAAAGTATGTACCCTTTAATGGAAGTGAATCTTAGACCAATGAGCAGATGCACCTGAGGAGATGTGGTATCTTGCCTTCCACAGGGAAGAGAACCATTACTGAATTATGCTACTCTGTCTTCGGAGAAGAATTGAAGTGCCCTATTTCCTTACATCTGCCCTAGCGCTCTAGGATGTGGCATATAATCTCTTGATTAGGTGAATTAGTCTTTGCACTAAAATCCTTTGGATCCCACATTACAGATTCAATCTGCTACCTTTGGGTCTCTGATACTACTTCACCCAGTCCCAGAGAGCTGGTTGCTGCTGTGGTCCAGATTAGCCAGCATATAGCACCTCCACTCCAAGATCCTCTTTGCATTGTTCCATTGATCCAGGATCTGATTTGTAGCTGTGCTGTGATTCTAAGTTCTGGGTCTCTGGAGCTTTCTTCTTTCCTTGGAACTCTTCCAGAGCTTCTTTGTTCTGATTCTCAGGATCAGAGGCAAAACTAAATCACTGTTCCATGGACACAAGACTCAGGGACATGTTGCACAATTACACTCCTTAGCTCGGTGTAACAGTTGTATGTACATGTGCCTCAGGCAGTGAACCTGTGCCCATATCACAAGTGATATAAGAGTTCAAAAAAAAAAAATAGCGAGACTATGACACTAAGTCCACACATATTACAGGAGCTTTTCTCCTAGAACACAGCACCACTCGGGCTAACCAAAGGCCATAACAGACCTAGCACCACTTGGCTAAGCACCCTACAGTAGAGAAAAATGTGCACATGGAGACAGTGATACCCTGTCAGATATTAATGTACCACAGGTCATTGGGCATGTTCAGTTATCACCAACCCTAGCCACAGCTGAGACAGCTCCATAGAGACTGTACTCAAGTAATCACCTAGAAACAGGCACTGTGCTCTGCTCAAACAACATTCTGGGACCTCCACTCTGTTCAAAAATCATTTCCAATGAAAGCAACTGGACCAAACTGTAACAGAGAAATATAAAATAAATAGGAAAAAAGCAAGGATACTATAAAGTATAAAGAATGTATGATTCTCTAGTACAGACACAAATAAACTATGTGAGAGAAAGTTCAAAATAATGATTTTAAGCAAATACTAAAAGATAGGAAATAAAAAAGATAAAGAATTAAGTGAAATCATAAAAATTACTTATAATCTAAAGGAAGCCTTAAAACTAAGCTTAGAATCCTCTTAAATACCAAAAAGAAATCTTGGATCTGAAAATTCAATAAATAAAAAAATACAATTGACAGGTTCACAGACTATATCAAGATAAAGAAAGACACTCTAAACTTTAAGGAAGATCTTTTGTAATAACCTAGCCAAGTAGAAAAGAAATAATGAAATATTGAGTAAGGCCTTGAGAATTACAGCATGTTTTTAAGTGAGCTAAATGAGGAGGATACAGAAAACTTATTTGATAAAACACTTGCTGAAAACATCTTGTGTCCTGGAAGAGATACAGACATCCAGGATCTGAAAATCTCAAAGGATGCCAAGTGGGTTTCCACTCCTGTAGGAACAAAAGTCAATTACAAATAGAGAACTTCAAAAAGCATCAAGATCATAGCATTAAGTGCCATGCAAATAAATGTCATTGAGGCAACCTCTGGATTTCTTAGTAATTGTCCGTAGTCCAGTAGTAATAGGACAATGTATCCAGAATACCAGAAGACTAAACTTCTAGTCAAGAATAATATATCCAGAAAAGTTGTCTCTCAGAAATAAAGGAGAAATGAGAAATAAAGAACATCAGAAAGGCCCAAGAGTTCTTGACCAAGTTGAATTCGAGTTTTGTTTACCTAGCTGTCAGTGGAAGTGAACTTAACAACCATGCTTCAACACTTGGTCTTGCCTTTGGAAACTGTGGCAACTTTAGATAAAACTTGTCTGGGTTGATAGATGGATGGTAGGCATTGCAATGTGTCTAGACAATAGGATTTGTATTGCTACACTGTATACATTCTTACTACAGCAATTTATTCTAATGATTTCAATTTATATGATTTGTACCTTTTATTGATATTCTTCCTTCAATTTTACTGCTTTTCTTCTTAAGTTAGACCTCCTTCTCTTTCCTTTTCCATGTAGTTTTAGTAAATTTAATTTAGGGTACCAAAATTTTCCCAAAAATCAGGGTTTGTGACCTTTATTACTGCTAGCATCTTTAAAATATACTAGGTGTTTTACCTTTAAACATTTGTACAGCTAAATAAACAACCAATAAGTAAACAAGAAACACACAGAATGACAGTGAATCTTTGTCATCTATTAATCTGATCCAAAATTAATATCCAGAATATACAAGAACTCATAAAACAAAGGGCCAAAGAAACAAATGATTCAATTTAAAAACAGGCTAAGGATGTAAACAGAGTTCTTTTACTTTTTTTTTTTTTTTTTGGTTTTTCGAGACAAGGTTTCTCTGTGTAGCCCTGGCTGTCCGGAACTCACTCTGTAGACCAGGCTGGCCTCGAACTCAGAAATCGCCTGCCTCTGCCTCCCAAGTGCTGGGATTAAAGGTGTGCGCCACCACCGCCCGGACTGTAAACAGAGTTCTAAATGAAAGAAATAAAAATGGCCAAGAAATACTTCAAAAGTGTTCAACACCCAAAACTATTGCTGATGCCAAGAAGCGCTTGCTGACAAGAACCTGGTATCGCTATTCCCTGAGATGTTCTACCAGCACCTGACCAAGACAGATGCAGATACTCAAGCCAGCCAACAGACTGAACCCCAGAACCCCAGGGGAAGGACTGAAGGAACTGAAGGGGATTACAACCCCAAAGGAAGAACAATATCATCTAACCAGCCACCAGAACACCCAGAGCCTAAACCACCAACCAAAGAGTATATACATGGAAGGATCCATGGCTTCAGATACATATGTAGCAGAGGATGGCCTTATCTGACATCAATGGGAGGGAGGCCCTTAGTCCTGTAGAGGTTTAATGCTCCAGTGTAGAGGGACGTTAGAGCGGTAAGGTGGGAGTGGTTGAGTGGGTGGAGGAGCCCCCTCATAGAGGCAAAGGGAGGGAAGAAAGA
This sequence comes from Mastomys natalensis, assembly GCA_021653895.1. Lineage (NCBI taxonomy): Eukaryota > Metazoa > Chordata > Mammalia > Rodentia > Muridae > Mastomys > Mastomys natalensis. The sequence goes on along the minus strand of JAJTUV010001322.1, from coordinate 64,165 downwards.
GGTGATGGAATGAGGGTTTTGGAAGGGAAATATCATTTGAAATAAAAACGAATAAAATGATTAATAAAAAAATTGGAAATGAAATTTAAAGTAACTCTGAGATCTCACCCCAGTCTGAATAGCTAAAGTCAACAGAACTGGCAGTAAATACTGGCAAGGCTGTATGAAAAGGGGAGTCATTCAGTATTGGTGGTGATGTAAAATGATTTAACCACTAAGGGTATCAGTATGGAAATTCCTCTAAAAACTAAAAATAAATTTATTATGTGACCCAGTTCTACCATTCTCTGGCATATGCCCAAAAGACTCAATCATTTCCACAAATACTTGTTCAGCAACATTTTTTGTTATCCTATTCACAGTAGTTAAGAACTGGAGACAATCTAAATGTCCCTCAACAGATGATTGGATAATGAAAATGTGGCACATTTATACAATGAGATATTATTCAAGTGTACTAAAAATAATATTATAAAATTGACAGGTAAATGAATGGGACTAGAGAAGATTATGTTAAGTGTGGTAACTCAAATCCCAAAAGACAAATGGCACATGTTCTCTGCAACTGTGGTGCCTAGCATCAAATCTTCAGATCTGATTTTACAATATGCAGTAGCTAAAAGAAATCAGAAAACTATACAAGCACCGTGATGGAGAAAGATTTGAGGAGAGTATCAGAGGAGTATAGGTGATATAAAGTGGGAAAATTAAAAAATGGAAGGTATCTTAACTGATAGGAGGAATGGAAGTCAGAAAGAAGGAGAAGGAGCAAGAAAAAAACAATGTTCCTTGATACAGCTCAAGGAACTTTATTATTTTCTATTCACCTAAAATTAATATATAATACATACAAAATATATATGTAATAATATATATGCATACAAAGTATACATAAATGATAGGTAGGTAGATAGATAGTTATTTGTACAACTTGAACTGCTAATATATCCCAGAATATTGACAAAAAAATAACTCACACAAGAAATAATTCTCAAAGGGTTGGTAAGGGCAGTCCAAGTAATTCATCAAAAATATTCTTAAATACTTTTCAGATGTATATAAGCCTCACAATAGTCACAAAACAAAAGTAGGAGGAGATAAAAACAAGTTCAACTCATAGGACCACAGAAATCGTCAAAACACGAATGCAAACAAGAAGAGAATTCAAAAAGGATTTATAAAACAATAAACAATGGCACAAGCTGGACTTTATCTGCAATAGACACTTTTCAACATACATGGACCAAGTACTCCAAACAAAAGCCTTAGAATGGCTGGATGCATATAAGCCAAGATCTATATGCTATCTATAGAGATACAGTTATCTTTACGGGCATGCATAAACTGGAAATCTTAGAATTGAAGAAATATTTTATGCTAATAGTAACCAAAATAGATTGGGATATCTATATTTATATCCAGTAGAATATACAAGTGGAAAACTGTATCAATGTTATCAAACTGAATATTTCTAAACATTTCTGTTTCTTTGCATAGCCAAATCCTACTCTTATCCTTAATCAAAGAAGCCTCTCTTAAGGCAGTGAATGGCAAGAAATGCAGATGCTCTTATCTGTGCAAAGTGATTAGAATTAAATATGGTTGAGTGTTTAGCCCTAAATAGGGCATTTATACCACCCTCTGTAGGGAGTGAATGAAGCATGAATAATGTGTATTGTTGACATGTGATATGTCAAGGACTCCATATGTCTTATGTTAGTGGTAAAGCCTTCCCCAGGTGATTCCCAGAGAAATGGCAAAACCTTCCTTGGGTCCAAATACGAATGCTGACAGTGTCTGGGGAAAATATCTACCCTACCTTTCTTTCCAGATTTCAGCTGGAAGGCTGCCACCTTACAGAGACTGCACCTATTAGATTGGCTAAACTTTACCCCTTGCTCAGATATATGCAACAATGCTGTCACCCCATTCAACAGTGTATAATAAGCACAGTGAGCTTCCAAAGAGCTGCAAGCTTCTCCATCTGATACTGTTCTCTACATGTGTGTCTGTCATTTCTTCATTTGCTTGCTGCTCTGAAGCTGTGTGCAAGAATGTGGTCAACTCCCCTCAAAGGCTCAGGAAACATAATGGAAGAGGCATCAGAAAGCATGTAACCACCAGAACATAGACAGAAGGGCCAAAAGTGCATGATATAGTCATTACAAGTATGGTTTTCAAGCTTCAGTGGTTACCTACACTGGGCCTGCACAAGCCCAGATCTGTCAAGAGCCAATCACAGTTCATGTAGAAGCTCATGGGGCCCTATGCCTCCATGATAGAGTATTAATGATTTCAGGACTTGAAGGAGAGTCATTGTCTTCAATATGCACCAAATGGCAATCTCACCAGGCTCAGTGGGCATTTTCAAGCCTGTGGCCACATGGATTGTCCTGCATATATAACAGAACAAAAGTAAGTGACATGCAGGATAGAAAGAGATCACTAAGGAGGAGATATAAGTAACAAGAGTCACAGGGAATAAGAGAGTGTAGGAATAAGAAAAAACTGAATGTAATATAATATGTATAATGCAATATAATATATAATATATATGTTTATATATATTTTTAAATATATAAATAATATATCTGTAATATGTATTATATAATATATACATATATTACATATGTATGTAATTGTCAAATACAAATTTGATCAGTCTTTTTAAATTATGTTAAGAAAACAATCATTGCTTAATGATAACTGTGTCTTAATACTTCTAGAAGAATCATAAAATAATTTATGATATCCATCCAGAGAAAATACACAATGCAAATACTGAAGACAACAAGAAAGAAACATGAATGATGCTAAAACAACTAGATATGCATATGAAAACAATGAATTATCAGCTCCTTATCTCATACTACATACAAAATATCACATCAAAACAGGTCAAAGGCATAGATTACTGAAAATCCCTAAGATAAAAACATGGGTACAATTCCTTGCAGCTCTGAATTAGGCATGATCGAGCAGTTCAACCAATTAGACTAAAATATAGTATATTAGACTCTCTTAAATTTGAAAAAGAGGGGACAACAAAGAATATTCTTCAGAAAGCTACAGGCCTAGAGATATTGGTCCCCAGTAAAGAAACCTGCTCTGTACTCACATTAAATAGCTTACAGGTACCTGTCACTTCAGTTTCTGTGTGATTGCATGTCTGACATCTTCTAGGTACCTGCACTTATATACACAAACTCATACTTCAACATTTGCACAAGTCTTTAAAGTAAAATAAATCTTAAAAAAGATATGTGATAAAGGCTTAATGCGTTAAAATATACAATCCAAACTATACAAAAGAAAATTGTAGCCCAACAATATAATACAAATAAACCAATTAATAGATTGAAAGAGATTCTAGTGGACATTTCAAGAATAAGATATGTAAGTAAAAAATAGGCACACAAGAATATGCTCAACATTTCAGCCATTAGAACAATTCAAATCAATATTACCAGGAATATAAGCTCTCATCTTAGAATGGCTACACTCAAATGAAAATTTAAAAACATGTTGGGGAAGATTCGAGGGTTTGTAAATCTTTGTGCATTGCTGAGAAAAGCAGGTTAGCACTTTCTGGAAACATTAAAGTCACTATATGGCCCAGAAACTCTGCTAGTATATTTTCAGTTAACTAAAAACATATGTCCACTCAAATACTTGTTTAAAGCTGTACTAGTTAATAATAACCAAGTTAAAACAAGTGAAAATACTCATCGGGTGAATACACAGGTAATACAGTTTGGTGTAAACATATAATGAAATGCTAGGCATACTGAAAAAGTAATGAAATATTGATTTCTGATACTACATGGATGAACTTAGAACCCTTTACACTATGGTCAGTCACGTCTACCAGGGAAACAGATAAGCTAACTGCAGATTTTCACCTTTCCTGCCCTCCAAATCCAATCTTCCTGTTTCATCTCTATCCCTGTAGCAGAACACATGTTATAGTCTTCCTTTCCTCTCTAGGTCCTGTGTCCAATGAATCACAAAGATCTTCTCCTCCAACATTCCTTCTCCCAACTCATTGCAATATTACAGCCTCCAAAAGAAACACAGGCTGGGAACACACCAGTTGAGCAAGCCAGGGAAACAGTTAAGATAACGGAATACCTTCAGTACACCCTCCTCTCCTCCAAAATTAATCCTCAGTTCATCCCTTCTCTTTAACCGAATACCTGCTGCAGTCTTCCTTCCTCCTACCCTCCCCCATTTCTTGTGGATCTCACAGATTTTGCCCTTTTAATTTCCCTTCACCCACTTGTTGCTTTATCCCATCCCCCAATTCCAGCAGACACTTCCTGCTAACCCATAGGCCACTCCTGCCAGGTTGACCACAGATTTCACATCCTCCTTTCTTCCTCCAGATACAATCCCCCAGTCTACTTCCCAGCTATGCAGCAGAACACGTGTGGCTGCTTCTCTGTACTGGATCTCTAGTAAATCCGACAGATCGTTCAATCCCAACCTCCTTGCCCTTACTCCTTGCTTTATCCCGCCCCCAGTTCATCAGACATTTCTGCTAACTCACATTCCACTCTTGCCAGAGAAGACGGCAGGCTGATACAGATCTTTACCTTTCCTTCCATTCATCCAGGTCAATCCCCAGACTCATCCTTATCCCCACTTTCGGATCTTTATCCCCCCAACACACTTCTCTTCACTCTATGCCTCAATTCCAATAAGACAGAATAAGCAGATACTAATTGGACACTCCTTCCTCCTGTGAACCACTTCAGACTCTAGCCTATTCCCATTCTTAAGAATCAGCTCCCAATAACCAGAAACACACTGTACCTGGAACCCACAGGTAGCCACACCTCTCAGATGCACAAGAAAACCTCCATCAGGGAACACAAAGCCACCACACTCTCCTAAAACCCAAAGAAGAAACAGAAACCAAGAAACAAAACACACCCACTCAACAAAGACAAAACCAGCACCTACAACTATAATCTTTCCAATCCCAGATGCCTAGATGCCAGTGTAAAAATACAATCAATAATATCCAGGACAACATGTTACACTAGAGCCTAGCAACCCTACCATAGCAGACCCTGAATATTCCAACATAACTGAAGTACAAAAAAGAAAACCTTAGAACAGCCTATATGAGTGTGATAGAGATGAGAGCCCCTTAAAGAGGGAATAAATAAATCCCTTAGAGAAATCAAGAAAAACACAAACAGTGGATGGGGAAAAAAGTTCGGGACCTGAAAGTGGAAATAGAAAAGGAAAAGAAGAGAAGATTAAAGAAAGGAAAGAAAATCTAAAAATGAAAAAATTAGGAACTCTAACAGGAACCTCAGAGGCAAGTCTCACAAAATGAATACGAGTTAGCAAAGAGACACACGGAGGCATTAATGAAACGAACAAGCAATACATACTTGTCCATGAAAATGACAAATAAAAACAACTCATGGAACAAAACGTACAGTAAATCCAGAACACTATGAAAAGATGAAATTTAAGAATAACAGTATAAAGGAAGGATAAGAAACCAAGGTCAAAGGCACAGAAAATATTTATTAACAAAATCATAGAAGAAAATTTCCATAACCTAAAGGAGGCGATACCTATGAATGTACAAGAAGTATACAGAACATCAAACAGACTGGACCAGAAAAGAAAGTCCACTCAACACATAATCATCAAAATATTAAACATACAGAAAAAAGAAAGAATATTAAAAACTTCAATGGGAAAAAAAACAAGTAGCAAAGGCTGACCTATTAAATAATATCTGAGTCCTCAATGTAGACTCTAAATGCCAGAAGGGCCTTGACAGATGTTTACAGAAAACAGACCACAGATGCTTACTCAGACTACTAGACTCAGCAAATTTTCAATCATAATAGATGGAAAAATAATACATTCTATGAGAAAACAAAAATTAAGCAATATTTATCTACAAATCTAGCCCCACAGAAGGTGCAAGAAGGAAAATGCCAAGTCTAAGGAAACAGAAAATAAATAATCTTAGACTAGAAAATCAAAAAGGGTGAAACATACACACACACACCACACCACCACCACCACCACCACAAAAACAACACCTCCACTACCACCATCAACAACAAAACTAAACACTGTTCTTTGATATCTCTCAATATCAATGGTCTCAAATCCCCGATAAATGACATAGAATAACAGAACAGATATGAAAACAAGATCCATTCTTCTGTTACATCCAAGACACATAATTTACAAGAATAAATATTATCTCAGGGTAAAAGTATAGAAAAGGAAATTCTAAACAAATGGGCCTACAAAGCAACTGATTAGCACTTTTAATATCTAACAAAATAGACATCAAACCAAACCTATTCAGAAGAGATAGGGAAGGACATTAAATATTCATCAAAGGAACAATCTACCAAGAGGACATTGCAATTACTATCTCTTACAAAACATCAAGAAATGGGGCTGGATCTATCTCAAGATCCAACTATACCACTTTTAAGTGTATACCTAAAGACACACAGACTCTTATCCATCATATTCATTGCTACTCTATGTACAATAACCAGAAATTGGAAACACTCTAAATGTAGCTCAACAGAAGAATGGCTAAAGAAAATGTAGTACATTTACACAACGGAGTATCTCAGCTCTTTAAAAAAAAAAAAGATATAGTGAAATTTGCAAGCAAATGGGTGGAACTAGAAAAAATAAGTCATCCTGAGTGAAGTAACCTAGACCCAGAAAGATAAAAATGATATGTATTTGCTTATATATGTATGTTAATTATTAAATAAAGAATAATCAAGCCACAGTCTGTCTGTAGACTTGGAGAGGTTAGGCATAGAGGAAGACATTGGGGAGAGGGGTCACATGTGTCTTCCAGGAAGGGGAAATAGATATGGGTAGATGGGGGTTTAGAGAATTGGAACTGGAGGATCAGATGAGAGGAGGAGAGAATGTGGGAGAGAGAGAGAGAGAGAGAGAGAGAGAGAGAGAGAGAGAGAGAGAGAGAGAGCACTAGAATTAAGGGGCATTTAGGGATTGTTGGGAAGGCCAGCTTTGACAGGTCAGGGTAAACTGAGACTAGGTGTAGCAGTTGATCACACCAGTTGGTTACAGACTTTTCTCTGAGGGAACATGATTTGATTCTCTAGGGTCAGAGAGAAGCTCTCTGGGGCCAGTGAAATACTCTCTGGGGATATCTTAAAAAGGAAGGGGGATCATACACACACACACACACACACACACACACACACCACACACACTTGATAAATGAAGCAAGCATTAATAAGCTCCAAACACTTCACACATACACACACACACACACACACATACACATTTGGTGGACAGAGCAAAGCTTTATTTTTTTTTTCTCCCATAGCTTATATATCCCAGCAAAATCCTTTAAGTAGTACAAAAATCACAATGTGGTTACATTTTTTCTTTAATTTTCTTTGTATTATGAGTATAAGCAAGGAAAAAAATGCTCGCTAATACCCTGATATGATCAAATGTTTTATGTATTATGGATAAAAAAATATTCCCAAGAACTCACATACATTTGTAACTAAGCAACTTGTTGTAGATTAACAAAGTGTAAGCAAGCAAAGTAATTTTCTCAGCCAGTTTCTCTCACTGGCAGGCTGAAATTTGCAGTTACAAAGAAAAGATCAATTATTTTATTATTTATCTTAAAAAGTAATCTTATAATAGTCTTAAAAAAGAATCACACATTAAACTTTTATACAAAAATAGTCATTTCTACTTTAAATCCTCAGGATGCACATCTCACTAACATTTTTTATTAAATCATATCAGGAAGCTGAGGGCAAAAATGGGTAGATGCAAGAAATTAATCATCACCTTGTTCACTAGCCCATCTTTAGCAAGAGAGGCAAGTCAGCTAGTACTAGTTGGGCTGCCATTATTCTTGTTCCCTGACCTTAAACCATCTCTTAGAAATCTGTTCTTTTCTAATAAGACATGGAAAGGGAGTAGATACGGATGGGAGGGGAACTAGAAAGAGTAGCAGAGGTGAAACTGTAATCAGGAGATATTGCATGACAAAAGAATATATTTCTAAATAAAAGGGAAAATAGAAAAATAGAATACAGATACCAAAGAATACAAATTGAGAGATTTAATTAATAAAAATATCTTACATATTCTTTTTAAAATGAATACTGAGAGAGAATGGAAAGGAAGCAAACAAGTGCCCATGTCTGAAATCTGTAAAAGTTAAAGATTAAATTAAGAGAGAGAAATGGAGAACAGCTGCTAGTGGGAACAGGATTTCTCTAGGGTAATAAAATGTTCCAAACTTACATCACAATAATGATTTTACAAGCTAGAAATATACATTAACAAACACTATAAAATATATATATTATATTTATGTATATATGACAAACTTTTGAGTCTCTAGTAAAGTTTACCTTTTTGTCTGGATGCTGTTCACACAGAGGGTTTACTAGGAAGGTCATTGAATTATATACTTATGTTTGGACAATTTGTTAAATATATATTCAACTTCAATTTATAAAGTTTAGGTTAAAATAAATAGACAAGAGAAAATAATCATATAAACATGTAATATTTGTCGAGACTGGCTTTGAAATCATGTGTTAATATTTAATAACATTTCTGGAGTGGATGTGAGCAGCAGTGCAACTCTCTGGAAATTCATTAAACACTTACACTGAAATTAAAGAATTTAGCATTCATTTGGGGTTTTCAATTTGTTAGCTACAGAAGTTCTATGCCTTAACATTAGCAGAAAACAACCCTATCCATATACATGTACCCATTTCCATTTTAAATGCCTAATATAGCACTGAATGTCCATTTTATTTTTACTTATAGTATCACTATCTCAATGATACTTTTCTTCTACAAATTTTGCAAACATGAAAATAAGTTTATTTTTTGTTAATTTCAGCTTCTTCATGGAAATATTATCTTTCTTTTTGCATATATACATACATATACAAACACTATATATACATATATACATGTACACCTTTTGAGATTATATATTACATTATATTCTCCCTTCCCATTCTTCCCTCCAAATCCTCCCATACATCCTCCATTGTACTTTCCTCAAATTTATGGCCTCTTTTTCTTTAATTGTTGAGATATATATGTTATGTGTATATATATACACATATACATACATATGACGATGGATGGATATACAGATAGATTAGATATAGATAGATAGATAGATAGATAGATAGATAGATAGATAAGTAGATATTCCTACTACATAAATACAACCTGCTCGCTCAGTACATGGAATGTTATTTGTGTATATGTTTCATGGCTATTTGGTGTTAGGTAACCAATCTTTAGGGAACACTATTTCTCCATCTTTCAGCATTCCTTAGTTGTTTGTAGTTCTTAGTCTAGGGCTGAGTTGAAGCTTCATGAGTCTTCTGTGTTAGTATGTCTATGGTACCATCTTGGTTAGCTTATGTTTAACCAGCCATGATGGGGAAAATTTATGGCTATAACCTCTCTGAAATTTCTAGTATACACAATTTAAAAGCATGCTTCCTATTCCTCTGGGTCTTACAGACATTATCCCGTTCCTCAGTGATTTCTGAACCTTAGGTACAGGGGTAGTTTTATACATCTATTAGTCAGGAGTGGGCTCTATAATGATGCATTTTGACTAGCTCTGGTTTTTTATAATGATCTGTATCTACTCCAAGGAAAAGTTTCCATCATGAGGGATGAGGAGTATAGTTATCTGTGGGAATAAGAGTAAATATTTAGAAAGTAGTTAAGGATTGTGCTGGCTTTGGATAGTTGTTGGATACTACCTAGGTATACATGCCGCTATTGTACACTTAGAGTTATTTTTTCCATGTTAGGCTTTGTTGTGGTTCATAGTATCATAGCTGGTGGAAATGTTGGCCAATAAAAAGAGATCTAAATAGGCTCAGATATACCACTTCCAACATATACTAAAGACTCAACAGCATATTCAACATCATTCCACAGATCGTTGCTCAACCATGTTCATCGTGTCTCTATTGACAATCAATAGCTAAGGAACGAAACAATTTTAATGTTCTTCATTTTATGAATGAATAATGAGACTGTGGTACATCATGGAATGCTATTCACTGTAAATAAAAATGAATCCATCAAAATTTCAGGTTAAATGTATGGAACTAGAAAAGATTATTTGAGTGAGGTGAAATAGACCGAGAGAAACAGATTCCACATGTTCTCTCTTATCTGTAGTTTTTAGCTCCAAGTTTTCAGGTTGAGTACATAGATGGGAGTTACCTCAGAAACCAGCAAAGTGAAAAGGGCCAATGCTGAGCAGAGGAGGTGCAATAGCGAGAGCACTAGCAGGGTACAAGAGACCTGATGCAGTAAATGAGAATGAAGAGGGTGCTTTAATTGAAGAAAGTGGAGGAAAATAAATATGGAAGAGGGAGGAAAACATAATACAAACTAAAAGATAAGATCTAAATAAGTAACAGATGGAGAGAAATTATACTATGGTAAGCGGGTAAGTGTGAAAAACCATAAAAAAAAAAAAGAATTATCTATTAACATGTACCTAAAAATACTACAAAAAAAATCTTTTCTAAACTAGTGTTGACTATCTTGAACATAAAAGAAAAACTGAACCAACATCAACATTACTTCCCTGGACTTTAAGAATCTATAGTATATTATTTGAAAGAAGGAATTTATCTCCAGTTCGAGGTCATAGTCTATGATTTATCAAATAACAATCAATATGCTTCTATGCCAATTCATGTATTTGCAATGAAATTCTAAATTTTCTTTACTCCAGTCTTTATAATCAGCTATGACTTCTGATCACTGATGCTTAGAGTATAAAAATAATAATTTTGATATTTGTAATTTTTACAAGCTGTGTATCTCCTTGTGGGGAGGAAAAAAATTATTTTATGAGCTACTAAATTTTTTACACCCGTTAGAGTCCACAACTTATTTCAAGAATGAATTCAATTCCAATTCCCTGCCTTCACATTAAAGTCTATATAAACTACTCTGTATGAATAGTTATTTAATATTTTATTAGAGCTTTTAATTTTACTATCCCTTCAGTAACTTATTCCCAGGCTTACAATCCTTATGGTCAAGATTCTCTTCCTAGCAACTGACATAATTTTGCATTTTGCATTCAAAAGCTCTCGTGTCATCTCCCTCAACTCCATACTCACACACTTCTCTAACAAAACACAAAACCTTACTCTTTTCCTCATTTTTATGCCAATATTTTCTATACATTTAGTGACATGAACAGCTCAGATTACAGGAGCATACTTGTTGGGATGACCATGTTACTATACAAAAGCTAAATTTGGTTTAATCTTGATTGCAAGCTTGGTCTTAATTGACTTATTTAACTTCTGTAACTGAGAGATAGCAACAATAATAATGTCTACTCTATAAGAGTATATAATATGGAATGTAATATATAATATGGTACAAATGTAATATAAGCCAATGGTTGCCTATATTAAGAGCTCATAAATATTGTTGTTGCAGTTATATAGCAATTAAGATTATAGTATCTACAAATAAATAAATATCTAGGTTCACTCATAAAAAAGAGGGGAAGGCTTGAAATTAAATAGTAATCAAAAAGCCTGGTGAACTAAAAACACATTGATTAAGGTCAAGGGAGAGGGCAACAGCTACAGAGTCTCTTTGTCCAAGCATGACTGGCCAGGACCCATGTTCAAGTCCCCATTTCAAATGTTAAATGTCCAAGGGGCAGCAACAAATCTCTCACCACCTTGATTTTAAGATGTTTATTATTCTGTCAAAGATCCTAAACAAAAAGCTAAAAATCTGACTGATAGATTCCATTCCCATCTGTGAAGTATCATTAGTTTTCAAGGGATAAATAAGAATATTACAATAAAAGAAAGGGTAAGTATCATCAAGAAAGGTGGCATTGGGTTAGAGTCCACATATGAGTGCGATCACACCATATTTGTGTTCCGTCCACAAAATTCTAGGCAATATTAAATGGATAGACATAGTCATTAAAAAATTTCATACACCTATTTTAAAATATCGTCTTGTATATACTGATACAATTTATCTGTCAGTTAATTAACAATGTTTATTTCTATTTTGAGAAACATCCTGTATAGTCCAGGATGGCCTCAAACTCCATATATAGCTAAGTATGACTTTGAAATTTTGATTTTTATACCTTGATCTCCCAAATGCTACGGTGACAGCTGTGTAGCACTATGCTCAGTTGCACAAAATGTTGAAAATCAAACATAAAACATTGTGCATGCTACACAACAGTCTACCAACTGAAGCATTTTCCCTACCTTTAACATATATATATAAATATATAATATATATATATAATATATAATATATATTATATATTTCAGATTATGCCTCACTATGTTTCCCAGATCCCAGGAACTCCTTAAGAAGATCAGGTTAGCCTTGACTGTATTAGAGAGATCCAACTCTCTCTGGGTCTGAAATGGTCAGGTTAAAGGTATACACCACTGTGCCCAGCCTTAATATTTTTAAAAAAACAAATTTTTTAAAAAAATACGTTTTGATCATATTTTGTTGCCTCCACTAATTACTCTCAGACCCTCCCCATCACCCTACTCAAACAACTTCATGTATATTTCTCATTAAATAAACAAAAAGGTCAAACAAACAGATACAGTAAGATAAATTACCAAAACAGTGAGCCAATAAATAAACAAACAAACAAACAAAAATCACGGTGTCTGTTTTTGAGTTGACCAACTACTTCTTGCCACGGCGACTGCCTTGGAGTATGGTTGATATACCCAGTGACACATCATTGGGGTAAAAAACAATTTTTCCCTTTAACAATAAGTATCAACTGCTAATTGCAAAACTTAAGATCCACTGTTGGACAGACACGTGACATCAGACATGGCGTTAGCCTTGTCTATCACACGTGATACCACTGTTGCAGCTTCCGAAGCATGTGCTACAGCTACTCTGCTACTGCTTCTGAGGCTATCAGTCTATGCCTCCGTTTATTACTGTTAGCAACTACCTCAGCTCAGCACATAGAACCTATGAAAAACAGACAACAAAAATCCAAGTCTTACAATCACATCAGGATAGAAAGCATCGCTGATGCTCCTTGTGCCACAGATGACGGTGTCCTCCTTCACTTCTCTGTTCCCGTGATAAATCACTGATAAAAAACAACTTGGGAAAGCGAATGCTTTTTTAGCTTAGAGTCCATCCGCACAGGAGCTTGAGGCCGAACCTGGTACCTGGTGTCTGGAACTAAAGCGGGAACTGCAAAGGAACACCGTTTTACAGGACTGTTGTTCCAGCTAGCTCAGCTACTTTTCTTTACATCTATCTATCTATCTATCTATCTATCTATCTATCTATCTATCTATCTATCTATCTATCTATCTATCTATCTATCATTTATCCATATGTGTGTGTGTATATAATTTTTTAAATTTTATTTAATCTTTGATTTTTACACTCTAGATTTTATCCCCCTCCTGGTCTATCCTCTGACTGTTCCACATCCCATACCTCCTCCCCCTTCTCACAACCCCCAACAAGGTTGTCCTCGCCCCTGCTACTTATAAACTCTGTACTCTCCTACACACAGGTGGCACTAATGAACAATTAAGAAAACAGACAAATATGCCCACAGGTCTATCTAATGCAGATTCTTCGATTGAGGATGCCTTGTTCCAGGTGACAATAGTTAGTTTCTATCATGTCGACATAACACCAGCACAGAAAGGAATGGAGGAGGAGTGACATTAAAAGATATTAAAATTTAAAAAGACATAAGCCTTTTCTCTGACATCCTGTGATGATGACTTGGGAATCCTTCACCAAGTCTGAAGAAAGGATGCATTAACAGTGATAAACAGCTTTGAGGCTTTGTCATGCTGTCTAATTTGCACGTTATTTCTTACATAACCTAGCACACTCTAAGCAACATTAAATTTACACATTATTTTTGCCTCCATTTGGCAGTTTTGCAAATGCGTGTTTATGAAATAAGATTCAATTAAGATAGATTTAAATTATCCAATTCAGTCGGATTTTTTTTTTTTAATTTAAATCATTATTACTTCAACAAGTAAATTGCCATGGCTATTGTACTTTGTTGGGTAAATATTACCAACCATATCCCGGCTTTCAGAAGTAAACAACATACTGTATAATTAGGCAATGTGAAATTAGCAAACAAGGTCTAGTAATATCTTCACTATTTCACCTAATTAAGAAGCAGCTTGCTGGTGCACTGAGGAAAAAGAAACCACATTTTAAAAGAGATTGCAAACTCAGAAGAGGTCTCTAGCTGAGTAAATTTATATTGATGGTTTGACCTTATTTATTAGACACAGCAACAGAATATTAGGGAGAAAATTTAGCAGGTGGATGGGACATTTTGCACAATCGATGCTATGGTTTGATGGTTTTGTTCTGAGAAAACTCATGTGTTCAACTGTTAGTATCCAGTTCAATCAATTGGGAGTACCTGGACCAAGAGCACACTCTCTGAACATATGAATCATGGCCTCATAAATGAACTTGTGCCACAAAATGGGCTTGCAGACATGGGCTCCTCTTTCAATGTTATTTCTCTATAGAATGTAAAGTGTATAGAATGTAATGTAACACGTAATGTGCAGCCACAGCATCGGAGACCAGACCCTAAGCAGATACCAACCCTGTAGCTGCTTTGATGTTTGACTTCTCAGTCTCCAGAGGCACATGCTTCTCTTTTTTAATAAATGAATTATTCAACTTGTAGTATTTTATTACAGCAACATAAAATGGATGAAATAATTGAGTCCCTAAGTATTCCTATAGAAGCAGCCACTATTAAGCTATAGCCTTCCAAGCCTTGGTAGAAAGCAAGTCCTGAGTTTCCATGTAGATATGTAATCTCTGTGCTCTTCAGGTTCCTCATGTGGAGAATAGGCACAGTGGAGTCTACATCTGTTTCCACCCTGCGAAGACAACACAGAATCAATGATGAGTACTAGCACATGGTGCCCAAAGGGGGTTGTTAAAAGGGGACACATCCCATTGGACACCAATATTCTGTGCAAACTGGCAACGGATCAGATGATCTGTATAATTTTGCCTTATGGAAGCATCAAATTTGAGTTGATAAAATATTATTTAATTTCTCTTTAGATATGTCAGGCATAGTATTTTGGTTGACTTACAGAGAGATTGCCAATCATATAAAGGACATAAAAGCTTGATGACACAGAGTCAAGGGATTTGCTCAAGGCCAACTGGAAATCTGTGATCAAATCAGACTAAAGTCTGAACCCTTGACTGTGTGCAAAAAATGAAGTGCATCCATTGCTTCGGTGGCAGGTGATATCTGATCCACTGTTTAGGATGAGGGCAAGCCCTACATTAGCCATCCACTTCATCATTAAACATCAGATAGGTAGAATTCCAAAGGTATTGCTTACATAAACAAAATGAAAATGTGTTGCTTATATAAACAAAAAGAAAATCACAACTTACTAAGTCAAGGGAGGATTGTTATTTGAGTGGACAATGGGGAAGAAAAATAAACTGCATTGTATAACCCACGTGGCCAGTATTAGAAAGTTCTGATTCCATTTAACTACCACTGTCTACTTCAGCCTCAACAGAACAGCAAATACAACTGAGAAGCAAATAGACTCACGCAGATTCTAATTGAAAACATGCAAAATGTCAGATGGAGAAAAAAACTAGAGTATTCCTTCAAAACTATTTTTGTAACTGTTCATGCTGAAGAACGTGGAAGGAAAAAAGGATTATGGTGAAGCGCAAGGTACCAAGACAAGGGTAAGAGACACAGAGGCATTATTCTATGCTGAAAGTGCTGCTGCAGAACCCAGCAGGGGTAAACTATTATTTATCTCTGGTTATTAGCCAAGTCTAAACTGTGTAATCAAAATAACAAAAGATTTTCTTTACATCTAATTAGACATAAAGGCTGGAACAATGTTCTTTGAAAGGATGCTTTTAAGATGCTTTTTTGAATTGAAATAGTAACAACATTTGTTTTGTGTGGTAAACAGAAGGCTTTTGGCAGCGCAGTTGCTTTCAGTTTGAAACTGCCAAGAACTATTTGCTTATCTGTGGAGTTTCCACTACTCTTCCTGCCTGTGAGTCAAATGGGTGCTGATATAGAATAAATGGGGCTGCACAGAACTTTGTGGCTTACTGAAGTCATCACATAAATTCCATAGCTTGTACACACAACACACACACACACACACACACACACACACACAGAGACACACACACACAGCGAGAGAGACAGAGACAGAGACAGACAGAAAGACACAGAGATGCAGAGAGACACAGAGATGAGGGGAGAGAGAGGGAAGAAGGGAGGGAGCGAGAGAGCAAGAGAGAGTGAGAGGGAGAGAGAGCAACAGAGACAGAGAGGGAGAGAGAGAGAGACACAGAGAGACACTGAGGAGAGAGAGAGGGAGAGAGGGAGCGAGAAAGCAAGAGAGAGCAAAACCAAGAGAGAGCATCAGAGAGAGAGAGAAAGAGAGAGAGAGAGAGAGAGAGAGAGAGAGAGAGAGAGAGAGAGAGAGAGGAGAGGAGAGGAGCGCCATGCTTATGTTATGGTTTTCAAGTACTCCACTAAGGGCAGAAAATGGAAGGAGAGAGGAGGTGGGAATACAAGGAAAGAGGGAAAAAGAGAACATCATATAATGGAAATGTGAAGAGAAGGAAAGGAGATGAGAGGAAAGGGAGGGAGAACAAGGCCAGAGGATGGCAGAATTCCTAGAGAAAAAAAGAAAAAAAAAAGCAAGAGGGAAAGTTGCCAAAAATAAATGAAGGGAGACTTAGGAAGCAGGAGAAAAGGACTGGTGAAGTAGATGCAGCTGGAATAGAGAACTAAAGGAGCTAATAGGAATTGGAAAGGGGCTTGGAAAGACTGAGTTAAGCAGGGTTTGGACGGGACTGCAGGGTTGTCTAAATGATAATGGTATTTGACAGTTTGATACGTATTTATAACTGTTTCCAACTCTCTCTGAATACTATATAGGATTATCCGGATTTTCTAGGGTTTATCACCACAGGCATGTAGGATTAGCAGCCTGATGAAGTAAAGAATCAACCCAGTCCTTCAGCTTCCATACAACTCTTCCCAAGTTCCCTGATCATGGTACATAAAATACAAATGCATGTCTGTGTGTCTATGCATATTTTTCTCTACATGTGATTATTGTATCACTTTCTGAAGTTATTTATTGAGGATTAAAACCCAGAAAGGTACAATACACAAAAAATTTCCTATTAGCAAGTATTATTAAGCTCTTTCTGTGTGTAAATCACTGAGATTTCGGTGTTTCTGTTTTGTTTTGGTGTATGTGTGTGTGTGTGTGTGTGTGTGTGTGTGTGTGGTGTTTTATTTTAATTACAAGCTTTCTCCCTTCTTTATGCTCCCTCCACACCCCCAGCTCTCCTTCAAATTCATGGTCTCCTTCCTAAATATAGTGTTACTTGTATGTATGTTTTCAAGTCTGATAGTTTGACAATGGACAACTAATTGGTGTGCTCTTCCCTGGGGATGGACCCCTCTCCACTCCTAACTTTACTCAGTTGCCTGTAGTTCTTTGTGTGGAGTTAAGGCGTCATGGACCTTTCCTCAGGCAGTTTGGCTTGTTTGTTGGTGTCCTTGTTGAACTCACATCCAGGAAGTCACGTTGATAAGACTTTGCAGATGCAGATTCTGATGTTACTAGGTGGCACAATCTCACCCCCAAACCCTGATCCTCTGGCTCTTCTACAGTGTTCCCTGAGCCTTAGATAAGGAATGTTTTACAGACACCCATTGGGGACTGGGTTTCAACAACTCTGCATTATGATGGTTGTGGTTTCTGTAGTGGTCTTCATGTTCTGCAGAGTTTCTGTGATGATGCCTAGAGACTACATTCATCTGTTAATATATGGAGAAATGTTGCGTATATGTTGTTGTTTGGAATTACTGTTTTAGTATATTTTATATTTAATTATATATATATATAATATATATATACATATATATATATATATATATATATATATATATATATATGTTAGTATACTTAGTAAACTAATGATTGAAATTTCCCTCTAATAACTATGATTATCCTAGCATTTGGTTAGCTCAGTTTCCAGCACCCATCAAGGTACTTCTTATTGAGTAGGTTTTAAGTCCAATTAGAGACTGTTAGTTTCTGCCATAGGGTTATTGTGTCGTGCTCACTGTTAATGTCGTTCATAGGCATCATAGCTGGGTGACACTGTTGACTGACTCCTTCCTTGGGAAGCTTGCATGGCCAGTGAACTTTTTCTTTTTTTTTTAAGTATAGTCTCCTGCTTCTGGTATCTGAGAATCCAGAATATAGCGTATGTGGTAAGTGGTATATTAATAGAACACTTAGAGCTAGCTGGATCATGTTACCAGAAAGCAACTTAGTTTCCAGAGGAAACAACAAGTCTGTTCCCTAAGTAAAGATGATTGGACACTATATAAGCAAGGGCTGACAAGAGGGAGAGGAGCTGGAAGGAAATAAAGAGCTACACAGGCTGTAGTAATGACAGAGTGGAAGAATAGTTACTCTCTTTCCTTGTGCAGACAAAAGATTGAAAGAGCTGAGAGATGATGGAGTATTCCTGGAGTAGAATCATGGGATGAAGGGACTTACATACCTGCTAGGGACTTAGGAATCTATGTCAGGACAATAAACAGACATAAAAGTGGTTCTGGAAAGAACACTAAAAATTAAAGTTATTTTCTATAAGTTCCTGTTGGGGAAATATGTGAAAATGCAATGAAGAAGCTCTTATAGGAGCCTGGGATATAGAAGCTGGTGGTCTGGGTCAAGGTAAGATAACCTTGGTTGGTTCTCAAAACATTAACTTGCATCTTCAGAGGTATATAATTATTGTCCAGATTTGTAAAGATTAGGTGATAACACCTAAGCTCTCTATAAAGCAGAGATCAGGAAGCAAAGGGATCAAAAATGAATTACATGTCACCTTTTAACATGATAAAGTATCAATCCTTAACAACAATTTTTATTTATTGAATTATATAGGCTGGTGTAGTCTTGTCTTTCATGATACAGAAAAATGAACTTTAAACAAATTCAGTACAGATTTACTGAAATTAATAATTGAACTTGAGTGAGTATAAAGGGATGAATAAATGAGCAAAGAAAGTGAATGAATGAGACAAAAATTAATGAAGAACAGACACAATGAAATTTAAAAATGTTTTTATTGAACTATAGTAACACTGCCTCTCCTTCCTTACTTCTCACTAGCCTCTCCCAAATAGCCTCCTTCCAAGCCCACCTGCACCCACTTCTCATGTCTACTGCTTAGTTTTCTTTAATTCTTATTGTTATATTGTGTGTTTGTGTATGTGTGTGTGCACAAGTAAGTATTACCTGCTGAGTCCATTTGAATTGTTGTTTGGATGTATATGGTTTCAGGGCTGACCACTCTGCATGAGACAGCAAATCTCTGGAAGGGGGCAATTAATTCTCTTTCTCTTGGCAATCATTAGTTGACTATAGTTCATTGTCTAGGAATGTGACCCCATGAAAAATTTCCCCTCCCATGTTAACATATCCATTGATAATGATGATGTTTTAGCCTTGTTTATGCAGCCATTTCTAGAAGACGCTGTTTCCTGGTCTTCTAGCTATTACAAACTTTTCACACCTTCTTTTGTGATATTCTCTCAACTATAATTTCAGGATCTTTGATATATATACATGTGTGTCTGTGTGTGTGTGTGTGTGTTGGAACTGTGAGCCCCATGATCTGTAGCTCTTTGCATTGTGTCCAGTAATGGTTTCCACACGCTATAAGGAAGCACTTCTTTCATAAGAGGAGGTAGTGGGTATGTAGCACAGAGACATACATATATGCATACATATATGCACACATATGTATATGTATATGAAAGTCAAGCCTCTTGAACTGTCAATGCTCTCTACAAGAACCATAGAATAAAATAAAAGCCCAGTACCCGGCAAAACAATTCCTTTTGACTAGTCCCAACTAGTTTAAGCAACTCCCCCAAATGATATAATCTTTGGTTGCCCTTCAGGGGTTGAGTATGGAGCCCTATGATCAAAGACAGCACATACTTAGGGCACAGGACTAAGATGGTTTGAGCTGCATCTGACCTAAAAGCCTCTTTCCTACAGTCTAGCTTCCATGCTTCCAGAAAATACTATGCAAGCTGGCAAGGGAGGGAAGGTATTATCAGTCCTACCTAGCTGCAACACCTATGAAGACAATACCAGCATGGCAAAATATTCGTAAAGATGCAAGAAGTGACACTCGCATATCAGCTGTATCCAACATCTATTTAAATGGACTTATGGACTACTTCTCTGGAAAAAAAAATTGCCTGGTACTGAAATCATAGCCGGCTACCTAGGGCTACTGAGGTCATGGATCTTAGGAAATAATCTACTGTTGCCACTTTGCTAGACCAACATAATTCCTCAATATATTCTAAAATTTATATTTTCAAATGCATTGTTTTTGTTGTCAGGAAAATTTTCATATGCCTACACATGCGAGGCTATATAAAATGTTATCTGACAAGAAAAGGTCGTGAGTGGAAAGTTTAAGAAGCCCTGATTTAGAGCAAAACTGCCATTTGACACTATTCATTCTGTCCTTACATCAATGTGCATGTGACTTATATTTATACTGCACTTTGATTTCTTTTTTTGGTCTACCTTTATTTATTTGGTCCTTCATTTCTTCTCTATGGATGTTTAGTCTTCTTCATCCTCAATTGCATTGGTAATCAGACAGAGGTCAAGGCATGGACATAAGGGAGAAAATGGCAGTTGTGATCTACCCTCTTCATGTCTTAGTCTGACAAACAGTATCTCTTGATGAGCACATTTGTGGCTCCATATTGACTTCTCCAAGATACAGTGTCCTGGAGCAAGGATACAATACACAGTTGGCCTCTCTAATATCTCCTTCACTAAGAGACATTCCTATAACTCAGATTGCTGCAACACATTGCCTAGATAAATTCCCTTGAGACAAGTTACATCCTGAGATATTCAGTTACCATATGGGGAACTAATGTCGTCCTTCAAAGCAAAAGTTGATGTTTCTGTGCTGACTTTCTGCCACTGACAAATAGCTAAGAGAAACAACTTATAGGGAGAAAAACCTATTTTGACTCACTATTTTAGTGGATTTAGTCCAGGATCAACTGGCTCCATTGCTTCTAAACCTGTATTGAGGCATCATGTCAGAAAGCATGGTAGAGGAATCTGTTCTATAATTTTATAAGTCATTCGTACACAGAAATAAACATATATTTCATGGCAGCAATGGAACAGAGAGTGAAAGGAAAGGGACCAGGGACAAGATACACCCTAAACAAGTGAATTCTCAGTGAGCTACTTACTCTACCTGGTCCCTACTTCCTAATTACTCATCCAGCTATGAATTAATGTATAGATTAGGCTGGGAAATTAAAGACCAGTTCAAGTCTCAAGACATTCACCCAGATTCTGCTTCTTAGAATTTCCCAAATAAGGTCCAAGTTCCAGTGTAATTCAAGGTACTTCTAAAATCCAGACTCAAAACAAGTAGCAAGCAAATGAAAGAACCTAGGCAGCTTGGCAGATACCCAACTAAGATGTGCGATGTATTGCCCCCAACAATTCCTTCCTCTAAAGAAACTTTTTCGTGTGATTTTCTTTGTCTTTTGGCTCTATGTACTGAACAGTGGGTAAATAAAATGAAGGCCTGCTGATTAACTTCTAGGTGATGCATTCTGAACCACGTTTTTGGTAAAAGTCTTCTTTGTTTCTTAGGGGGTGATGACGTCTACCACGGGATGCTTAGCAGCACTGTTATTTTTACCACTAGATAATTCTCATTCCTTTGATGAACAAAAGCCAGAAATATTTCCAAATATTACCAAATATTCTATGTAACGCCAAGCTACCCCAGTGAAGAATCTCTGCCCCAGAGTCAAGGTACTCAGCTAAAGCCAATGCACTCACTAGATTGTAGAAATGCTATTGTTTGAAGTACTCGAATTTGGAATATTATCTGAAATGTTAACACAGCAGAAAAAGTTCAGCCATGCCTCCAGCAGCATTGAATGGCTGGACACTCATTGTTTATTCATTAAATAATTAAATGCATTCAATACTGAAACAGACATTTCCCCAGTCAGTGGTTATGCAGAATCTATCCCTTAGGGCCTTGGAGGATGACAGTACATGAGTAAGTGAGATTTTTTTTTTTTTAGATCGTTTCATATGATGAAAAGAAAATTTGGAAACTCAGATACAAGGTAAGGAGCCAGTTTTAAAACAATTATATAGACTAAACACATTATATTTAGGAATATATTCATATATATATGTAATCAAATTACAATGTCAAAAGCAAGCAAATAAGAGAAAATTTAAAAAAGGAGTAACTATATCAAGATGATTTCTGAGGATGAAATAAAGCAAATATTAAAGAAAATTTTGAGGAAAAGTGGGGGGATTTTGTTAGTAGTTGGTAGAGAGGAATAAATAATATTTTTGTTTCCTTAAGGAATACTTATGACAGTTAACCTTTGTTGGCAGTTATGGTATAGTTGGCAAATTAGACATGGAAAATAAAAATGAAACAATTATTTTTTCAGAAGATTATAGCAAAAAACAAATTTTGGTTGGATTTTTGGATATATGAAATTCTCATATATGAAATTCTCATAGGAAATAGAAAATTTTTCTATTTTTCACAAGAAAAATGTAATATATGCTCATTAAAATATTACTGATGTAAGAACTGTATCATTCAACATGTTTGGGCATACATTCTACATAACCAATCTATAGACTCATTCAACATATGAGCTAATACAGTTTATTGTTGCTGCTACTTTATTATACCTTAAATTATAACAGCCCCTTATACAATAAAATAATGCACTCTTTGAATTTAAAAAAACAGACTAGAATTTAAACAGTGTCTTATTATTTGCTTGAACTATTCAATTGCAATTTAATAATAGTAAAAAGACTAAATTTATGATACTTTTACTTATAAGAAATCTCTTGTTCACAAGCCACCACTTCTTTCTTCATCTCTTCCTTGCTTATGTTAGGACCTGTAAGAATGCATCTGCAGAAGCTCTAAATTCTGACTTCTCATCTCAGGTGTATCTTTGTGCCAATACTTTATAAACTGAAATCTGTTAAGATTTCACCTTGTTATTTTAAAAGTAGGGATGACATTTGGCATAGATGAATATTATCATAATTAAGTATAAGGATAAGTTAATTATAAGGATGTAATATTTATAATTCTACTACGTTATTTTGTAATGAGAAGGACCACAAGCATAGTAAATTTGGAGTATCTTTGCCATTTTGCATGTTTAAAAAGATGCAAGATTGTTTGTAGACTACAATGCAAATAATGTCAAACTAAGAAAACAATAAACATCTACAAGTCTAATTAAGAAAAGAATTCACAGATATGGACGTTGATTTAATAAATATATACATCTCTTTGTGTTGTTTTATAATCTTTATGTAATTAATATTTAATTTCTTAATAAAAGATACTTTAGAGGAAAAACAAAAGCAAAAACTTTAAATTAATGAAAATGTTGTGGATAAACTAGTTACTAAGAAAAATAAATGATGGAATAAAATAATATTTCTTTTGTAGATTTTCAACCTTCCTACATTGAAAAAAAATAGAGCTTACAGGTGCCTATATATTTCTCTCAAAATATGGATAGCAGTGCTTTGGAAATAAATTAATTATGATAACAATAATAATGCTGAACAATATGATAATGTAGTTAAATCATCTTCCTAGCAAACGTATGGTGAAAATGTCAAGCTGGAAATACATATTACCCAGTCTTTACCTCAGCTTCATTATTTTTCTACTGGCTTCTTATAGGTATTACATAAGACCCAGAAAAACAAATATCAGGTGTTTGCTCTCCTTTGTGGAGGGATGTTAGATTTTAATGTTCTAATCACCTGAGTTTCATTTAGAAACCACACAGGGGATGGGAAATTAGTAAAAGCACCAGGGAATTCTTTTAATGGCAAAATGATAAAATTCAGTGTTAATAAATGCTTAAAAGGACTAATGGATCAGAAGAGTTAAACTGGGATGTGGGATGATGGGACAAAATAGAAATATGTCAGGATGAATAATTCTAAAAACCCTGAAAAAAGTCATATGGAATTCTAACTACTACTGTAGAAGAGAGAGTTAAATGTAGTTATCCTATAAAGGGGCAACAATTTCCTTCTATATAACACAGGCTTACAAATTAAAAGTCCAAACCTATGAATGAATTTTCTCTTTTGAAGTTGTTGAGCAGTAAGGTCCCAAACTTCCCTAAACAGTACAGGCTATTGCCAATACTATAGTCACCAACAAGACCTTGACAGTAAGACCATGTTTATGATGATAACATATACTTGGGTCACAAAACAAAAATATGGAAGCTTCATCCCCATTGGCTAGCTTTGATAGAGCTGGAAGCTGCTATGCACATTACCAGGGAAGTTTGGACCTAAATGTAACATCTATACTGTACCCTCTTCTCCCAAGGCTCAGAAGTCATCATGAAAGAAGGAAGGAATGATTTGAGAACAAAGACATTAAATGAATGTATAGAAAACAGTATCTTTCAGATATAGCTGAGAAGCTGTGCATGTGAACTCACACAAGTTGTGATAGTATACACAACTAGTGCAGTTGCAAGCCAAACATTATCTAGAGGAGTGGAGGTCTACAGGAAGTCAAATCCTTAGTCAAGGAACTATCAACAATTTGTACCTGCTGGGAGACTAAAAGTTCATTTTTGTTTGCTTGCTTTTTTAAGAGTGTTGCCATTAGTAGTTAGACACTTCTCCAGTAGAAAGCCATACATCCATAAATAAATGGGTAAAAAAGCAAAAAGGACATAAAGTTGAGTGGTAGGAAATAGAGTATGGATTGGAAACGAGTCAGGGGAGAAGATGTATTCTAAACATATTGTACTAAATTTTCAAAGATACAATCAAAACCACAAATCACCAAAAATGTACCACTTACTATACTGTAATTAACAAGTATTCAGAATTCTTTGGTCCTCATTATTGTCAAACAACACAGTCAAGAATTATAATCTTTTCCACCTTATTTCAAAGCCCAAGATTTATTCTAATTCTTTAAAATGTGATCTGTAGCTTATTAATAGTCATTGTGTCTCTTATCAACTAGTTTGTTTGATTGAATGTATCAATTAAGAACCCTCTTTAATTCTTCTTCTAGATCATAAGTCTGAAGAAAATCACCCGGAGCCACTTCTTTTTCTTTCCCTCTCCCTCTCTCCTCTCCTCCTCTCCCTCTCCCTCCACTCTCACTCTCCTCTCCCCTCCTCCCTCTCCCTCTCCCTCCTTCCTCCCTCTCCCTCTCCCTCTCCTCTCTCCTCTCCCTCCATCTCCATCTCCCTTTCCTTCTCCCTCTCTAAAAAGACAATAGTGGCCCAGTTAATTAAAGAGATGGAGTTTGGAGCAACTAAAGTGACTAGAATCTGTGGGAATGAGACTTATGCAAAAAAACAAAATTATATATTTTTATATGAACCATCTCAAGTCTTTGTCTGAATGCTATTAGCTGCATTTAAGGTGATCTATGGGGCAAAAAAACCAACAAGTTTAGAAAGATGTGAGTTGCAGAAATTTCTCTAATTCCTGTCCCAGGACTGGGGCTAGAATTTCCAGGCTGAAGTATAATTGTACTCTGTCTAAACAAAGTAAAGAAAATTGTTGAAAATTACACCATTCAGTAGAAATTTCAGAAGGCTGTCACTTCAACTGTGCATGAAAATAGCACTGGAAATCAGGCCACTTTGAAAACACCTGAGAAAGTTAAGCTATATGTTACATTGCTGTTGAGCATATAAATTTCCATGTTCTTAAAAAAAAACAACAAATCTAAGAAAATGTAAGTATAATTTCACAATGTACAGTATTCACAGGCAACACCTGTACTTATTTTTCTACCCACAAAGAAGGAAATTTATAAAAATGTCATTCCAATTAAAAAGGAAAAGAAATGAACTAACAGAAAGTAAGTTTTAGTTGTGTACATATATTGGCAGTAGCCAGCAGTGTTCTAATTGGACATAAGATCTCTATCTTAGTAGAAGGGAAATAGTGCCTGGTAATGGAAACCTATCCAACTCGTGTAATCATAGAGGAGAACTTTCTATATCCACTTTACTGAACTAGCATAGTTTCAACTATACATACATCCTTCCACCCCACATAAGTGTAACTCTCACCCCTCATCACTAAAGCATCTCTTGGCAGAACACTGATATCATTACAAAATAGAACTAATCACAATAAATACAAAAAGAGACCAAACTGACCAACTGATCATGGGGTAGCTAGACCCAGTGGATATATCTACAACATGACTCCTGTACGTAAAGCTAAGGGAACATCATGAAAGAGAGGTCAAAAAACCTAAGAGGACCAGGAAGTCTATTGATAGATTATGTCTACTAGACATGACCTGCAAGCTACATGAATGATACCTCAACAAGATGGCTGCTTAAATAGGTTCTGAACAGTGACAATACCAAAAACCGTACTAATATAGAATTGAGAATATCACTAGTCACCAACCATACAGAAAAAGAACTAAAGGCAGCTAAGAAGAGCTGAGAGATGGAAAATTAGTTGTCCTCAGAAATCACCTAATTGTTTATCCAATTCCAAGTGATGGATACTGAAATCACACATACATTCAACACTAAACTGATTTTGCAGGTTGTATTTAAATATGTACTCATTTATACACATTTGTAATAGTAGCAATTAAAGTAAAGAGACTAGGAGCTTGAGACAGAGTGAGGAAAGTGTATGAAGGGTTGGATGGAAGATATAACTAGATTTTTATTTTAAAGTATAAAAATAGATAATAAATAATAAAATGCAGTGACATTCTAGAGTCACACATGTTAACAATCATAATGAGTCACTCATTTTCTTCATGTTGCTGTACCCTCTGTCTGAATTCTGTTTTATTGGCCTTTAATGTGACTTCTACTGGCTGCAATTATACTTTGTCATAAAATATTTTCAGAACTTCTGAAATTTATGAACAACTTAGGTGGAAAAATAATATTTTTATAGCAGTTTCTAAGGCATTAAATAATTTTTTTTTTCTCAATGGACTGTCTTGTTGTAGAAGGAATTATTTAAACCCCAAATTTGTTAGGGGTAAATCTCTTACCGATGGAGACCAGTCAAGGAAAGCACAACTTGATAACTATGGGTATAAATTGCACGCCTAGATTGGGCAGATTTACACTACACTACTCTAACCCCTTATGAGATCCCTTATAACGTGCAGTATTATCCAGACCGTGTGGTTGTCCAGCTCCGTTGTCACCTTCCTTCTACCGCTGGCTTCCTTCTGCTTCAGCTTCCTCCTGCTTCTCCTCTGCTTCTCTTTCTGCTTCTGCTCTCCCGGCGACTCCCTCTCTTCTGCTTCTGCTCTGCCTTTTATATCGAATTCCTCTCACTCTCTCCTCCACTAAGCCTTTTTCTCCGTCTCCCCTTCTACTGCCCAATCTCTGGCTCTAGTCTTTATTTTACAGGTTTTAATTGGACAGGTTTACAAGATGTCCTCTGTGTACAGATTCAATCATCCTCTGCAGCCCCTCCCAGAAGGGTGGAACTAGGATCAAAATACAAGGCTGGGGCTATCCACAACACTGTCTCTTGATTTACATATATGTTTATATCCTTCCTGAGGAAGAAACACTAGAAGATATGAAAGGAAAAAACAGATATCTTCTAGTGTTTCTTCCTCAGGAAGGACAGGATAAGATTAGTATATATCAGTACAAACATATATAAGACATGTATTTAAATAAGAATACAACTTTGATTAAGTTGATGAAATAAATTTAAAATGAAAATAAAAAGCTGGATACAGTCGGACAGTGGTGGCACACACCTTAAATACCAGCACTTGGGAGGCAAAGG
Organism: Mastomys natalensis; assembly: GCA_021653895.1. Taxonomy (NCBI): domain Eukaryota; kingdom Metazoa; phylum Chordata; class Mammalia; order Rodentia; family Muridae; genus Mastomys; species Mastomys natalensis. The sequence goes on along the minus strand of JAJTUV010001322.1, from coordinate 36,095 downwards.
CAGGCAGATTTCTGAGTTTGAGGCCAGTCTGGTCTACAGAGTGAGTTCCAGGACAGCCCAGGCTATACAGAGAAACGCTGTCTCAAAAAAACAAAACAAAACAAAACAAAAAACAAAATGAACAAACAAAAAAAAGCTGGATACAGTAGAACTCCTATAATTCTATCACTTCTGGAGAAGTGGATGCAGGATGATTGGGAATTATAGGCTAGCTTCAGCTACATGTAGAGTTTATGGCTAGCCTAGCTACATGAGGTCATACCAAAAATGACCACAAATGCCACTTTTTGGTACATTTAATATAGAATTGCTAGGTAAAATGCTAGATTCTGAGTTAAATATGTCCCATGAAACTTCTGAAACATGCAGATACTTTTAAAATTCCTTGAGGCTAAGAATGTAACTCTCTTAGTGGAATGATTGCCTGTAATCAAGTGTTCAGGGGAAGGTTGAGGCAGGAGGTTAGAAGTTTGAGTTCATCCATGACAAAGTGGGTTGTAGGACAGACTGAGCTACATGAGGCCTTACCACCAAAAAGCCTTCGTAAGCATTTTTTATAAGTCCTCAAGGAGTGAGGCTTTATGAGACTTGCTTCCCTCCATGACAAGATGTTGATGGGCCCAATTGTGTGCTGGTCTTGTAAAGGTAGCAACAGTGACTGATATCAATAGTGCATCATACACATCACATCCAGAAGTCAGCATTCCACAACACCCTATCCCTTCTCCCACCTCTTATAGTCTCTCCTACATCACTATAGTGTCTAAGCCTTGAAGAGTGTGATATTGATACTGATGATGCGAGTTAGTCTTTGGCCAACTTGACAAAATCCAGAGTCATCTGAGAAGAAACATTGGATGAGAAAATGCCTCCATCAGACTGACCTGTAGGTAAGCCTATGGGACCTCCCTTTCATTGACAACTGATGTAGAAGGACCCACAGTGTCAATGCCATTCCAAGGCAGGTGATCCTGGGATATATGAGGGGAAAAAACAGTAAGGAATCCAATAGGCAGTGGCTCTGCTTCAGTCCCTGTCTTGAGAGTCTTGTCTTGACTTCTTGTTCTTAATTGTCTTCATAAATACTACAAATATAAGCTGAAATAAACATGTACTTCCCCACATTACTTTTGGTGATGGTGTTTATTACAGCGTGACAAACCAAATGAATGTACTTGCTTATAATTAAGCATTTAACAACTTACACTCGTTGTATTGACCAGTCATAACTCTGTATAGTTACTGACACCCAAATCTGTCCAAAAAATCAAATTAGTATTCTCTATTATGATAACTTCATAACAATTCTTGCCTAGAAATACAGGATAACATAGGAACTAAGAACAGAATGAGTTAAAGCTTTATTTCTGAAATTCTTAAGTGTTCTAAGTTCTGCTACAAGTCTTATATAGGAAACGACAATTTTTTCACAAGAAATGAAAAATATTTAAATGAGTGAAAAAAATACATTCATATTCAATCTTGGCAAGGCTAAAATTCCTCTCAGAAAATCTATAAGTTCAAAGTAGTTGCTAGCAAAATGAAAGAGGTGGATATTTTTATAGAAATGAAAAAAAAGATGTTTTTAAAATTTATCTTGAAATACAATTTACACAAACTAAACCCATTGTGGAAAAAAGTAACCAAGTAAAAGACGCTCATAAGTTCAATTCAAACCTTACTGTAATTGTACAGGAGGAATCAACAGTGTAGAACTGGGGGTGGGCTGGAAATCAAAGGAACAGAGTGTGGAGTTCAGAAGTCAAGTCTTAGATCTATAGTTTCTGATATTCATAAAAGGTGTCAAGGTCCTTTTATAGGAGAGAAGAGTCTTTTCAACAATAGTCATAACTGGAAATCCCTATGTAAAATGATGACATTACACCTTTAGTTCATATGACTCATAAAGTTAACTCAAAATAAATAACATGAAAATTGGGAAGTGTCTAAAACTAAAGAACTTTTAGAAGAGCACAAATTGGAATATATATAAATTCCTTGAACTCAGAGAGATCCTCCTACCTCTGCCTCCCAAGTAAAGGCACCACCATGTCTGTCAGGAAAACTGTTCTTGAGTTAGGAAAAAATTCTGAGATACAACAAACACAGCATGATTGTTAGAGAAAAGGAAGCTAAGATGTGTTAGACATGTCATGAGAATTAAATTGTTTGTGCTTCAGAATACCCTAGAAAATAAAAGAAATTAAAATACAGGTCAATAGATTGGGAGAAATTGTCTCCAATTTATATATCTAACTAATATAGATAAATTCCCTATTCCCATCATATATAAAGAAACCTTAAAGCTTACAATTGAAAACGAAACAACTGGGAAGAATCAGATTGCGTCCTTTGCACACTCACAGAAACCCACATATACACATAAAACAAACAATTATGTGAAAGCTAAGTAATTTTATCTGTTTTCAGGAGGTTGAATGCTACATGCCTCCAACATCTCTTTAAACTCTCTGTAGTGCTTATTTCCAATATTGTTTTTCAGTGCTTATTATATCCTGCTTTGTCATTGTCCTTATATGTGCATGCCTGGAAAAGATCATTAAGCAGTATTTTATAATTCTTCATAAAGGAAAAGTCTGGTACAGTTTTTTTTTTTTAATAGCACATAGTGGCTATCAAATTGTCATGATTAGAGAATGAAAAGAAAGTAATAGGCCCTCAATTAAGTATCACACAAATGAATACAGAATGGAAAAACTATCAAACTTGTCCTTTCATATCTACAAATGGGAAGTTTTAAACATCTTTTGCTGATAACTTTTATTCCTAGAAAATTCCATTGAGCACCATTATAGAGAATTGACCATTTACACACAGTTCTTGAAAGTTGTATTCCACTTAACTTAATTTTTTTTTTTTCTTGAAAATATCTATTTGGTGCTTACTTGAGTAGGATTTAGAATCAACTTCAAATTCTAATGTACATTCTGAAGCAGCTGAGACTGCCTTTGGTCAATCTATGAAACACTGAGAAATCAGAGAACTAAATATCAAGTCAGAGGTACCAGAAAAATGTCACAGCTGAGGATTCATACTGTTTGGCCATGGCACGTAGTCTATCAAATCAATTATTTTCAATCTGATCATTTTTAAAATTCATGTGTAGCCAAAGAGTAAAACATAATGGCTCTCTGAACCAAATGTGCATACAAAGCAAATAAGTAGTTATTAATTATGCATGGCATTACATACCAATTATTTGTGAAGAAGCCTGAGAGTGTTATAAATATGATCTCATTAGTTTTCTCAAATTCTCCATGAGCATCAGAGGTAATCATTATTATCTCTATGTTTAACATATTACTATACTAATAAATACCATGTCCACTATTATACTTTGCTATTTGGAAGGCTTACAACCCCTGTGATTTTAAAATCAAGGTCTCCTCTAAGTAACTAAGAAAGACTTTTATGTGCTATGAGAAAGTCTAAAGGCTAATGTCACAATCTCTGCCCCCTTGTGGCTGATACACGAAGGTGCTGCAGGCAGCTTTGTGGGCCTCCAGCCACTGTTAACTCCTGTAGCAGTGAAGATGAGTCAGTTCCAGCTGCTTCTTCATGGGTGCTGAACTCCCATTGCTACTGCCTAAGAACACTATTTTATATTAGGAATTTTAGTGTTTATATTGGAGTGTTACTAATTTAAACAACAGATAGTGATGGCTTGAAAAAACTGCAAAAGTGGACAAGGGGAGGGGGACAAACAGAGGGAGAAAAATATATAGTCTGAGAGTACCATCTCTTTGATCCAAAAATGGTCTCCAGCTGTACAGACTCCATGAGAGCAACTGATTAAGGAAAATAACCCCAGTAACTAGAGACTGAGAAAAACTCTACTTCAGAGAGTCAGCAGAGCCATTTTCTTGTCAGAGTATGCTCACTTCTTGTAGGACAAATGGGACTTATCATATCTGTACCCCTAAGTTATTGAATTCAGGTTTTTTTCTATTGAGAATTAACACCATCCTCAAAAACCCTTATTAATCATATGTAATAAATGATGTTTCTATTTTTGGGAATTGATTTCTCATGATTTTGTTTTTGTTTTGGCACTCACTCAGGACCAAACTCAGGCGCTGAGCTAGATGCATTCCAGTAACCCTTAACTTTCTTTTAACACTACAACTAGAAGGATTGTTTCTGGTATCAGGAAGATCTACCACATCCAATCAAAACAAGAAGCTTGATCCTCTTCCTTCCAGTTACTCCTATGATCCCTTTAACTACTATCATTTCAGAGAGGAAGAGTACTAACACAAAGACACAAAGATGTCTTAGATGCCTAGTGATGCAGAGTCAGCATGAAGAAACAAAACCAACAGTTCCTGTTTTAGAAGCTTCACTGCGGAGTGATGTTTGCCCTAAGTCTGTTTTTACTGCCTCCTTACAAGGTACTCAGGTGACCACTATTGCTTTATCTTCACCCTCCATGGATTGCAACCTCTATCATAGAAGCTCAGTAGGTTTGTAAGTAGCTGAGTATATGTTATGAGCCTTTTAAAATTGGTTTATTTAAATATATGTTATTATGTCTGTCTTAGTTAGGGTTTCTATTGTTATATAACACATAACCAAAAGCAACTTGGGGAGCAAAGAGTTTATTTGGCTTACACATGCTAGTCATGGTCTATCATTGAGTGCTATAGGAGGTACTCAAGACAGGACATGCACCCTGGAGTTGTGGGGGCAGGAACACTATGGAGGAGTGCTGCTTACTGGCTTGCTCCACTTGGTTTGCTTAACCTGCTTTCTGATACCATCTAGCATCAACTGCCCAGGAGTGGTATCTCCCACAGTGAGCTGGGCCCAATCAAATAATTGCCCTACAGAGTTGCCCACAGGACAATTCTATGGAGGTGCTCTCTCAGTTCATATTTCCTCTTTCCAAATATGTGTAGGTCTATGTTGAGCACTGTTATTTCTTTAATAACTTCACAGAAATAATGGCAAAAATTGTGGTCATGTTTACGAATTAAAGAAAAAATCTCTTTCATTTGATATTTATGTTTGGTTGGTTTAGAAGTTTGAATGGATCTTTCTGTGTAATCCAAGCTGACCTTAAATTCACGACAACCCTTTGCCTCAGCTTCTCAAGTGTTAGGGTTGTAAATATACACATAATAAGTGATGTTGTGAGAATAAAAAATTAAAAACATCTTGAGACATAGAACAAAAAATTCATGGTCAGCAAAGACCACCAACAACTTGTTAAAATTAGCCATAATAATAGTAATTTTGAGCCCCTTCAGGGGCAGAGTGACCAAAAACGAAAAAAAGAAACAAGGACGGAAAGACATACAAGTCTAAACAAGCAAATGAGTAATGGGTCATCTGGTACTCTTGAGTCCGAGGATTCATGGTCAAAAATAACTAGTCTACGCAAATTGCTGATGTTTAAAATATCCAATCATGTGTAACCGCGCCAAATCTTCCCGCTCTTCCCACTCCTACCTATAAAAGTTCTAAACTTTCTGAGGTCTTCGTCGAATCCTCTGTCTCCTGCGTGAGACACGAGGGCCCCTCACTATTAAACTGCCTTTTGCTAATTGCATCAAGACAGGTCTCTCGTGAGTCCTTGGGTGGTGAGCGCTTATTCCCGGATCAGAGTGAGAGACTCCCCCTTGTGAGGTCCTTTCAATGTTTCTATTTATGGGAATTGCTTTCTCATGATTTTCTCATCATGCCTATATCTACTCATGCTTTCCTTCCTCCAAATTGTTTCTAACATACCTTTTGTGTTATGCATTCCATCACATACTAAGTATATATCACAGAGTCATACACGCATAACTCATATCTTTCTAGATTTGATAGTCTATAGAAAGAAGCATAAATAAAACAAAGTAATTATTACACATGTTGCTCAAGGTGGGCTTTACTATGTTGCAATAGTGAATAGTGTCAAATCTCAAAGATTTGTCCTCTTTGTGAATTTTGCTCTATGTAGTATTGCAAGAAGACCCTGTACACCATTGCCACTCAATGTTTTAGCTTAACAAAGTTTAGTGTAATGATTACCACAATTTAAAAGATCAGTTAAACATTCTAGAGATGGGGACTACAGTAGAAACACTCTGGAAAATAACTCTATATGAAGTTTTGGAATTGAATCAGTGATAGGAAGTCAGATTGATTTGAACCACGAAACATAAGTGAACATTCTGATACAAGCACAATTTAAAACACAAAAAAGAGCTAAAAAAAAAAAAAACAAAGGACAATATGGATGAAGCACAGGCAAAGAAAGGAGAACCTGAAATAAGGGAAAGAATAAAGTCTTTCAGGGTGGCATATGCCACAGTTTAAGTTGTGGAGCAAAGAGACCCTTAATTCAGGCAGTAGAATCAGGTGAATTATGCCTACTGGGTGTAATGTAAAGACATGTCAAGAGGAGAATCCATGAAGCTACTGTATTATCAGAGGAAGGAAATCATGAAAAGTGAATAAAAAAAGAGATAAGTAAAACTCAGACTCTCGTTGGTGGTGGTATGAAAAATGGAAGCAATCAGATAAAATAGCTCTGGGAGTATAGGAAAAGAATGAGTCAGGAATGACTCCAAGGCTTCTGATCTGAGGCACTGAGTAGGCGGTGTTACCATTTACAAAGCATATTAAGATGGGAGAAAGGAAGGTTCTATTTGATTATTGTTTTGTTTGCTCCATTTTGTGGCTGGCTGACTGGCTTGGTTGGTGGGGGTGGCTGGATGAAAGTTTGAGAGTTTCATTAAAATGTCAAATTTAAGAAAGCTGGGAGACATCCAAGCACAGATGAAACAGGCAGATATTGAAGAAGGAGATAATATATAAAGAGTTGGGGGAAAGGTGGGGTAGATATGAATAAGTTCACGCCACACACACATATGTATTAGTCAAAAAATAAATAAAAATAATCTAATTTTACATAGTGTGAAGATATATATGGAAATGGTAAATTAAAAGTAACACATCTGCAATTTCAGGTATAAAAGCCAAGAAAAGATGCCACATCACTTAGAAACAATTTAAGGGAGAAAGAAATGTTTATAGCACAACACTTAAGAGCTCTAAAATTTAGACTCTGGAAACAGAACTGGTAGAACAGCTTGGACAGCTACAAAGAATACTTCCATGGAATCTAAGGGCAATGTGTGCCTAACTACAAAAAGAAGGGCAAACTGTGTCAACTTCTCCTGGACAGCAAAATTAGATTAGGGTTGAAAGTGAGATCCATTCATTTATCCACTCAGCACAGGATAATATTCTAGCTTTGATTTTTTTTTCATCCGACAAATGTTTAATGGCTCTTGCCTCCCTGAGTTTTACATTGTGTTGGTACATGCAAGCAATGAAGAAGGAGATGAATGGGACAGTGACTTCAGGGAATGTAAGTGTTGTCAAGAAAGGCAAATGCTAGAGCCAACTAATAATCTAAAAACAGACATGGACCATCAAATTACAATTTAATGTGTAATTATCAACAACACCTGGTTTTGGGCTTTTTTCTTTTTTTCTTGAATGGTCCTGAGTTTCAATAACAATGTAAGCAGAGGCAACAGTGGGAGATCTGCTCCTCCAGTGGAAGAAAACAGTGCTATTTAATGATTGCCTGGCACTTGAGAAAGAACAGATCATTTATTCTATAATGTGTCCCCTTCTACAGATCAGGTGGCTGACAGCCCAGCTCATGGAATGGTCTACTGGTAGAGGGGAGGGGGCAGATAATATGGCTAAGAATCCTGTACTTTTACGCTTTGTCTGAATAGGCACAAGATGTTGCCAGTGATCATGAGGAGTAAGCATGGTTTTCGGAAACCTCAAGTCATGTGAGCTGCCTTCCACAGGCAAAGTCACTCTTCATGGAATCATCTCTCCTACAACTCGTTCATTATTTTTAAGGAGCTAATTCTAGACTGCAACCTGAAAACAGTTGAAGTTTAAGGGGAAATTTGTACCAATTAAAAGTATTCCTCTTATTTCCTTTATAACTGAACAATTAGAATGTACTCCTATCTAATTGCAAGTGATATTTAATCTTTAATTTTCCTCAAGTATTAAACAGAGCCAAATAGTAGTAACCCATCCTGCTGTAGCTTCTTGATGATTCTTCCCCATCTTAGAAAAGACTGCTTTAAGAGTTTTCGCTGTTTTCTCATCTATTATCATTTCCTATAAGGCAAGGATAAAATTTATTCCAAAGACAAACCGTAAATGAAGGAAATAGACAGCATTCCAGAACTGAATGCATATCCTCATCTCTTCTGGTGACAGTTCGAGGTCAGTTTCATTGTAACTATTTTGTCATTCTATCAAAACTATGAGAAGCTATGACATAGAATTATTTTATATCCCATTCCTGTAGAATCAAAATCACCAAGGGGTAAATGCTATCAATTTAGCATCACGCCCATATGTTGAAACATGGTCAAAAGATTGACCCATGATGAACAATGCTTTGGGGAACTGTGAGACAGGCTCCAGGAAAATAGGCAGAGGATCTTTTACCTCGGGTGCATTTTGTTCCCTGGATTGTTCTTGGATATGATGCCTCCTGTGACAAACATTTACATTCAATTTTTTTTAAGACATGTTTAGTCTTGTTGTATGTCAGAACATAGCTATAGAAAACATTGTGATCAATGTGCTCTAAATTTGGATATGGCCTTCTGCATTCCTTTCATGCTTTCCCAGATACAATCTATAATACATGCCAGACAATTTTGTTTAAATTGGTCTATCCTGAGAAATTTTGGGGAAAAAATACTCTGTTACTATTTAGTATGTGCTTATTTGTGTTTATATACATGTTTCTGTGATCATGTTTTTCTGAACTCAAACAACCTTCCTTGGATCATTGCTTTCTTCATTATATTCGTCTATAAAATATGCTAAACTAAAGTAAGATCATCTAAAGCATTAGACTGTAGTGGACCCCATTCTTTCAGGTCTTCAGATCCCAGGTCCAGCAGACAAGATCTGCATAGGTCGGTGAAAATCATAGAGGAGGAAGAGAAAACCATTAATTACTAGGCAAAAGAAGCAATTTCCACTTTGTTTCTTCTATTCCTAGGGTCAGATAATGTGAACCTCAAGAAAAAGACAATGTGTGCCATACAGACTAGTAATCCACTTTAGAAGAAGCGTGATTACATATAAGCTGAGCACAAATCCAATGAGCCAGATGTTCTTCTTTCATCTTTATCTATTTTATCTAAGAGCTGTCTGAACTGACCAATATTCTACAGGAAAATGATTCTAAAGTTAGAAACACTTTCAACGGCATTTAAAGTTTTCTAACCTCATGTAGAAATGCATGTGAACTACAATCCTAGGACAGGAGAAATCAGACTGCCCTTAAATCTCTCCTTCACACTGCATGAATAGGTTCCCTTTCATCTTCTCAGGTGTGAAATTCTACCGAATGAAGATTCATTTGGGTTAACAAGCCCATTTTGAAAGGTAAATAACTCTGAGAGAATTAGTTTAACAATTAGGCTCTTTCTGCAGAGTGCACCAGCTTGCCTTCTCAGATTACTTTTCTCTGAAACCTCATGAAATAATCCCCAGAGTAATGAACATGTGACCAGAATAGAAAGAAAAGGGAAGAGCAATCTTGGAATATGGGAGAGGGGCTAGAAGGGAAGATATGCTTGGGTGGGATGCTAAAATAGCAGAAGCCTTTAAAGCAGACAGAAAGGCTAAGTTGAGAAGAGAGTTAAGGGAAGATAATTATGATTGCCCTAGAAACAAAAGACAAATTGCTTCAATTTGGTCCTTGAGGATCCATGATGGATGTGTGTGTGTGTGTGTGTGTGTGTGTGTGTGTGTGTGTATACGGTGTGTGTGTTATGTTAAATAATACTATGAGCTAGGACACTTATAAACCATTTCTGTGCTATACTTCTGGATGCTGCAAGTTCAAGATCAGAGAACAACTGTTTTGGGCTATAGTGAGGGCCCTCTTTCAGGCCTCTTCCAGATGGCCTACTTCTCATTCTGGTCTCTAGTAACAGACTTACTATGTTTCCTATTATAAGGGCTAGTCCCACTCCTAAGGGTTCTATTTTATGAACTACTAACTCCCAGAGGCACTGCTTCCTCACACGATCACGTTCAGGGAAGAGATTTTAATATAAGAATGTAAAGTCCTGTATATTAATTACTCCTCTTCTAGCTGTGAGAAAGTAACTGACAAGAGCAAACTATGGGAGCCTTGCTTTTGGATTACAGTTTGTGGGGGCGTAGTGCTTCATGATGAGGAACGCATGGCAGCAGGAGATTGCCAGTCACATTGCAGGCACAGAAAGTGAACCAGGAGTGGGGCCAGGCTAGAAAATTTCAAGGATATAGCCAGCAAGATACTTTCTCTAGCAGGGCTCCATCTCCCAAAGGTTCAGTGACCTTCCCAAACAGCGTCACTATTTGATACCAAATTTAAAAGCACATGAGCATACCTGCAGGGATATTTCATATTTGAACCCAAAATAGGCCACACAAATGGGTGTTAGTTACATTCAAACCCAAAACGCACGCATGTACACACGCATGCACACACGCACGAAGTCAGAAGTAGCCTTAATTTCATCTGCCACAGAAGTAAGTCATCCCAGAATATATTAACTACTTGATTAAAAATCTCCACATTCCATTCTATTCTAAGGTCTGAAAATAACTTAATAGTTAAAAGGGATAAAAGCTTTTCCACTTATTTTTCAGTAGCCGTATGCATTTAAAGGGGGAAAAAGTAAGTCAGAAGGCATATGAGTTTTTGGAGGTGGGCTGTCACTGTGGGAGTTAATGTAGGACATTTATCTTAATTCGCTGTCTCATGCACACATTTCTCAGACCATTTTCTAGTCAGCCAAGGCCGAAAATAAACACATTTTCAAACTCAAGTACAAACTATCTTTCCCTGAATATTCTGGAGGTTGACGGGCCTTTGGAGACATTGTACAGTGAGGATATGGAAGCTTAAGAAAACCAGGTTTTCCAGTCTCAAGAGTCAGATGAAGAAGTTTAACTCAATACTTTCACTGCAGCTCAAATACCCTTTACTAAAGTATTATTCATAGCTGTGGACACCAAGCAGAGGATCTGTAGACTGCCTGTGGCGAAGGTTGCATTAGGACTCATAACCTACGCTGAAAAGGAGCCGAGCAATGATGCTCAGCTACACAGTGACTCAGTGGGCTGAGAGGACTCCAGGGCCTTCTGTTGGCGCACCAGCTCTACCCCCACAGCTTTGCCACGTAACACTGGACGGTCTTTTAACCTGCTTCAGCCATAGTTTGCTCCTTAGCTTGTGAGTTAATCAGCAGCCCGTGGGAGGAGAAAACTCATTTAAATGATTTGTAAACGAAAAGGTTTATAGTGCACAGCTAATAATAAACACCAAGGTTCTAAGCCTTGGTAGCGTGAGTCAGTGCTCAAGCAGGATCAAAAACAATCATCTGGCAGATTACCATGTCCTCTATTAGGCAAGGCTTCCTAGTCATGCTTAGCCAGAAAATCTGAGGGTTTCTGAAATCCATGAAATAAATATCCCTATGCAGTCTGGACTTGGAGCCAATGTGAGAACCAACAGCCATGAAATTCGTATTTACAACAAGTTGAAATCTAACAGACCCTAGTTTGTAGGACATATTAATCCTTTAGTTTACAAGAGTCCTAAAAATCCTTCATTACATATGCCCAATATAGCAGGCCCTTTTTAGTCTACTACTGTGCTGGTTAGTTTTATGTAAAACCAACACAAGCTAGGATCATCTGAGGAGAAAGAATCTTAATTTTACAAATGCCTTAATAGTATTTCCCAAGTAGGCAAGTCTATGGGCGCACTTTCTTGGTTTGTAATAGATGTGTGACGATCCAGGTGGTGCCAACCCTGGTCCTGGGTACTATAAGAAAGTAGGATGAGCAAGCCATTAAGTAGCATTTCTTTGTTACTTCTACTTCATTTTCTGCCTCCAGGTTCCTGCCTTGATTCAGTTCATGCTCTGAGTTTCCTCAGTGATAGAATCTAATAATCTGTGAGGTGAAATAAACCCTTACATCTCAGAGTTGCTTTTGGTCATGATGTTTTATTACAGCTATAGAAGCCCTAACTAAGACATAAATTGGTATCATGTCATGGGGTATTGTCGGAACAGACCTGATCATGTGTTTTAGAGAAGATTATGAAAAGACTTTAGAATGTTGGGCTGGAAAACACATTGAATGTTAATGTAAAGCTTAATGGTTTGGTCTGTAGAATCTTGGAAAAGAAAAGTAGTGAGAAGTGCAGATCCTGGGGACCTGGTTTGTGAGTTTCGTAGGGAACCAAGAATCTACCAAGGCTGTTTGCATGATATTTTGTGTTAAGAATGTGAGGATATGATTAGCTGAGCCTGAAGAATCAGCCTTATTAATAAAAGACCAGTCCCATTAAAGTGAAACTGTTACTTTTCTGAGACAATGACACTGGTCTGCTGGATCTAAGAAATTAGTGACAAGTATAAGACCAGCTCATTGAAGTGACCCCTGGAAGGTGTTTCCTTAGAACCATCACAGAAAGCTCTGTACAGGCCAGGGCTATACCTCATGCTAGTAGCACAAGGTAATGTGTAAAAGTTTTCAAAATGATATGGGTAATGATGTCATTAAGAGGTTATTATAAGCAGGAGAAAATATTGGTAAAGGTGTAGCCTCAGTACCAGTAAAAACCCCAATATTGAAGGAAACAGAAGAGAGGCTGAGGTTGTCACCATGTGGTAGATTTAGAGTCCCCAAAAAGGATCCATAAGAGGTTATTAATGAAAATTCATCTCAGTTGCCATGAAGATGCCAGCATTTTGGAGCTGACTGTACCGTTGAACAATCACCAGGGACAGCAGAAGTTATAGAGTAGAACTTGCCTGAGCCTATGAGACAAGAACCTTGTACTATGAATGTCGGAGCCAGATAAATGAGATTGGTCAAGACCCTTGAAGCTCAAAAGATTATAAGGGGAACCCAGACATCAAACACCAACTTTTTTCACTGGTGAATTTTAGTATTGCTTTGGCTTCATTGTGACTGTGCCCTGGTTTTTCCCTCTTGGAATAAAAGTATTTAACTTCTTTCTGGTTTTACAATTTAATTAACAAATTAATTAAACTACTCAGTTAAATTTAAGGCATGGATTTAATAACGCTCTTTCAAAACATTTGGGGCTTTGTCAATATGCTCAGAATAAATTAGTTTTCATATTGTTTACTTGATGCTATAGTTCTCCTCCCATACTGGAGGACCCCCAAGCAACTGGTGTTGGACATAAGTGATACAAGTTCCTTTGATAAAAGTCACATTCATCCCAATCCTCTTGAGAGTGAGTGTCTTCTTAAATAGGTTTACAAATAAAAAGTGTGTTCATTTAAATAATTAAAGATAAAATGGCTTTATATTAAAATTGATATACTTCCTGTCTACAGCAACTCTAGACACTGACATTTAACTACTACCCTGCTTCAAATTATAACTGCTAGGATCAATTAAACACCCAGGATTAATGCTCTCCTTCAATAAAAATTAACTGACCATCTATTATGAGCTATGCAACCCATCTTGACATGATTTAGCTCTACCATTGGATAAGTACACCAGGTAACAGCAGCTGTGAAATGCCTGTGAACCTCTCGCTTAGTGTTTAAAACTAATGGTCACACTCGGAAGTTTAGGCTTCAGCTTTTCAGCTCCTGACAAAGTATCTTCCCCCAATACCAGTGATCAAGACAAAGACTGTTAGACATTAAGATATCAGCAATAGCTCCGGCAATCCAGAGTTGAAAGAGATTTAATCAAACCCCTGAGTTGCTCGCCTGTGCATGATTCCTTTAAGTTTCTTTACTTCCTAACTAGGTTATGCCATCTTCTCAACTTTACTGAGCACTCACTCTTCCTATTTGCCGTATCTCTCATGCCAAAACTACTGATATCATAGTTCTCTGGCTCATGAGCAAGTGTTGCATGAGATCTAAGCATTTCTGGAAACTCCAGTGCTGTTCCCTTGGACCTTGATATATCATTCTTGCTGCAAGTCAAAGCTTCTGCAGTTGCTCTTCCTTTCCATTAGAAAGTTTAACTTAGTTCAAGCCCTAAGTAAATTCCAAATCTTTACTCTACTCTGTGCTCAACTTAACAAAAATATCATAGTTTTTCTACTGATCTTGACTGAACTTGACTGAATGAGAAAGGAAAATGGTTTGTGTAGAACTCAGAAAGGAAACACAAAGGGAACATTCCTTTGGCCCCATTATGGGAGAGGGCACACTCTGAAGAGCCAGGAAATGGAATTTTGGGATTTGGGGTCTCTTTGTATGACTTTAGAAGCTCACACTATAGTGGGGTTTGTACCTGCATCTGGATTGTAGCACTTATGCTAGTTATCCCTGATTACTAAGTAGTCTTCTGAATGTAGGTCACCTGCCCACATCACTTTTCCCATACTATGCAACGCAGAGCAGCTGACACAGTATATCAATTTGCTAAGCAACTAAATCTCTCACTATAAGTGTATTTGTTCCTCTGATTTACTTACACTCCCTAATGCTTTGATTAGTGTAGCTCATTTCATAGAATAGACCCCTCTTTAAAAAATATAAACACTCAAATCTCTAGACATGAGAATCTTTGTCCCAAACTTTCTGACTTCTAAGAGATTTATAAGGATGCACAGTTACCTGTGATAAGTATGTAATTCAGCAATATCCCTAGCAATTCTTAACTAACAAGAAGGCCCCTGGTTTCTTTGATTATTGCTTTCAACTTCAGTTTCCACATTATACACTCACTCACACATAGCTACACATACACCAATAATTTTCCTATTAGTTTCATTGGCATGTGTTAATTAACTTGTCTTTTGAGTTCATCTATTTTAAAGTCTTTGTTAAGAATAGCATTAACGTCTTTAAAGGCCTCAGTCACTTTACTTTGCAATGGCTTGATACATTTATGGAAGTCTAGGTGACTTCACAAAGCCTATGAATCCACAATATTTTAAGCCAAGAACTCTTAGAGGGTCTCATTAACATTTTATTAAGAAGAAATCAATGCAATGTTTTCTACTAACAAGTATAACATATTTCTAATTGCTTCTTCCTTTTTCTTAAATCTTGTTATTTCCAGTGTTGGTTGAAGGCATCTTCAAGGTTTCGTTCATTTAATGAGATTGACCTGCCTCAGGAGCCTTCCTCATGTTTGCTTTTCTTCCTTGTCTATGAGTACATAAATGAAGACCATGGTGCCCCTTTGCTAAACCAATAGTTCTCCAGTAAATATTGTAGAGTAGGAGTCCTCTAGCCTCATCCCCTTCCATGTTTGATTATTGACAGCCAGTCTTTTATCTGTCCAATGTAACTCCAATTGTTATCAGTTCATAATTTCAGTGTTTTTATCTAGTTCAGAATATAGCATTTCAAAGCACCTCACCCCATCTTCTGGACTTTACATACTTCCCAATTCTTCTACAATGTTCACTGAACTTTTGAGGTCCTGGTATAAAGTTCTTGTATAGGACAGAACCCTCACCATTCACTCATTCTTAGCATCCTGGTTCGTCATGAATCTAAATTCACTATCATTCACTGCCAAAAAAAGCTTCTCTGATTAAGGCTCAGAGTAGCTTTTGTCTAACGATATAAACACGATTTTAAGGGATCTAAATGCTATTTCCATATAATTATACAACACAGGAAATATAACCAACTCAGGCATAGCTTGATAACCAAACTCACAGTAAATGGATCAGGTTCCCTCCTATAAAGCAGCCCTCAAATTTAACCAGAGGGAAGTTGGTTGCAACACAACAGTTGTGTCACAATTGCATTTAAGGCCACATGTTGCCAGTCAGGTGATATTTAGATTTTCAGGATGAATATCTGAGCAAGTCCAATGATGTGCCCCTCCTCCAGCCACCTGAATCCTGGTGTTGATAGCTAACTATCACAGAGGAAGTTTTCATTTCAGTTCCAGTTTGCTTTCTTTACAGTTTACCAATGATATGGATGCTATCTTATCTTCTAACTCTTGTGATAATAAAAGAACTGCTTATTTTGGGTTGCCTAGAACCTCCTCATCAATTCCTGTGGAGGGGTCTCACACTTGGGGCAGAGAATTTTCCAGTAACTGAGTGCTTCTAAGGGCAGCATTGTCTAGCCATGAAGTTAACTCTCTTCAATCTTTCTTTTGTATTTGTCATTTGGTTTATAAGATGTAGGTTTCTGTAAAAAGTGACAACATGACCACTCCATGGTTTGGGTTATGGGTAGGGGTTTTATTGTATACAGGACAGAGAGAATAGTCAGAGATATCTGGAAGAATCTAGAGCAGAGAGAAAAAGTACTGAACATAGCCAACAGACTACTGGACGTGGCCAGGTGAGAAACAGGAGTTGGAAGAGAAGGGAGCATAGAGAGAGGGACACAGAGAAGGCAGAGCCTAAACAGCACTGTTACAGACTATACGGAGAACGAGTAGCTGGAAGGAAGGCAGCCTATGAGCTGGAGAAGTTTGGGGAAGGGGCTGTGAGAAGACAGAGGATGCTAGCATGGATTTTGAAATGTGTAACAGGTACTTGTGATACTGATACTTTGATATATGAATAAGTATATAGATAGCCATTTGTCCCTTCTACATTTTGGAATTTGGGGAAATGAAGTTTCCTTTGAACCTGACAGGATTTTTTGTCACTTTCAAATATACCTTTCATTGCATATATACCCTCAGATCTGCAACTTCCCATGTGTTTCCATGCGAAGTATTTCCTCTTTGCTTTGTTTTACCTGTGTTGTAATGTTCCTATTTTCTTAAAGTATTACTTTCCAATACCAGCTTCCTAGGCTCCCTCAAGCACTATATGGAGTAAAAATGGTGAATGTGTACATTCCAGTATGGTTACTCATCTCAGTTGAAATTCGTCATTATTTTAAAATTAGCATGATATTGGCTATGGGTTTGTTGTATGCAGCTTTTATTATGTTGTGATACGTTCCCCCATTCCTATATTTCCCATTAGTTGTTTGGGTTTTTTTTTTTTTTTTTTTTTTTTTTTTTGCATATTGAGTGTTAGATTTTGTCAAAGGACATTTTTTTTCTATGAAATAGAAATAACCATGTAATTTCAAACCTTGTGTCTATTTGTGTAATAGATATCACTGATTTACTTGTGTCATGCCATCCCTGCATCTCTTGAATGAAACCAACTTTATCATGGTGAATTATCTTTTTGATGTATTGTTCAATTAGGTTTGCCAGTATTTTCTCGTCAATTTTGGCATTTATGTTCACAGATCAGTCTGTAACTTTGTGTTCTTGCTGTGTCTTTATTCGGTTTTGGTGTTAGGATTATTCTTATTTCATAAGAAGAGTTTGGCAGCATTCCTTCTTTTGCGTTTATGAAATTGTTTGAATTAATATTTGTGTTAGGTCTTTGAAAATGTGGTAGATATTTGCAGTTAATCCATCTGATCTTGAATTATTGTTTTTGAAAGAGTAGGGAGGAAGAGTGGAGAATTTGCACTACAGCTTCCACCTTGATGCTGATATAAAAGTGTTTACAATTGCTTATTTTTTATCTGTTTAGTTTTGGTAGTATATATACATCTAGGAATTCATCCATTTCTTTAGATTTTTCAACTTATTGGAATGTAGGTTTAATGGCTTGTTTTATAATTTTTTAGTCCCATTGTTATCTGTTGTAATGTCACCCTTTTCATCTCCAATTGTATTGTTATGTTTGTCTCTTCCTTTGCAATTGATCTAACAATTTATCAGTCTTATTTTTTCTACTATATTTATTTATATTCCAAATGTTGCCTTCCTCTGTCCCTTCTCCACTTGGACTCTGAGAGGGTACTTCTCCCATATCTCCCCACCCTTGGGCATCACATCTCTAAAGGTTTACTCACATCCTCTCCCACTAAAGCCACAGAAGGCAGCTATCTGTTGCATAAGTGCTAGGGCCTCGGTCCAGCCCATGAATGCTCTATGGTTGGTTGCTCTGTCTCTGAGAGCTCCAGTGGTCCAGGTCAGTTGACTGTGTTGCTCTTTGTGTGGGGTTGCCATCAATCTTCTTTCTCATTTCAAAGAACACCTTCAATTTCTTTCTTTAAAGATTTGAAGTTCTTATCATAGGGGTCTTTCACTTGCTTGGTTAAAAACACTCCAAAGTATTTTATATTATTTGTGGCTGTTGTGAAGGGTGTCGCTTCCCTAATTTCTTTCTCAGAATGTTCGTTGTTTGTATATAGGAGGACTACTTTTTTTTTTTTAGATAACCTTGTAGCCAGCCACTTTGCTGAGGGTGTTAATTAGATGTAGGAGTTCTCCGTAACAAATTTTGGGGTTGCTTATGTATACTATCATATCATATTCAAATAACAATACTTTGACTTCTTCCTTTCCAATTTTTATCTTTTTCTAATCTCCTTTAGTTGTCTTAATACTACAGACAGAACTTGAAGTACTAATTTGAATAGATATGGAGAGTTGACAACCTTGTCTTGTTTCCGATTTTATTGGAAGTACTTTGACTTTCTCTTCATTTAATTTGATATACATTTGCTGTAAATTGCCTTTACTATGTTTATGTATGTCTCTATCCAAGACTTTTACCATTAAGTAGTGCTGGATTTCATCAAGGTATTTTCAGTATCTATTGAGACAATCATGTTTTTCTTTTCTTTCAGTTTGTTTATATGTTGGATAATGTTGACAGATTTTTGTATGTTGAACCATCCTGGTATCTCTGAGATGAAGCTTACTTGATCGTAGTAGATGATCTTGTGGATGTGTTCTTGGATTCTGTTTACCAGTGTTTGTTGAGTATTAGTTGTTTGTTTGTTTGTTTACATCCCAAATGCTGATCTGGTCTGTTTCCCTCCATGGAGTTCCTCCCTCCCTCTCCCCTTCTCCTCTGAGAGGTTGGGGGCCCTCTGGGTGTCCCTCCACCCTGGTGCATCAAGTCTTTCCCACTGAGACCAGTGGGAAAGACAAGGCAGCCATGGAGACTAAGCTGCATGTCTCCTACATATGTGAGAGGATGGGCAGGGCAAGGTAGAGGAGGGGCTTGGTCTAAGCCTTGTATGCTCTTTGTTTGGCGGGTCAGTCCTTGAGAGTTCCCAGGGGTCCAGGTTAATTGACTCTGTTGGTTTTCCTTTTTTATTGAGTATATTTGCATCAAAGTTCATGAGGGAAATTGCTCTCTAATTCCCTTCCTGTTTTTAGTCTTTGTGTGTTTTGAGTATTAGGGTGATTCATAAATGAATTTGGTAATGTACATGCTGTTTCTATTTTGTAAAATACGTCTAGAATAATTGGTATTAGCTCTTCTTGAAAGTCTGGTAGAATTCTTCACTGAAACCATCTGACTCTGATTTGTTTGTTTTTTCATTTGGAACACTTTGGATGACTGTGCCTATTTCTTTAAGTTGTTTATATAGTTATGATTTAACTTTGGTAACTGGTGTCTGTCAAGAAAATTGTCCATATCTTTTAGATTATTTAATCCTGTGGAGTATATGTTTTTGAAGTATGATCTAATGATTCTTTGGACTTATTAGATGTCTGTTGTTATATCCCTCTTTTCATTTCTGATTTTGTTAATTTTGATATTTTTCTCTCCGCCTTTTAGTTATTTTTGATAAATGTTTGTTTATCTTGTTGATTTTCACACACATACACACAAAACCCCTCCCATCTCTTTGTTTTATTAATTCTTTTTATGGCTCACTTACTGATTCAGCCTGAGTGACTACTTCTTTCCATTATGCCTCTTGGGTGTATTTGCTTCTTTTGTTTTCTATAGTTTTAGTGTGCTGTTAAGTTGGTAGTAGGCTATCTCTCCAATTTTATTTTTTTTTTTTTTTTGAAGGCACTTAGTGCTATGAACGTTCCTTTTAGCACAGCTTTCATTATGTCTCAAAAGTTTGGGCATGATGTACACTCTTTTTCACTGAATTATAGGAAGTCTTTCATTTATATCTTTATTTCTGATTTTACCATAGTCATTCCTGAGAGAGTTGTTCAGTTTCCCTGAGTTTGTAGGCTTTCTGTTGTTTCTGTTGTTATTGAAATCCAGCTTTAATTCATAGTGGTCTGATAGGATATAGGGAGTTATTTCAACTTTCTTGTCTATTGAGATTTGCTTTCTGATTGAATATGTGGTAATTTTGGAGGATGTTTCGTAAGTTGCTGAGAAGAATGTATTATCTTTTGTGTTTGGGTGAAATATTGTGTAGATATTTATTGGGTCATTTGAGTCATAACATGTTAACTCTGTTATTTCTCACTTTATTTTTTGTCTAAACAATTTGTCCATTGATGAAAATGGAGTTTTGAAATCTCTCCCTATTATTATATGGGGTTCAATATGTGATTTAAGCTTTAGGAATGTTTCTTTACAAATGTGGATGTTCTTACATTTAGGACTTAGATGTTCAGAATTGGGACACCATCCTGGTTGATTTTTCCTCTGATGAGTATGAATCTCTTAAAATTAATTTTGGTTGGAAATATATTTTGTTAGATATTAGAATTGCTACACCAGCTTGTTTCTTAGGTCCATTTACTTGGAAAATCTTTTTCCAACCCTTTACTTTAATGTAATGTCTCTACCCTTGATGTTGAAATGTGTTTCTTGTATGCATGAAGAGTAAATCCTGTTTCCAGATCCATTCTTTTAGCCTGTGTATTTTAATTGAAGAATTGGCTCCATTGATGTTGATAGACATTAATGACCAATCGTTGCTAATTCCTGTTATTTTCATGCTTGTGGTGGTAGTGTGTATGGGGGAGGGGTATATGTATGTCTTCCTTTTATTTTGCTGGTGTGAGATTATTTATGTGCTGTGTTTTCATGGGTGTATTTAACCTCTTTAGGTTGGAATTTTCCTTCTAGAACTTTCTGTAAGGCTGGATTTGTAGATAGATACTATATAAATTTGACTTTGTCATGCAATATTTTGTTTAATCTATCAGTAGTGATTGAAAGTTTTGCTGGGCATAGTAGTCTAACCTGGTATCTGTGATTACTTAAAGTCTGTAAGGCATCTGTCCAGGTCATTTTGGATTTTAGAATCTACTGAGAAGTGTGGTGCAAATCTTATAAGTGTTCTTTTATATGTTTCTTGGCCTTTTTTTCCTGCAGCTTTTAATATTCTTTTGTTGTTGTTTTTGTTCAGTATATTTAGTGTTTTGAATATTATACGGCAGGGGGAACTTTTTTCTGTTCCAATCTTCTTGTTCTGCAAGCTTCTTCTACCTTTATAAGCATCCCTTTCTTTAGCTTAGAAAATTTTTCTTCCATAATTTGGTTAAAAATATTTTCTAGGCCTTTGAGCCGGGATCTTTTCCTTCTTCTAGTCCTAGTCTTCTCAGGTTTGATCTTTTCATAGTATCCCAGATTTCCTAGATGTTTTGTGTCAGGAACTTTTAAATTTGACAGTTACTACATAGAGAATCCAAGATTTATTTCAAGCTGTACCTCAATAGCTAAGCAATTAAATAATTCTACCTTACCTCTAAGCTAATCTGGCTACCTCCCAGCCATGACCCCAATATACTTCTTATTTATTATTGGTATGGAACTTTGGGTTTCAAGTTTGTTTCTACAATCACTCTCTGGAGCTCTTCCTCATGGCTTCAATTCCTACACCTTCTAGATGATCTCTTCATCTTCATGTCCTCAGTCTCTCTCTCTCTCTCTCTCTCTCTCTCTCTCTCTCTCTCTCTCTCTCTCATGCTTGGAAGAAACTTCCATTGTACTCTCAGAAACTTCCACCTGTATTCTGTTGTTTGCCTGGCCATTGAGTGATCAGGATTTATTAACAAGGCAGAGAATAAATGATAAGAATTGTATACACAAATTTGAGACAGAGAATTCTTTGTATAAGCATTACGTTGCTGTGTTTGGATTGAAACAAACATTACGCCTAACCAGAGTAAAGAATAAACCACCACTTAGACCTGCTTAAGTGGACAGAGAAAAGCTCATGAGGCCTCAATCCTACACAAGGAACTATAGGCAACCTAAGAATACCAAGATGCAAACAAATAGTCTTCCTCAGGCAAAAACACACCAATTGCTTATCCGATACCAAATGATCAGATCTGAAACCTAAATAAAAATAATACTATACAGACTGATCAAGACACACTTATGTATTTAGGAATATATTAATATACATATATCTATTTGTAACAACACTAATGAGAAAAGAAGCTATGAATTTGTTAGACAGAAGGGAAAAGTATTCAGGAGAGTTGAAGGGAGGAAAGGGAAGACAAAAATATTATATTATAGTCTGAAAAACAAAAGAAATAATAATAAATTTTAGTGATTTCATTCTTTGAATATCTAGTTATAAGGAATATCCTGTTTCTTTCAGCTTAGTTGAAATGGTAATAAAGAGTAAAAATGCATAAAATTATCTTTTTTATTACTGAAATAACAGCTAAATTCAAAATTGACTAATCTTTTCTAAAATCTGTTCTTGTTTTCTTTGCAATTGTTGTAATGTAGTTTGGTAGTGAACAAAACAGTATTGTTTCTATTTTTGATAGCTCCAGAATTAGCAAAGTACTTACACAGCATAATTTAAATATATTTACTGACTAATTACATGAAACATCTTGTGATTGTTTCTGTCCATAAATGTAGATAAGCACACACACACACACACACACACACACACATACACACACACACACACATATGTAAACTTATCAACACCTGCCTCCATGTTCCTGCCCTATTATGAACAGATATGGAAGTATAAACTAAATAAACCCTTTCTTCTCCAGTTGTTTTTGCTAAAGGTTTTTCATCATGACAATCTAACCAAGTCACAAGTATGTGTGTGTAATCTCTTTAACTAGGAAATAAAAATCAGCTGATCATTAGTATACTTTCTCAGTCTAGAGTCAGAAGATTATTTTTGTTTTTTTACTCACAGCTCCTTCTTTCTGGAAAATACGTATGTGACCCAAGTTGTAGGTATATAATGGATAAAAACATAAATTTCTGATAATAATAAAAAACGTTAATTTTATAATGTATGTGCAACTAGATTTAATCTTCATTAAGAGTAAACAATTTGTACACTATTAGTCGTACTTGTTCTTTAGTTTGTTTTCTCAAGAGGCATATCGTTAATTTAATTTATTTCTAATTTTACTTTTATTCATTTATTTTCGTCTTACAGGTTTCACATATACATTATGACCTCCAGTTTGTGTTTTTCTGAGATTCCTAAGTGTGCAAATGCATAGGTTTCTGCAACTTTATTGATTTCTTTTGCTTTTTCTTGGGTCTCTTTTACTTCTATTTGTTCTGTTCTATTACAATTTGCTTTTTTTATTGGATATTTTATTTATTTACATTTCAGATGTCATCCCTTTCCCCATTTCCCTCCTTATAAACCCCATCCCATCCTTCCTCCTCCTTTTTGCTTTTATACCATTTTAATTGCATGCAAGTATTAAGGTCAGTTCTAGGCTGAGGGTCTAGCAATACAATAGGTGCAAATAGTCAAGAAACAAGCAAGACAACAAACACAAAAGTCAAAGAACAAGCAAGGCCATAAACAAAATTCTGTGAACCCTCCTGTGATCACTGTTTCTAAAGGCTTATCAGGATGACCAAAATATCTGAGTCGACTTCCATGGCCTAGCCCAAAGTCATTTTCATGTCTGAAGTCTACTTCCTTGTTCTAGCCTAAGATTCAGATTCCTACCTGAAAGTATTTCTTTGTTCTAGCTTAATGTCAGATTTCTGCCTGAAGCCCACTTCCTTATCCTTGGCCAATGTCATATTCCTGCCAAGTAGCCCATTAACTTGTCCTTGGCCTACATCAGATTCTTGCAAAGCTAGTCCAAAAAGCTCTTCGTCTCTCCCCCTTTTTTATTTCATAAACAAAACTGAGCCTGTCGTAGGTCATTCTGATAAGAATGTCTTTCTTACCTATTATGGAATATGCCTTATCAAAGGGAATGCATTAGGTTGGAATGTCTTAGGTTGGTTAGGCTCTGTGCAGAATCTTACCCATCCTTGGCTTGCCAACCTGTTAATTTAATAACTCTGTCTGGGGTCCATTTTCAGTTTAAAGCCACTGTACTTTGGCTGCCAACATGTAATTTTGTTAAAGACAAGCTTTAACACATGAGCAGGAATAAAAATATTCCCAGGACAAAAAGAGCTAATGATCAAGCTATATATGCCATTCTTGAAGCTTGAACCAAAATAGAAATATTGACCTCAGGCCATGGGTAATTTTATCAGCAGTATCTGCCACATCAATGCTCAGCAGAGCAGCATTCTTTAATTCATAAGCTCACTATGCAAAGTTAAAACAATTTACTTAATTTTGATTTCACTTATTATGTTGTATTTAATTTTATTATCATTCCTATTGTGTTTCCTAGAGACAGAGAAAAAGAGCGTAAATCTGAGTGGGAGGGGAAGTAGGGAAGAACTAGGAGAAATAGAAGGAAGGGAGATCCCTAATCAGAAAATACTGTATTTTTAAGTCTATTTTCAATAAAAGAAAAATATGTTTTAACAACTTTATATATTTTCATAATAATTTTTGTCATTTTCACCTTAAATTCCCATCTCATTCTTTTTTTTCCAGTGGAATCCTTCATTTCCTCTCCTATATCCATGTCTTTTAGTAGTTAGTTAGTTAGTTAGTTAGTTAGTTAGTTAGTTATCTAGTGTGGGTCTCTGTGACAGAGATAAAGAGAAACAGATAGAGTGAGGGACAGAGGTAGAAAGACAGACAAAGACAGTCCTACTACTAAGATTAATGTTTCATGTCTAAACATAAGTAGGAGGTTATTTACTGATTAAGGCAGCTATCTGTGGGCACAATACTGAAGAAAATTATATTATCTCCCCAAAAAACATTAACTACCAATAATCCCTCAAGGAGGACTATAATCTGAAGGGCCTTTTTTCCATCCATGATGAAATGTTAATGGGCTCTGACTTGATTAGTATTGGCATGATGAAACATTTTAGCAAAAACTGGAGAATAAAGGGTTTATTTAGTTTATAAGCATTTTGGTTGGTTATAAATTTTGCTTTAACTAACTGCCTGATGTCATATTAATTTTGTCTGATGACTATCAGGAGCCATAATGGGACAAGCTAATAATTAACAGGTATCATCCTGAAATGCTTGCCTCAAATTATAATCTGTGATGAGTGTACCACATTCAGCAAGGCTGTGTGGACATATTTTAGGAAAAATCCCTGCTATTAATATGCTTTTCCTATTATTATTTTTAAAATTATTTTAACAATACAATCAAAGCTATAGCACACCTCTTTGGAGCAGATCTCTGCAGACCCACGAAGATGTATTGTCTAGTAGTGATACTACATAGACAAATAGATGACTTCTTAAGTCTTAATGATGATCCTATAAGAATTCCTAAGATTATATCAATGATTATTTAGCTCTTTTATAGTGGGACTGGTTTAAGTCCCTTTCTGACAATCAATACTGCTATAAGAACTCTGCCAGTCTCCAAGTGTTATCGGTTAACAGGTCTTAGATAGTAACCACACTTCTGCTCAGAGAACATTCCAATGTGGTTGTAAAACAATTAACCAAGGGTCACTAAAAAGGAACTCACAATTTATTATAGGTGCTAAGACAGAAGAGAAAATATTGCCTGGTTTATCTATACAAAACTTCACTAATTTCTTAAGTTATAGTTTTAAACCTTCAATGAACCTGTGGAGTTAGACAGGTGATGGATGTTTAGTCAGATAATTACTCTTAATGGATATGCATGTAAACATTTTCTGTTGTAAACTTCTATTTCAAGTTATGATTTGAATTTTGGTGTGAACTTGTGATGAACTTTGTAACATGTGATCATGTACTCTGAATGATGTATAAGACAAAGGGACGCTCGTTAGTGGCTCACTTTTTCTTCTCGTTTCTTCTTCTCTCTTCTTCCCTCTCCTCTCTGCTCCTCTCTCTCTCTCTCTCTCTCTCTCTCTCTCTCTTCTCTCTCTCTCTCTTTCTGCTCTCTCTCTTTCTTCTCTTCCCTGCATAGAATCTCTCCATTTAGAACCTTTCCACTTTTTCTCTTAGATAGCTCTCATAGGAAACCTTTTACACTTAGTAATAAACTGTGATAACTTCTTTAAATGTCTTTTCTTCCTGTGACCTCAAACTAACAGACCTAAGTTAGAGCCTGGCAGCGTCTGCAGAGAGAGTACAAAGGCCATTTGCCTAATCCTCTGCCATCCTCCCTGGCTGAGGTATTAAGTGCAGTTTCTGGACAGAGGATAACAAAGGGCGGGCCAGCTACAGTAACCTAACCCTAGTCTTACTCCCTGCCTACGCTCTTCCCATCCCCCTGGGCTGCCTCAAGAAGAAGCTGACCGGAGGAGAAGAAAGATCACCTTCTCCTCCCACAAAGCTGGGCCAGGCTCCTGGCAGATGACTAGGTTCAACACTAATCTATTAGTATTTAATGTGAATATTTTTAAAGTAGTTTAAAAACATTATCATTTAGAAAAACAACAGTAGTAGATTCCCCATTAGGGCCTGTGATCTCCCAGACACAAGCTCTTGACTGGGTTTATAGTACCAAACATGAGTTCCTTTGTATGAAGCCAGCCTCAAATCAAATCAGGAAGCAATTAATTATTTCAATAACAATCATGGCATTATTACACTGGAGGCTATTTTGTCTGTTCAGGTCATTACTACAGTTCATAAGAGTCACAATGGGGTAATACTGTTACTGACTTTTCTTATCCATAGCCTGCATAGCACTTCTGGTACCATGAAAGCTAGCTTGTAGAGAGGAAGCTTTTGTCTCCAATTCAGTTTGATTTTTCCTATGTCCCATGACCTAAGTGTACAATGTTCTCAGTAATAGGGTCTTCCATGAAGTGGTAAAACTACATATAGTGGCACACAATACACACATGCACATTATCATTTAGCCTTTTACTTTCTTTATAATACCCATTCTTGAGTAAGATAAACTCTCAAAGTAGTTTTATAAATTTGTTTTAGTCCTTTGAGAATTTCATACAGTATATTTTGATTATATTTACCACCCAAACACTTCTTCACCTTCCTCATTACCCACTCTACTTTGCCATTTTTGTGTCTTTTTTTTTCAGCATGCCAAGTCCACCTTGTGCTGCCCAAATACTCTAGAGTTGTGGCCATTCACTGATGCACACCTTCCTTGTAGCGAAGAATGCTGAAAATTTTAAAAATATTTATTAGCTCATTTTATTCTTTCTTTTGAGAAATTTCTGATACATTCCATAGTCCCCTATTTAATTGTTTTGTTTACTTGGTATTTAGTTATTTTAAGTTCTTCATATATGTTAGACACTAAGCTTCAGTCAGGCACAGCTGCTAGGATTCTCTCCTATCTGTAGTCTGTCTCTTCACTTGACATTTTTCTCTAAAAAGCTACAGAAGCTTTTGAATTTTATGAGATTCCCTGCTTTGTCCATAGCTGGACCTATTTAATAGGTCATAGGCATCTAGAAATTAAAGCATTTCTTTTAGAATTTCCAGTTTAGTAGAATTTAATTTTTTCCCATAGCTTCAGAATTTTGGGTAGAAGTTTGGCTACCTCTAATACTTAGAGCCTGATCAAGTTAAAATATCACAGTAATGAAAACATGCTACAGAGAAGCCTCCTAGACAACATTTCCTGATGGCAAGAAGGAAGGGTATAGGAGTTAGGGAGGAGACATACTCTCCAAGACCTACTTCTCTAGGTAGGTTCCATCTCCACTAATCTATCCAACTATAAGTTGACCCACTGATAAACTGAGAACCCTGTGAGAACCCTTCTATCACCTCTCAAAGCAACCTATGGCCTACACTGCACTGAGTACAAAGCTTTCAAAATACAGTCTCCAAACGTTATATCCAATGCACCAAAAAGAATTGACTATACAATTTAAAGTGATCCCAAAATCTTGACCATTGAGGGTTACATAAAAATGATACAAATGGGATTAAAAAAAAATCACTTGTTATAAATGTGAAGCTTGTCTTCCTCCATTTTCTCCCTTGCCCAGTTACAAAATCTTACCTCTGCAACCAAAATTGTCAGAGACTAGATCTAGGCCTTCTTTAGTTTTTTTTCTCCTAACAACCTCCAATTTGCACAGATGTTGTAGAGTTCAGCTCTCCAATAAAATTTCATATTCACAGATACTGCACAATTTCACCACATTAATTAACTCTCATCCACACACTCTCAGAGGGAAAGAAGAAACAAAAATTCCAATTACAGAACCCATTTACTGAGAAAACTGTGTCCCCTGTAAGTGCAGCCTCTCACATGTTTCTAAATCTTTCCCTTGTGTTTGGAATTCAGTTACAGCACGTTCTTATGACCAAGTTTCTCCACTGTTACTTTATCCCATTTTTTTCATCCAGATTTTTTATCTTTGTGACTTTGGCTGTGCTATCAAAAGTGAGAGTTGTTATAAGTTTTGTGTAGTGTTGTATGTATATATCAGACACTTCAGTCTCAGGATGTGTCTTCATATATTACCATCCTTTTCTCTATGTGTCCAGTGTATAAAAAACATCTTTAGGTCTGTTCTATAGCAATGGTTCCAACCTGTAGCTTGAAACCCCTTTGGGGATCAATGATCCTTTGAGTGTCAAAATACCCTTTCATAGACATCATGTAAAGACCAACAGAAAACAAATATTAACATTACAATTCATAACAGTAGCAAAATTACAGTTATAAAAATAGCAACAGGACTAATTTTATGGTTGGGGTCCGTACAACTGAGCAACTATATTAAAGGGTTACAACATTAGGAAGCTTGAGAATCACTGTCCTATCATAAAAGATAAAAATGCTGGAAGGCTAGTCACTTGCTACAAGACACTTACTTCCTGATGGAAAATAAGATGGTCATGAGTAAAACACATGAATTTTAAAAATAAAACACAGAAGTAAAATGAAGTATAATTTTGAAAAACATCAATATAATTTTCTAACAGCTACATTCAGTTTTGTATGCTTAGTCAATGGCTCTGGTATTCATCGTACGGGTGATTGTTAGTGGCAGAGATGACTACTGATCATTTTAGTAGCAGGAATCTCAGGTACTGTCAGTGATGCTGAGCACTGAGGTCCTTGCATTTAAATATTCATGGGGTCTTTACTATATAACCTTTGTTATGTCTAAGAGCTGCCATGGGAGCTGTTAAGATACTTGCCACCAAATAGCAGGCCACTGGGTACCAAGTGGCATTTGTCCAAATGGTGGCTGATACTGATACCACTGCTCTTCTTTGTTCCTAGCCAACCCTAGGCATCTAAGGGATGCTGATATCACCAGTCTCTTCTCTTTGCAGTAACTCTATTTTCTCTTTTCCTCTGTTATGTTAGTGTATGTTGTTAACTGGGTTCTTTGCCTGATCCCTTGGCCATCCCTGGTCTGTTTTCATTTGTGGTTAGCTGCCTACATCCATTTCAGGAAAGGCTGATGTGTATTTCTTAACCGTCTTGTTCTGAATTTTTACATGATTGTTTATGATAAGCTTTTCTTCCTTTTATATTTTATGGGGTTTTTTTGCTCGTTTGTTTTATTTTTCATTGGCTTTATCAAATTGACTGAACTATGCTTTATAGTCTCACTTCTTAATTTGTTTCTTTGGGTATAATTTTACATGTTCCTGCATGCTCCCTATTATTAAAAATTATAGCTAACTATAAAGACTTGATTAAATTTATATTAATTGGTTTTCTAAATTTTACATGTGACATATGTGCTTTAGAGTCCCTCCTACAGACAGTTAATGTTTGCCTTGCTGATAGCTACAAATACTGAAGGATTGTTGACCATTTTAGATTTTCTCTTAGTAATTTTAATGTTAAGAAAAAACTTTCTTAGATACTGCAAAATGATGACTTCCTAACATCTCTCCTACACTTGTTAGCTATAATAGTTCTTTTTAAGAAAAAAATAACCACTCACCAGATCAAATATGATATAATGGACACTATTTCAACATTTTCCAAAAACATTCTTAAGCCATTCGGCTGGGAGTTGAAATCAAGTACCACCCACATACATGCTAAGGATGCTCATAGCTTTTGAGTTGACAGTGTGCTTTTAAGTTTTCTCTGTAGACAAGTAAGCAATGTATGTTTTTGAATGATAGATAAAATAACATCCTATTAATGTTTTCAGCTTTATTTTTAAGATATGGAATTTTACTTCACCTCTTAGACTTCCTACTTTCTCTCAGATATTGAAGATTTTGTTCTTGCTGACATTAACATGAGTATTCATATTTTACCCATACCATGTTTAAAAACAGGAATATGGCATAAAGTAAGAATAGAAATGTAAAATTAAATTTATGTAATACAGATTCAGGATTCCATTTTTCTAATTCTGAAAGAATATATCTACTCCTAGTTTATAGAAGGATTTATCAATTTTCTCACCGCTTATGAAGTTTCTTATTCCAATCCACTTGATATTCACACAGGTGTATAGTGTGAAGAACATATTCAATTTTTATCTTTTTCCATATGGTTTCTCACTTGGCAAAATATTCAAACAATCTATTTTAAATATCCATTCCTGGATGGGAAGAACTAGCTTTTACCTTTATTAGACAAAATAGAAACATTAGTATAAAATGGAGATGATAACAACATGAAATGAATTGCTTATGGATATTACGAGCTCTTTTATCCTCTGGAACTTGAGCAGATACATTACTGTATAAAATAGACATGAATTGTGATGGGCAGACATTCTCTGCTATCCTCAGTCTCAAGGAATTCACTGATTCAATGTAACAAGATCTGAGAGGCTAGGAAGTCAAGCAGAAACTAAAAGGCAGAGCTGATCATAAAAGCACACTTCCATATTTGACAAATGTATATTGTCCTGTAACAAACATGCAAAAATGGCAATCAGACTATTTCATTACCCTGAAAAATCACTTTGTTCTTCTTTCCAGCCATTATGAGAAGAAGCAACCTCTGCTTTGACTTATTTCTGATAATAGGTTTCCTCTTCTTGAGCTTACAATAGAATCAATCACACAGCGTGTATTCATTTATATCTTTATTTTTAAAGAATGTACACATGTTTATTTAATTTTTTCATCCTGGCATCTGTTTTGATTTGCACTTGGCTGCCTTACTCTGAAAAATAAGCTTTGTCCTAAAGTATTTTCTAGTAGGACAGGTCATTGGATGTACTGTTTTCTTTTCTTTCTTATTTACCAACAGCTGGCTTTTTCTGAGTTTATGCCTGCATTTGATCTTTTGTATAGTTCAGTTTCGGTATCTTAGACCTTTTGTATTTAGGCTTGCAAGCCAAGTCTCTTAACAACTGAGCTATGTTTCCAGACCTCTTAATCATTTACATCTAAGTCTAACACATATTTTTATGAGATATCAGGAGGTCAGAAAGAAAAGAATTTAATAAAGCCCATAAATTCATCACTTGTTATTATGACACTGTCGCTTCACAATTTCCCTTTAAAGATCATTAGTTCTTCAGGAATTCTATATAATGTGTTTTGATCATATTTATTCTTGTTCCCTACTCTTCCCAACCATTTCATAGCCATTGGATTTTGTATCATTTCTTTTATTATGCCCCCCAACTCCAATTGCTCTCCACATATTCTTGGATATGGTATGATCCCCTGAATCATGGTAGACCTAGGAAGGGACATACATTAAAAAATAAAACTGACCTTCCCTCTTCCAGAAGTTATCAGTTATCATTAGCTCCTCAGACAGAGTTAGCATTTCATGCCTACTTTCCCTCTCTTTACTGGATTTTTTGCAGGTCTTGTGCATGCTTTCGCATCTCCTATAGGTTCATATATGCACCTGTGTGCAGAAAACACTGTTTCCTTGTAGTCATTTGCTATCTGGGCTCTTCCATACTTTCTGTCTCATCTTCCATATAAGCATCCCATTGAAGGCTGAGCCTCTTGTTTTCTGCATCTTACCAGTTGTCAGTCTCTGTGTTAACCACCATCAACTACAAATAGAATATTTTCTGATGATTGTTGAGGGTTCCACTAATCTTTAGGTAAAACTATAATTCTTTAGGAATCACTTTAATTTACCAGCTCTATTTAAAATAATAATAATCTATACTCCATTAGGGCTTATGATCCAGTTGATCACAGATTCTTGATCCCAATAATGGTTTCATCTTGAGGAGCAAGCCATAAATCTTGTTTGAACCCATGATGTTCATGCCACTCTTGTGCCAGTGGGTATATCTTGCCAAGCCAGTTAATACTATTGCTCTCAGAGTTCAAATCTTGAAAATGTTGATGATGCTTATCTCCTGCTGTACTCTACATAGCATGTTCCAGCCCCATGAAAACTAGCCAATGGGGATAAAGCTTCTAGGTGTGTATCATCTTGATTCCTCCATGATTCTACAACTCAGGTATTTGGTCTATTCAGCATAAAATAATACCATCAAGTTCTATGGTAATAAACAACTAGCATTGGAAATAGCCTATAATGTGTAGGAGTTATGGGACCTCAAAGGCCAACAGTTGCATAGGAGGAAACCCATTTCTGGCTCTGGGTTTTTTATCGGATTGTCTGTGGAATCTAGTAGAGGCATTGATGCCCTGTTGTAAGTAATTCCATTTTAACTCATTGTATGTATTAGTGGTTCTCAGCCTGTGGGCCATGACCCCCTTCGGAGGTCAAATATCAGGTATTCTGCATACCAGATAATTACATTATGATACATAACTAGTAAAATTACAGTTTTGAAGTAACAATGAAATAATTTTATAGTTGGGGCCACCACAACCTGAGGAACTGTTTTAAAGTATCACAGCATTAGGAAGGTTGAGAACCACTGGTATACATGTGGCTATATATATTTTCAGAAGCTTCTATAGTAGTAGATCGGTGTCAGAAAGTCCTTCGTGTATTTTTACCTTTTTGAATTTCCTCCTCTACCATGTGATCCCGTCTTCAACCCAAGGTGAATATTTCTTATTCAATTATTCCCTCCTTTAACCTTCATACCACTCAGTACTCTATCTGTTCTCTTAAAAGCATCCCTTAACTAAATCTTTTGCCTCTGTACTCTATGGGTCCTGCAAATAAACAGATTCAAAAGTCTTCCATAAGAAGATTCAAAGCTATCAAACAGAATTGAAATAAAATACGTGGCGCTAACCCTTCTGTGCCTGGATTACTTCGTCCACAATGATGGTTTCCAGATCCATCTATTTACCTGAAAATTTCAAATAATCATTTGTCTTCAGGGCTAAGTAGATTTCATTGGATGAATAAATCACATTTCCATTAACCATTTATTATTTAATGGACACCTAGGCTGTTTGTATTCCCTAGCCATTATTCAACAATGAACATAGATTAACAACTATCTCTATAGTAGGATATAGAGACATTTAGTTATGTACCCAAAAGTTGTACATCTGGGTCATGTGGTAGATTTATTTGTTTGTTTTAGTATTTTGAGGAACTTCTACTTGTATCACCTTGATATCCTTAAGTTGTCTTATTGCTCTAGCTAAGACTTCAAACACCATTTTAAATAGGTGTGGAGGTAGACACCCTTCTCTTGTTCCTGATTTTAGAACAAATACAAATTTTTTTCCTTCATCTAGGTTTCATGTATATTGTCTTTATTATGTTAAGATATGCTTTATGTTTCCATATTTATTATAGGCTTCTATTATGAATGGATACTAGATTTATCAAAAGTAAAACCAATGAGATAATCTAATGAGAGGATCATGTGGATTTTAATTCTTTAGTCTATTTATGTGGTGGATTACATTTATAGATTTACATATGTTGAACCATTCTTGAATCAATGGAATGAAGCCAAGTTGACTAAGGTGGATAATTTTTGCTGTGTTCTTGGATGTCATTTCCAAATATTTTGAGTAATTTTGTGTCTATGCTCATCTATGTCCTTAAAAGTCTCTGAATTTCCCCAGTGCCCATTGTATTGTCTCCCTTTCCTCTCTAATTTTACAGATTCTCTCTTTCTTCTTGTTGTACTTAAACCATCGCCCCTCTACTTTTACTATAACCAAACCCTCATATTTATTGTATTTTGATCTATCAGATCATTTCCCAACATTATGAATGAATGAAAACCTCAGCACTCAGCCAGTTATATAGAACAAATAAATTTTTTACTGGCTTACATATTGGTGGCTATGAAGTAATTGCTCAATAATGGATAAAAAGAAATGAGGAACTCCAGCATACTCTTTCTTGGGCTATTGTTTGTGATAACAGAAGTTTTATACTGACCTCTCAGGAAACATTTTATTTATATACTATGACCAATTCTCCAGCAAGAATGCACGTGTCCCAGATACTAATGCCACCACCAGGACCAGCACCAGCAGCGCAGCAGCAGCACCACCACCAGCCCACCACCCTGGAGTCATGATATCTTCAAAATAATCTAGCTCTGGAGTCATGTCTCAGAAGCTGTGTGTCAGAAACAAGTGCTACCACCAGGTACGTACACCTGTGAGCTGGGACTCCTACAATGAGAGAACTCCTTAAGTATATCTGCTGCTGTGGAATAAAAATTAATTAGGAAGACCCCAGTAGCTTTTGCCATTGAAGGTCCTCATTACTTATGTAAATTGCTACAACCCTGATTACCAAGGACAATTACACTCTTTACAAGTATGGACTTTAGATGGCCTTCTGCAGGCAGTCCACTTAAACATACTGACTATCTGACTGGACAGATTATGCTTCTCCCTGCCACTACCCTGAAACCTATCCATAGGTAAAGATCTTACTCCAATGCAAGCAATTCATTAAGTCCAATATGAGTAAGATTTCTATTACAGTGACAAAATATCAGAGAAAAACAACACAATGGAGGAAATATTTTTTCGCCAAACTGTTTTAGTAGTGTCAGTGCATAATTTGTCTCTGTTTACTTTTGTGCCTATGGAAGACAGTCCACCATTGTGAAAAATGTTAGTTGATACAGATGTTCATCTAATGGTGATCAGAAAGCAAAAACGAAGAGAAGACAGGGTTGGATTTTCAATAACTCTGTCAAGGGAAGGGAAGGAAGGAAGGAAGGAAGGAAGGAAGGAAGGAAGGAAGGAAGGAAGGAGGGAGGGAAGGAAGGAAAGAAGGAAGAAGGAAGGAAGGAAGGAAGGAAGGAAGGAAGAAAGAAGGGAGGAAGGAAGGAAGGAAGGAAGGAAGGAGGGAAGGAAGGAAAGAAGAAGGGAGGGAAGGAAGAAGGAAGGTAGGAAGAAGGGAAGAAAGAAGGGAAGGAAGGAAGGAAGGAAGAAAGAAGGGAAGGAAGGAAGGAAGGAAGAAGGGAAGAAGAAGGAAGGAAAGGAAGGAAGAAAGGAAAGAAGGAAGGAAGGAAAGAAGACAAACTTTTCTTTAAGCTAAGTAAAAAAGACACTTCCAATAAAATCAGAAATAAAAGAATTAACATGACAAATAACAATATAGAATGAAATTGTTCATAAAAAGTGACTATGAATAATTATATACCTGAAAATTAGATAAATTAGAAAAAATGGTTAAAGTCTTAGAAATACGCAATCTCTAACATTTTAATCATGACTGAAAATCAGAACAGATGAAAATATAAAGGATATTCAGTCAATAATGGTGTATGTACAGGTAAATATAACCTTAGTTCCACGTGACTTTACTGATGAATTCTATGGAACATGCAAAGTATATTAATAAGAATCCTCCTCTTTATAAGAGGGGATGGAGAGACCACATAAGAAGAGGATTTTGCAAAATCATAAAATGCTGTGACAGTGATGCAAAGACATTTTGGGAAAAGAAAACTTCAGGCTAATGCCTCTTCATAGCCAAACACTTTCAGAGCACTAACAAATTAACAGCACATTGAAAGGACTGCACACTCAAGAGAGATATGTAATTGGGAGGCAAAGATGGTACAACATGTGCAATTCAATAATTGTAATAAACTATGTCATCTGGTTGTATATAAAATCATACGATCATTTCAAAATAAATTCAGCAATGTTTTATAAAACTCAACAACATTT